>OX101790.1:15211349-15263849 GCA_944452715.1 Ophion slaviceki
TTCGATGAAAAAAGCTAGATAACAGCTTTTTATCACTGTCAACTTCAATGATGAATAGCTTCGCTATTATCTCTCGAGTTCTATGTATAGACAAGTGTTATTATCGACGCCACTCTTTATCGCATATAATTATCGTAATAAACACCGAGTGAATAAGAGCCCATACATCCGTGATGAAACGGAGTGAAAGCAGCGAAGGAGAGCAGCGATTTTTTCGTATTTTGATGCATCGCACGTGTCTCGATAAAGAATAGCTGATGATAGCGATTCGTCCAAACTACATTCATCTTGTTGGCTCCGTGCGGAGTATAGGGTGGGGGTAATGAAAACGAACGCAGCGCCCGCAGTGGTAAAAAATTGTTTAATTTTCAGTAAAAATTGTATAATTTTGAGTAAAAATTGTTAAATACTCGGCTATCCATCAAATCTGAATGCGCGCAGTACGAGATTTTTTTAAATAACTCTAATTAAAAATTCACAAAACATGACCTAAGTTTAAACCCAATTTTGACCCAACTTTAAATTTGGGTCATGTTTTGTCCTTAACTCTTCTACGTACCTGACGTGTTCAGCAGATGCCAACAGTTTTCCCTTACATTGAGTTTGAGGTTGGAAATTGATCTTAAACAAAGTGCAACTATGTAATGGCATTGAAAATGTATTCAGACCTTTCGGGTAATACAAAACAGGTACATGCACATAATATGAGTTGGTTTTTATTGTTTTTCAAAGAATATTGGTACATTCAGGTATATAATTGGGTTTGTTTCGGTTTCTTTAGGATTGTTTAGGTTTGTTTGGATTTGTTGGTATAATAATTGTTATATCATTTTTGTAATATACTATTGGGAGTACAAATAAGTCTCCGCCGTTTTTTATAAAAAAATGGGCATTTATTGCGAATGAACGGTACTTTATGTTTTATTCAAAGTATTGTCCATCGCTAGCCACTACTTTTTCCCATCTTTCCGGCAGCATATGGATACCACGTCGAAAGAACGCTTCATCTTTTGAGGCTAACCACAAAACGACTCAATTTTTGGCATCTTCATATGATGTGAAGTGCTGCTCAGACAGGCCGTGCGTCATCGATTGAAATAAATGATAGCCAAAGAGAGCAATGTCTGGTGAATACGGCGGGTGGGGTAAAACTTCCCAATTGAGTGTTTCCAAGTAGATTTTGACCTACGCCTGGCAAGCAGCATTTCACACTTGCAAAATCGGCGTACAACGTTCTCGGCTTCAGTTCATTTGGAACCCAATTTCCTCATTTTTGAATCATTCCCAACGATTTTAAACGATGTGAAATTGCTTGTTGAGTCACTCCTAATGTCAGTGCAAGTTCTTCTCGCGTTTAGCACGAATCTCCCTCCAATAATGCTTCCAATTCCGCGTCTTCGTTTCGGCCTTTCGCTATGTTCTTTGTCTTCAACGTCAAACTCACGGTTCTTAAACTTTTGAAACCACTCACGACAACTTCTCTCACTTAAAACAGCCTCACCATATGCTTCTACAACCAATCGATACGCCTCAGCTGCAGATTTCTTCAAATTAAAGAAGTAAATCTAAAGTTCCGGCAAATGACGCTCATTCGGCTCAAAAATCGACATTTTCGCAAGAAAAAATTATGTGATGCTGATATAAAATCACTAGTATTTCTAGATTATGGTCTTGCCAGATGTCCAACCTTACGATATGACGTTTTACATCTGACAATTTCAACCATAACCTCCTGGTGCGGCCATCTTTTGTCAAACGCGGAGACTTATTTGTACTGCTAATATTTGTAATATAAGTTGTAATCTAATTTTTTAATGAATAACAAGATTAGCATGTCGCAGTTCCCCTACTCTACTACAACACAGTAGCAGTGGAGTGGGGTCGTGTTAGTTTCATGTGACATTCAGCTAACTCAGACCCCTTTACCCAGCCTACCACAACAAACATATACAGTTATAAAAGCATTTTCAATGCTAAAAATGCTTCTCTCATCAAAACCGCCCATGATTTTTACAATAAAAAATTTCATTTAATAACCTAATTAATGAAGAAAGTATTCTAACTCCGATGTTATTGGAACCACGCGGTCCCGAGGACTTTTCGACTCCGGATTTTGCCGAGTCTCAATTAGGTGGATTATTAGCGTCCATTGAGGCACCGCACCACGGTTCGTGCACGGTACGAGGGTGTATTTTTCGTAATTATTTTCAAGCAAACGATGAATGGATTTTTAAAAATTAATACTCATAGTCAATTTATACATATAGAAAACTATATACAAATTTTTGTACTCGAGTCTAAAGTATAGTTTGCGGTGTACGCCGCTTCCAAGAGGACACTCCGACGAAATTGCTGCTCGGCGGTTGACAGCGATTAAGCCATACGGTTCATTTGAAAGATAAAATAAATATATATTTAGAAACTAGACATATAGGTTTACGGCATCACGTAGAGGAATTTTGATATCTAAAGAAAAAAATGGCGGACCAGCGAATTTATTTCCGATTTTCATGGTATATTTTCATCGTTCGTAAAAAAAGGGGGGCCCCTTTATGAAAGAATCCCTACGTGGTGCCATAGAGACTGGATTTTCGAACAGTTTAAGACTTGGTGCATGCAAATTGGATGAATAGTTTTTTTAATATGTAGTCAACCAGGTTGAAAAACGTAGTTTCGAGAAAAACGCGTTCACATCTGCCGCTCGGTGCGGTCGTGCGCTTCGAACGGTTTCACATAAAATGCTGTATCTCCGCCAATTTGACAAATTTCTTTAAAAAAATTGGTGAGAGCATTCTTAACAAATGTATCTTTCAGAAAATTAAAAGAAAAAGAAATCTTTTTTTTACCGCGGTGTGGTGCCTTAAGTCTTCGATCGGCTCAACCATTATCTTTCGTTACCAATATTCGTCGCTTTCCATCTACGATCGACAACGTCGAGCTCGTCGCCGAGGCGAAAGAACTCGACGCGTTTGAACAATCGAGAACTTGGCGTCAATTAAATTCTCGATCTTCCTCGCCAGTTTTGACAGTAGGCAACGTGAAGGGCCATTAGGTTCTTCCGAATCGTGAAATTCGATGATAAAAACGCAAAATTGACGAGAAGTGGGTAGAATTTTGCTATGCAAGCAGGAGTCTTCCAGGTGAGTGCGGAGAGTGGAAGTTTTGGGGAGGTTGAGAATAGCGCAAAAAGGTAAGTAATGCTCGTCACGTATTCTCGTAGTTCCGAGGGTACTCGGAGTGCTCGCGGCGAATTCCCTCTGCCTCCCCCTCGCGCCTGCTTCCTCTTCCCATCCCAATGAACCTCATCGCGCGCGATCGCCGACGCGAATGCTCGTATCCCGCACGGAATTCCAAAGTCTTCGGGTGCCCCCACCCTTCTTTGCCCCTTCCTAGCGCGACCGGGGGCACTCGGCAGGGAGGGTGCCCCACCCCACAAGAATGGGGGGGGGGGCACCCCCCCGGTCGCGCGAGAATGTGCGACGAATACGGTAAACCCGGTACTTTATTTCATACGAGCGGGAATTCATGCCGAACACGAACACAAGGAGAAGCGTGTTTCTTTCTCTCGGAGTACTCTCACGTCGGAGACGCCCTCTCGCGATGTATGCTCGTCACGTGACCCGAGCGCCACCGTAGCTCGTTACTTATACTCGCGGTCGCCCCGCGAACTCTTTTTCTGCCCCGAAAGAAAAAATAGAGACAAGGGACCTGGAGACTTGACATTTTTCGACTTTGCGTCGTTCTTTTCTACCGAGCTTTTCTCCGTTGACAGTTGAAGGATGCCGATTTTTTTTGGCATCTAGATTTGTTCAATGAAAATTCGATCTCGATCTTTCCTGATTTTGTTACATCGTTTTTGGAGAAAAAAAGAATTAAAGAGAAGAGATGTTGAACGTTGAAGTATAATTGGACGTATGAGGGAAAAAGAAATTGGAGCACCGTGTAAATTCGTTGTTGGGGAATGCCAATGAATTGTTCATTGAAAGAGTGGAATGAGATGGTATTTTGGGTTTCAATTTTTTCGTCGAACCAACGAGTGCTCGAAATAAGTAAATATTTCAGTGTTTTATTGTTATTGGTAGTAGTTAATAATTCAATATTGATGCATTAATTTTAATTTATATTTTGTCAATCACCGGTGATTCTTTTGCTGTATACCTACATTTGGAAAAAAAAACGTCAGGATCTTTCGGCTTTGGGTTGCGTAGCGCTCGATCCGTCATAGAAGGCCTGCATAAGCTTGGAGCCCAAAGAACGATTCGTTTTTCAATATTCTTTTCCCATAAGAGTATTGGGATGACGAGGTTGGGATTTTACACACAATTAATACATAGTTTTGCCGAGTCTGAGGTTTTTTTTAAATTGATAAATATTGATAAACATTGGCGTTATTATTATTTAAACAAAGTGCCGCCGTTGCTGCATGGCGAATTAGTGTACGTGGTTATGCAACTGGGGCAATCTGGGGCAAAAGTAATAAAAATATGTACTTTTAGTATGACAATGAAACTTATGTATAGACGGATACTTTTTGGCATTTTAGAAGTTACGAAATTGACAAGTTGTGGAAGAATGTTAACCATATGCTTTTAACAAATGGATGAACATATCGAAAAAATATCCACTTATACGATAGAAAACGTTTTAAAATATTGTCAGTCCGAATTTGAAATGACTCGGACGAATAAATTTTGAAATACGATTGACACCGTTTCGATAAGATCATAATTCGAACAATTTTTGAAATATTCACAAAATTTTTTTCTCAAAATGGCATTTCTGAAGTCGGTGACCAAGATTACTCGAACACTAATGAACCGATCTTCTTGAAATTTTGCAGGCTTATTTAATACATAAAAATGTAGTCTGTAATCGTTCGATTTTTTTTCGAAAAAAAATGGCCGTTTTATAGCAAAATAACGGCCGTTTTTTTCGTTAAAATCGAACCATTAACTTTGACTGTCCGCCATTTTGTGAAAAATGAATATTTTTTAAAATCCTTCGATTAAAGACTAGTTTATACTTATATTTGACTAAATCCATCCGCATTTTTTTTTCAGATGATCCACTTCGCCGCAATGTTGGTCACCGCAAACCGTGTATATGAAAACATTATTTCATTGACGGCCATTTGCCACTAAACAATGTAATATTTTTCAATAAAAAAATTACTGAAAGTTCTTCAAGATGTGTTCTTTAAGATGGTATATTGATCGATTAAAAAAGTTTTGTAGTTTTCTTTAAAAAAATTCATGGAAAAGGCCTTTTTTGCGCTACAAGTGGGGGTAACGCCTGAATTCAAAGCCAAGCGTATATCGATACAGGTTTATTGTTATAATAAAATAGAATCAGTTTCAGGGCATTGGTTACTTAAGGTAATCCTATCGCTTCACAGTAGTCATACCACTGATCATACTTGAGACTTGTACAATATAGATTTTCAACATATGCAAAAAAAATAATTTGCATTAACTAAGAAATTCCATGTGTGAACTGTTGAATAACGGTTCAAGTTTAATTAGAAAAATGAAAAAGTTATTACAACGATTCGCGCAGTATTTCGAGGTTTGATATTTGGCAACATTGGTTCTATCTCCGTCTCTGTTTACTCAACCAGGCGAGTTTAACCTCCATGCTTTCCAACGTCGACCTGTCAAAACAATGTCAGATGCGGGAAATATAAAGCATTGTATTCGGGCCACGACTGGTAAAAAGCGTGGAAAATTTGTATCGGCGAAATATGTCGGTTAAAAATGAAATATGTGTGGAAATTCGAATGAGTGAGATGAGGTTAGGACTACAGTCAGCTGTTGCCTTGCTGTCACGTCTCTTTATCGTAGCAAGTGGTAATAAATCCAATACTGGAAGTTCAAATTAAACTTGATATTACATAAAAATTAGGTCAATAAACGTAATTTTTTCCAACTATTATATGCACTTTTGTAGTGACCGGAAATTGGGTTTTTGTATGTCGTCTCAGAATTCCTTCACAAAAACACGCAAATTTAATATTTTTTTCTCTGCAATAAGGTCGATAACTGACCCTGACATTTTACGGGGACGATTATTAATATATTTAGAGAAGCTCAAAAAAAAAATGAAAATTCTATGGATTGAAGCCTGGCGATAGGATTACCTTAAATAAAAAATAAAAAAATCAAAGACCACATGTAGGTCGACGTGTGTCAGAGGGCATACTTCAGTCTAGGATGAAATATGTATGTCAGCTTACACAAGTCGACTTACACAAGTCGAATTATGCTATGTCAGCTTACACAAGTCGAATTATGCTCAGACACAGTAATTTCTGGGTTGAAGGTTAGTTCATAGCAACCAATGTTTACCAGATCATTATTATAGTGAATTAAAAAAATTGTTGGAATCCAACGATGTAAACTTCAGGCCCCTGTGATACTAGTGTTTTACTGTCAAAGTGCCCATATCTCGAAAACCTCGAAATTTTTACTAACGTCCAGTTTTGATATTCCGACTGGTCTCGATCTGATCTATCAGCTGGTCCAGGATGGTCCAAGGCATACCGAACACCCCATATAGCTTCGACTTTAACATCTTCTCCAACAGGAAATTTTCCAATAAAAAGTGTCAATAAAAATGTGAAAAAACTACCCTGTAAGTCAGCGGCAAAAAGTAAATTACAAGCAAGCGTAAAACCGAGCTGTAGGATCCATCATCAATATACCCCGTTCCACTCGATTATGTATAGACGGATACTTTTTGGCATTTTAGAAGTTACGAAATTGACAAGTTGTGGAAGAATGTTAACCATATGCTTTTAACAAATGGATGAACATATCGAAAAAATATCCACTTATACGATAGAAAACGTTTTAAAATATTGTCAGTCCGAATTTGAAATGACTCGGACGAATAAATTTTGAAATACGATTGACACCGTTTCGATAAGATCATAATTCGAACAATTTTTGAAATATTCACAAAATTTTTTTCGTAAATTTAAGTTAAAACTAGGCTTCGAAACTGTAAAATCAAAAACATTTACTTTTATTTTTAAGAGCTTGTGCTGACCCCTTAAGGAAGATGGTACCTTCAAGCAATAAAAAAAATGCTGATTTTCATTCTTTTTTTACGAAGCATTATTTCTTCACCATTTTCGAGACTTAGGATATGTTGCATTACTACTTTTGGTTGTTATATGATGTTTAAAAAAATTAATTTTTGAAAATGGCAGAGGTACGGCACGGTCTTCTATACGGGTTGCGGCGGATTGTGTCAGACGGCGTGACACGGAGCGTCACCAACTGCTTAAAACATGGACTCAATAGTAAAGTCGATAATGATTAACCGAGTGCTCAATAACAAATGTCGATTGTAAGTATTTATGAAAATCATCATAAATTTTCATTCTAATGAGTGCCAAAATAAAAATACTTTTTTATGAGATTAAATTCTATGTATTTAAAACATTCGAACGAAACAAAAATCGTTAAAATTGTCAGTTTGACTTCCGGATTTTCTTCCGAACTACCTTCGCCACGCAAAAAAATATTGTAGATTTTTCTTATTTATTTAAAAACATTCCGACGATCTTCCATTTGTCCTGATCCTTTTTTCAGCCGAAGAGCTTTTTCGTTTATCGGTGCCAGACGACTGATTTTTTCGGTATGAATCAGTTGGGGGAAAATTTTTGCGCGTTTCCACGGTGTTCGGTGGGACCATTACCTACCTCGGCTACGTACCGGTCTCCCTCGCGACGTCCCGTATACGCGGCCGCGACGCTGTGGGTATAAAACGTGATCGGAGCAACAGCAGTGCAGAAGCGTTGGAGCGCGGCTTTTTTTCGTTTTCTAACGACAAAAATCTTCTCCGTGAAAGAGAGCGAGAGAGAGAGAGAGCGAGAGAGAGACAGAGAGAGAGAGAGAGAGAGAGAGAGAGAGTCTCGTGACCGTATGTAACTATACGGCAAAGCAAACCGGTTCCTGTCGGACGGAATCGCGTTTCTGCTGTTGCTTTTCTGAGCTCGGTACAGTCTCGTTGCAAACGTCCCTGAGCGAAATCCCAACCTAACGATGCATTTCGGTCGAAGTATCGAAGTATTCGGATCGAAAATCGATAGCTGCAAATTGCAAATTTCCAATCGATTTTGAAAAATTTCGAAATTCGGTTCGAGCACTCGGCATCAACTTTCCATTTCGAAAATACGATTTTTTTATTGCACGGTTTTATAGCTCCGGATCTCAACTTTAATTTGTAGACAAACATTTTGTAAAAATTTCTATTAATCGAGACTATTATAAAATACACGGTTTCTATATAGTTGAAAAAAAAAACTTTTTTCTTACAGCTGAAGGGATCTGAATAAGCTTGAAATTTCAACAACGCGATGTCTTCATTGCATCCTTTTATAGTCTAAGATCTTAACTTCAATTTGCAACGAAGATTTTGTTATAATTCCAAAAAAAGACCGAGTTATGACCATTTTTGTGAAGCGTCAGATCGCCCATTGCGCTACGGCGAACCGCCCCGCTGTGATTCACCCTTTTTTGCGTTTCACTCGAAACTATGTTTTATGAAACGGTGTAGGTCGCATATTAAAAACTATTCGTTAGATTCACTTCAAATTCGGCTAGAGCATAGTTTAAAACATTTTCGACCGTATGGCCGAATGGTGTTTTGATATGTACATTCGTTTGCTGATAACAAATGATAAAGGTCGAACCGTCGAAAATCACACTTTTCTTCCTAACTCATGTTTCGAAATTTTCGAAGTATCATAAAAATATCCAGCCATGCAAAGGTTTTATTATTGTAGAGGAGTTGTGCTTGAGATGACATACTTTTTCTTTAGGAATAAATATTGAGACAAATGACGACGTATGAAGGGGTTATCCCCACTTGCGATTTTGAAAAAATCGATTTTTTTTATTGCATTTTTTTGAAGTATAAGTATCCGGGCCCGTACTTCTGTATGGGCCCGGAATAGATGACTCTATGTAAGTTTACAAAAAAAAATATTTTCTTCGTGTAAACTGAAATTGAAACTTTAAATGCGTTTTTCTCAAAATGGCATTTCTGAAGTCGGTGACCAAGATTACTCGAACACTAATGAACCGATCTTCTTGAAATTTTGCAGGCTTATTTAATACATAAAAATGTAGTCTGTAATCGTTCGATTTTTTTTCGAAAAAAAATGGCCGTTTTATAGCAAAATAACGGCCGTTTTTTTCGTTAAAATCGAACCATTAACTTTGACTGTCCGCCATTTTGTGAAAAATGAATATTTTTTAAAATCCTTCGATTAAAGACTAGTTTATACTTATATTTGACTAAATCCATCCGCATTTTTTTTTCAGATGATCCACTTCGCCGCAATGTTGGTCACCGCAAACCGTGTATATGAAAACATTATTTCATTGACGGCCATTTGCCACTAAACAATGTAATATTTTTCAATAAAAAAATTACTGAAAGTTCTTCAAGATGTGTTCTTTAAGATGGTATATTGATCGATTAAAAAAGTTTTGTAGTTTTCTTTAAAAAAATTCATGGAAAAGGCCTTTTTTGCGCTACAAGTGGGGGTAACGCCTGAATTCAAAGCCAAGCGTATATCGATACAGGTTTATTGTTATAATAAAATAGAATCAGTTTCAGGGCATTGGTTACTTAAGGTAATCCTATCGCTTCACAGTAGTCATACCACTGATCATACTTGAGACTTGTACAATATAGATTTTCAACATATGCAAAAAAAATAATTTGCATTAACTAAGAAATTCCATGTGTGAACTGTTGAATAACGGTTCAAGTTTAATTAGAAAAATGAAAAAGTTATTACAACGATTCGCGCAGTATTTCGAGGTTTGATATTTGGCAACATTGGTTCTATCTCCGTCTCTGTTTACTCAACCAGGCGAGTTTAACCTCCATGCTTTCCAACGTCGACCTGTCAAAACAATGTCAGATGCGGGAAATATAAAGCATTGTATTCGGGCCACGACTGGTAAAAAGCGTGGAAAATTTGTATCGGCGAAATATGTCGGTTAAAAATGAAATATGTGTGGAAATTCGAATGAGTGAGATGAGGTTAGGACTACAGTCAGCTGTTGCCTTGCTGTCACGTCTCTTTATCGTAGCAAGTGGTAATAAATCCAATACTGGAAGTTCAAATTAAACTTGATATTACATAAAAATTAGGTCAATAAACGTAATTTTTTCCAACTATTATATGCACTTTTGTAGTGACCGGAAATTGGGTTTTTGTATGTCGTCTCAGAATTCCTTCACAAAAACACGCAAATTTAATATTTTTTTCTCTGCAATAAGGTCGATAACTGACCCTGACATTTTACGGGGACGATTATTAATATATTTAGAGAAGCTCAAAAAAAAAATGAAAATTCTATGGATTGAAGCCTGGCGATAGGATTACCTTAAATAAAAAATAAAAAAATCAAAGACCACATGTAGGTCGACGTGTGTCAGAGGGCATACTTCAGTCTAGGATGAAATATGTATGTCAGCTTACACAAGTCGACTTACACAAGTCGAATTATGCTATGTCAGCTTACACAAGTCGAATTATGCTCAGACACAGTAATTTCTGGGTTGAAGGTTAGTTCATAGCAACCAATGTTTACCAGATCATTATTATAGTGAATTAAAAAAATTGTTGGAATCCAACGATGTAAACTTCAGGCCCCTGTGATACTAGTGTTTTACTGTCAAAGTGCCCATATCTCGAAAACCTCGAAATTTTTACTAACGTCCAGTTTTGATATTCCGACTGGTCTCGATCTGATCTATCAGCTGGTCCAGGATGGTCCAAGGCATACCGAACACCCCATATAGCTTCGACTTTAACATCTTCTCCAACAGGAAATTTTCCAATAAAAAGTGTCAATAAAAATGTGAAAAAACTACCCTGTAAGTCAGCGGCAAAAAGTAAATTACAAGCAAGCGTAAAACCGAGCTGTAGGATCCATCATCAATATACCCCGTTCCACTCGTACAAGGCGCCACTCATAAAAAAGTGCCTTCCTACTTCCATGCCATAATGTATGGCCGCGGCGGTTCTTACGGCCGCTTGCATGCTCTCCATTTCAAGGTTCACAATTGCATTGGTCTGCGTTGCCTCCCTGAGGTATCCTACCTCACGTCTTCCATTGTCTACTTATCCTGCGATCTGCTCAACCAGTATCGAACGCTGCTACTCCCGCTCGCTCGTCGAATCGACTCGAGGAGATTCATACTCACGTCCCAATCAACCATTTAGCACCACAATTTTTCAGAATTTTACACTGAGAAAAAAACCAATTGAATAAAAAAAATATCTTGTTTGATTCAAATAAATGTCTGATCGCGGAGTGCCACCGATTTATGAGATTGTTACAATATTATAAAATATTGGAAAATTTGATTGATTCAAATAACATATTATTTTAATTGAAAATCTCTTCCGTTCTCTGAATATCTGCATTATCCTTGAAATAAAATTATGTTCTATGGAAATCATTCTATATACAATCCGTAGATGTATGAATGAAATAATTAAGCAGTTGCTACAACATTTTTTACTTCGTACAAAAATATAATCAATAGAATGAAGTATTTCTTTACTACATCGAAACGAATATGCCATGAGGCGGAAGTTTTTCAATTTGTTTAAAATGTTAAATAAAAAGTGAGGATTAGAATGATCATCCACGATAATAGTGGAGAGAATATCAGATATCCAATTAGGATTGGCAATAAAATATCGCTGTATTGATATATCGATATTTTTTGTTCGATGTATCGATATTTTCAGGCGATATATTGTATTTCGATATATCGATATATCTATATAAAATATCAAGTATCGAAAACGTATAAAAGACGATATTTTTTCCAATAGCAACACCGACCCCGTCGTCGCCACTGGCTATACTTCCACCAACTTATCTGTTCAAGTGGACAAAATTGGAAGTAAGGCCGCTCCGACCCGTATATGCATATAAACTCTCCACGAGCGATGCTGCCAACTGGATAGACAAGTTGGTGGCACTGGTGGCACAGTAATTTGTGAGTATGTGACTTTAGCCATGTTAAAAAATTACTCTGTGACTGGCATAAAAAAAACTAACCTCAAACTTGGACTTTATCTATATAATCTGTGCCTCGATCACACATCAACGATTCAACCAAAGAACATATATTACATAGAAGTACACTAAGTACAGGCCTTATGGGAGCGCTGTCACGATTTCTTGGGGTGATGATTAGTTATCACCCCAGCCACCTAAAGCGCTGCCTGTGTCAATGTGCATGAATCATCCAAAGAATATATGTTCTTTGATTGTGTGTGGCACACCGACACGTCGCCGCGCAGTCTACTGGCGAAATGATATATTAGGAGTACAACTTTGCAGTGACCGTTTTACTTAGAAAGCCACTGCGGCTGAAGTAGTGGCCCTAGCTCAATAAAAAAGTGGCATTTTAAACTAAAGGCTCTGCCAATGTAAACAATTTAAAAACGCTATCGGATACGTGTATGCATTATAAAGTTATAGGCACTCAAACATGGCAACCTACGAACCGAATTCTCAGCATTTACGGGAGGTTATGATTTACTTCTTCAACATCAAGAAATCTGCGGCTGAGGCCCACCGTTTGCTTGTAGATGCTTACGGGGAGGATTCTATATACCGAAAATCATGGGGACTGCCTGGTCATATTCCGTCATCGACGCCCAAACCGATTATTCACGGATTCAATGTCATGCTGTGTATCTGGTGGGACCAGCTGGGCGTTGTGTACTATGAGCTGCTCAAACCATCCGAAACCATCACAGGGGAACTCTACCGACGTCAGTTGATGCGCTTGAGTAAGGCACTCAAAGAGAAACGGCCACAATTCAACGAAAGACATGACAAGGTGATACTGCAGCATGACAATGCCCGACCCCATGTTGCAAATGTCGTGAAAAAGTACTTGGAAACGCTGAAATGGGAGGTTTTATCCCACCCGCCGTGCTCTCCAGACATTGCCCCTTCCGACTATCACTTGTTCCGGTCAATGGCACACGATTTGGCTGACCAGCACTTCGGTACTAACGAAGAAGTAAAAAATTGGGTCGATTCCTGGATTGCCTCCAAGGACCAAGACTTTTATCGACGCGGGATTCGAATGCTACCTGAAAAATGGGCCGAGGTCGTAGCTAGCGACGGGCAGTACTTTGATTAAAAAAATATGTAGCCACTTTTTTATAATAAAGCCTTAAACTTTTGAAAAAAACGGTCGCTGCAAAGTTGTACTCCTTATACTACATTTTCTATGCCAACTATCAACACGGAAGCTGTTCTTCCATGTAATATATGTTCTTTGATTCAACGCAACGCAAGCACAACTCGTCAATCGTGATTGCAGAATCCACAAGTAACGAGTGTTTTGTTTTGCGCAGTCATGTCCACCGTGGTATGGAAGTGTTTTAACCCTAGGACCCTACACATGGGTACCCCAAACACCACATCATTTTCGGGGTACTGGCGTTCCGGCAGTTTGGATAGTCACCTGAAAATATCGATGGCATTAGGAGAGGGACTGTCTAGAGCAGCCTCGTGCAGGAATAACCATCGGTTATAATTTGGACGTGACGTAGTGAACATTCTTTGAGAGCCTGGGGTTAGCGTAACCCCACTCTTTTTGCGATGTTTTGCTCTGTGTAAGTATATAATTATTTCTATTTTTGTTATTTATCCTTATAAAATCAGTGTGTTATCAACATAAATTACATTATGAACGTTTTTATACTATTGTGATTTTTAAAATTAGAATAAAGCCACGGGGTCGAGGTCGCGAGCACGAAAGACGGAGGAGGTCCGGAGGATGCTGCAGGCGCACAACAATGAAGAGGAATCTCAGGACAACGACTCGACTGATAGTGAATCAGACCAGGAAGAAGAATTGTTGGGTTTTGATGAAGATTCTTTATAAGGAGGACGGGATTATGCCCGTGACGGTGCAGACAGCGACGATGACATGATCGCACGAGAAGCGGAGATAGTAAAAATGCGTCGTACATCCCAATCTGCTCTCGGCGGTACTAGGAGTACATTTCTTCACGGGAAAACCCGATACAAATTTTCACTCGACCCTCCTGCTCATCGCTCTCGCATTATTCGCTAATAAGGTGAATAGGCCGTGTGGCGTCAGGGCCGGAGCCAGTGTAAGGAGCGAAGTTGTAACGTGGTATCTTTTGTCACCTGACGAAACCTTGAATGCCGATTCCTGCCTTGCCAAGATCATCGCTCGAGGCAGTGCTCTCGATACGCACCGAACTGAATTTACAACGAACAAACCCACATTTCTGCATTTTTTACTACAGTATGCGTTTCATTTATTTTCATTTCTATTATCCTATGTCAAACTATTTGTAGCGATTTTTTCAGTATTATTATGTAAACCCAGTTCTATATCCTGTACCTTGAGCTCAATGTATTATTTTAAAAATAACTTCATGTATGATCAGTTCAATATTCTTTAACGCGGTCCTCTAGTTTCGCGGCTGTTTTTTACGGCTTTTTCAATAATTTTTTACGGGCAAAGCATCGAAATAATCGATCTCATTGTTTTTGCATAATCTTTCTTAACATTTAAATAAGCTTTACAAATTTTTTGAAGTCAAAATATATAATAGAATAAACGTTATAGTGGCCGACAGGAAGACATCAAGTAAAAGAGGTGCTTGACGGTGACCAAGATTGCGGCTGTTCTGCTTATCTGAAATCAAAAAACCAAACGGCATTTTAATCTTCATATTTAAGACTAGCGATTGAACTAGAGTGAATTCTAAATTACAAAAATTGACTTTTTTATACACTTTTGAAAATTACATTCTATTTTTTACTCATTTTTTCTTAAGTTTTTCGCTCGTACAAAAAAAACTATCGAAGCAATCATGATAATCCTAGTTCAATCGCTGGCTTATAACATATTAAAGATGCTGTATAAATTTGAACAAGATCGGTGCAATAGTTTCTGAAATATCGTGGTCACCGTTTCGAGAAAAACGCGTTTGAAAGTATACCTCCGTATACCTGCTCCGTTCCAGGGCCGTAACTTGTGAACCACTTCGAATATCGAAAAATCCTTTGGCACACATTTTCTACACATGTTGTAGATGTGATTTATGAAAAAAAAATCGATTTTTTCGACCCGAGAAACTAGAGGACCGCCTAAATACGTTTTTTTGAAATAGAAAACACTATTTTTGGACATAAAATCATTTTTTTAAACATTTATCTACACTTTTTCCCTCAAGAAGCCATGCCGAAACATAATCAAATAAAAAAAAGTGCCATCTTCACCCCTTGTGAAATTCTTCAAGAACTTCGAACTTTTTGTTTATAATTTTTTTAAGCTTGGTCCATATGATCTTTTTCAAGAATCAATGAAAAAATTGTTGAACATACGCGTACAAAAAGTGTGATGATTTAAAAATTTATTTTTGTGAGATGTGCTAAAATATTTTTCTTGCTTTGTTCAATCCCATTTTTCATGACGAAAAATTTATATTAGTTTTTTCTCGCAAAGCCTATTCCATTCGTCAGTTTTCGGGCGTTTTATTACAAAAAATATCTGTCTACGACAAACAGCTCGTTAGCAGCATTGATTTGAAGTGCTGGGGTGTGCGTAGTTTAGGATATTTGTTTCGTACAGATAGTGTAGGCTCCTAGGGTTAAAAAACTGGCTATTATTTATATAAAACTGTAGATCACTATCATGATTGTCTGAAAGGATGTCATCCGTCGTTTGATGTTTATTGGTATTGAACTAAGCAGAAATAACACAATCTATTTTGTAAAACGGACTGGATTTCGCTAGTATTGTTAAAAAATCTTACCGATATATCGATATATCGATATATTTTTTCGATATACTGATATGAATATCGATATTTGAAAAAAATATCGATACTTTTCGGCCCTTCCGACATCCCTATATCCAATGGAATATCAGATATTCAACTGATAAGGGGCCGTACGTAAATTACGTAACGCAATAGGGGAGGGGGGGGGGGCGGCCAGGCGTTACGGTCGACGTACGTAGGGGGCGGAGGGGGGGGCAAGGTTTGCGTTACATCACGATTTTAAAACTGCCAGAAATAGCAAAATTTCTGCATGTTCAAGTTTATAATTTTAACCTCGAGTGCAATTTTACCGTGGACAGCTCACAGCTTTCTATCCGCAATGTCAGTTAAGGGGGTAAATCACTGTGCAAGAACTTGCACAGCAGCTTGCACCACATCCACAGGGGGAAAATCACTGTGTAAGAACTTGCACAGCAGCTTGCACCACATCCCCCAAGCAAAATTTGAAAGAAATTTCTTTTTTATAATTCTTGAAAGTACATGTGTTGAAAAATATGATGGCAACATTTTTATTCACAAGTCTCAAAATTGACGGAGTTATGGTCACTTTAGTGAGAACAGGTAGCGCGACCGGTTAGTGCCCTCAGTCCCCACAGGTGTGGCATCATTTACAATGGATAAACTACAGACACTTATTGTTTTGTGAACTTTCATGAAGATGAAGAACCGTCATATCGCCCGCGACTAGATACTTCAATGTGAGTATCAATATTCTAGAAAAAATCGTAACTTCATATCAAGAAACACGGAATGAAAACTTTGAGCGCGTTTTTCTCGAAACTATTTTTTTCGACCTTGTCCGAATGAATACTTAAAAACTTATCAACCGATTTTCAATTTCTATAAAAACATTTTTGTCATCGCAGTGACTAAGGCTGTACATATCCGCGTTTTTAACATTTGATAATTACTATTTTTAAAGACTGCTTGAATACAGAAAAAGGGCCTTGAAAATAGAAAAAAAAAGTTCAAATTGTCGGCATTTTGTAAAAAAAAAATTAAAATAAAAAAACGGCTACGCACAACGATGGCTACATTTGTATAGATATCGATAAATCGTTGACTTTTAATTTACAGGTAACATTTCATAAAGATATCGATGGGACAATGAGGACATTTTTTTTTCGACGTTAAATTAAGGCATATATCTCGGTTAATTTTCAAGATTTTGTCATAAAAATTGGTATAAAACTAGATGAATATATACCTCATAAAATAAGTATAAAACCGATCCTTTCATAATTAGTTATGTCTATGAAAAAAAATCGCAATTATTGACGACAAAGCACCCGTTACGTATTCTGGGGGTTCTGGCCAAGCGTTACGGTCCCGTTACGTGGGGGAGGGGGGGGGGGGGTAAAAATTGGGAAATTTTGCGTTACGTAATTTGTGTACGCCCCCTAAGAACAGATACTACACTTTGATCTTAGTCACAGGCCAAGAAGCGATACTCTTTAGAGTTTCTCCGACGTTTAAGTAGACTTTCGGTTCGCGCTACGCTTACGAGAAATGAGCGCGCGTGCGGCTTCTAGCGGTTACTCCAAGAACTTCTAGGTTTCCTCACACCTATAATTTCGGTGGCGCTCGGCCATGATTTGGTTGAATTTTTTCAACCAAATGCGCAAGAAACAAATTTTATTTTCGCTTAATTTTTTAACCAATTCAGACATTTGCTTAATATTTTTCAATAAAAATAAAATATTAATATTTCAACGAATAATGTACTTGAAAATCCATATCGGATATGGTGAAAAAAATTAAATAACATATATACTCAATAGAAATTTTATCTGAATCAAACGAGCGAAATTCAATTTTTCTTGTGTACTCGAATCAACAATATTCATATTATGAATTGAAACCCTTTTTTTGTTTGTTGCAGAAAATGCATTCAAAACTATATAATTGTTTCGCGATATTTTTTTAGTTTCAATAATATATTGTTCTCGGCTAACAATATATCTTTTGAATGAAAAAAAAAACTTCTAAGTTTATTATGTTATTAAAGTCAATAGCGTTTTGTTTGGACTAATAAATCCGATTATTTACACCAACAATTTTACAATTGAATCAACGAAATTTCATTCAATAACACCAATGATATTGGAGTGATGATTTTTTTTCTCAGTGTACCCATCACATTCAAGCAGGGTGCATTTTTTTTTCAAAAATTAAATCAACTCAGAAATAGGTTAGCGAAAAAAATCTCGATTTCTTTTATTCCAGAATTGTGCTTTTGAGATAATAAAAAAGAATGGCGAAGGGATAAAAACGAAACAATTCTAAAGATGATTACTAATTGTTTTTATATCAAGAAAATTCAAATCGTCGACGCCTAAGCGAATCGCCGCGCGATTGGCGCTGGTGGTTGTGATGTCGCGATGTTATAAGTCATAGAATTGTAGGCTACACGGCTTAAGCGTCGGTGTCAATAAATGTGACAATTTGTGACATTTTGCATACGAAAAAATCTCAAAAGCTCTTGAAAAGTCAAAAGCTACTGTAACTCTCGTGCAATGATGTGTAAAAGTGGGCTTGTGACGATACGAGTAACTTGCCGACCACTTTCATGGTGACAGAGTTACCAGGCGACGATTCTCGATTTAACCCTGCCGAAATTCATGAGACCAAAGCTTCGTTGTGAGTTTCACTTTTTGACGAGCTTCGGAAGCGCTCGGCGCGTTCTTGCCGAATGGAATAAAAAATTCAAAGTGCTGCAATTCCGTTAATTATTGTTTGAAAAAAAAGTACTTTAGTAACAAAAACCGCATATGATCTATGCAATGAAAAAAAAATCTTTTAATAACCCAATTGGCAAAAGTTGTGAAACTCGTGTTGGTTGGATGGATGAACAACTTCTGAACTTTGCTGTACCGAGTCTCTCGTGAGTCGGAGCCACTTCTTACTCTTCCTCTTCTTATTCTTCACCTTTTTATCCTCGTCTCTCTCTTTCCCTCTCTCACACTCCCTCGCTACGTACATCCATTCATGTATATATGTATATATACACATAGTAAATGTGCTATAGCAAATTTTACGGAAAGTATATGTACTCATGGGGGGGCTCGCGCGGTTACTCCTGAATACCGACGAGAACGAGCGAGTAGAGAGAGAGAGAGATAGAGAGGGAGGTCGTCGGGATGCCGAGGACTCTCTTCCACTATATGCCCTCTTACACTACGTGGCGGGCATTCGCGTATCGTCCATACGCTGTCTGAATACGAAATCACAATGTCTCTCGCGTATACCGACCGAACGAGTGGATATACATTCGCCATGTACATCACACAAATATACAGGGTGTCCTTTTGATCTCTGCCACCCGAAATAACTCGGTAATTATTGACGTCACAAAAAAATGTTCCAGACAAAAGTTGTACGGTGTGAAGGGGGCCATCAAATGCGACCAATTCTTTTCATTGCGGTTGCGGCGCTGACGCACAGTGAAAGTCACCTCCACTTATTTTAATGGAATGGTACACTTTTTAACCATCTTGTGGAGCACCTCAAGCCACATAAAAAACATTAGGGGGTCAAAGTCGTTCAAGGTCATTCAAGGTCAGTATCGATGATAAAAATCTAAATATCTCGGATCACTAGCAATTATTTGGTAGTAATCCGAGATATTTAGATTTGTATTCCATTTTAATAAGTGACCTTGAATGACCTTGAACGACTTTGACCCCCTAATGTTTTGTATGCGGCTTAAGGTGCTCCACAAGATGGTTGAAAAAATGTACCATTCCATTTAAAAAAGTGGAAGTGAACTTCACTGTGCGTCAGCGCCACCACCGGAATAAAAAAAAATTGGTCGAATTTAATGGCCCCCTTCACACCGTACAACTTTTGTCTGGATAATTTCTTTGTGATGTCAATAATTACCGAGTTATTTCGGGTGGCAGAGATAAGAGGGCCACCCTGTATACACAGGGTGTCCTGTTATGAATGAATAATCCTGCAACTGTCGATAGGTCAGATCATGGCTACTATATGCTGGAATTTCAGTTTAGTAAAAGTCCCATGGGTTTCGAGATTTTGGGTTTGTCATTTTTTGAAAAAAAAAAATCATCTTTTGGTTTTTTGCATGCCATTTCTACAAATGATATGAATTGACAATAACTAAGCAACTTTTTAAAAATAATTAGCACGATATGCGTGGTACATTTTTTTTTACACCGCAGGCTATCAAAGTCAAATGTTCGAATTGGTTTGTGTGGAAATTGTGCATTAGATCTTTTTTCATAAAGTTTCCTTGAGGCATCACCCCACGGTAAAAACAGATTTTCTGTCTTTTTTTTTCCATTTTCCGAAAGATACATTTGTTAAGAATGCTCTCACCAAATTCTTCAAAGAAATTTGTAAAATTGGCGGAGATACAGCATTTTATGTGAAACCGCTCGAAGCGCACGACCGCGCCGAGTGGCAGATGTGCGGCTTTGAACGCGTTTGTCTCGAAACTACGTTTTTCAACCTGGTTGACAACATATTAAAAAAACTATTCATCCGATTTGCATGCGCCAAGTCTCGAACTGTTCGAACATCCAGTTTCTATGGCACCACGTAGGGATTTTTCTATAAAGGGCCCCCTTCTATTTTTTTTTTATGAACGATGAAAATTTTCCATGACAATCGGAAATAAAATGCGCTGGTCCGCCATTTTTTGTTTAGATATCGAAATTCCCCTACGTGATGCTGTAAACCTATATGTCTAGTTTCTAAATATATTTTTATTTTATTTTTCACATGAGCCGTATGGCTTAATCGCTGTCAACCGCCGAGCAGCAATTTCGTCGGAGTGTCCTCTTGGAAGCGGCGTACACCGCAAACTATACTTTAGATTCGAGTACAAACATTTGTATACAGTCTTCTATATGTATATATTGACTATGACTATTAATAAAAAAAGTCCATTCATCGTTTGTTTGAAAATAATTACGAAAAATACACCCTCGTACCGCACACGAACCGTGGTGCCTTAACATTTAAGGTTACAAAGAAGACTTTTCTTGATAAAACAAATAACCAAGAGTATTTTTTGAAAAACCGGGTAAAAAAGTTATCATTTGTAGAAATGACATGCGAAAAACCAAGAGCAGCTGATTTTCATCTCGTAAACCATGGAACTTTGACTTGACTGGACACCCTGTACACACACACATACACACACACATACACATCCGTGTACTTTATGTCTGCGCCTGTGTAATTTATACGTTTCTGCTTAATTGGACCGACGTTTTTTTCTTCCGACAACTGCGTCAGGGCAGAAATGTGTTCGAGGAATGTGCTCGAGAACTTTGTGATGATGATGGTACCGCTATTTTGATCATTTCTACTGTTCGGCGGAATACTTTTTCTTCCATTGTTTTTTTTTATTCTCTGCACTGGACTATCCTCGGAGTCTGATAATTTTCGATTGTTCTCGACGGAATTTAAAGCAGCTGGTATTTCCAACACTTTCAAGATGGCTGAATCACTGATAATGAGTCGCGGGAAACATCAAGCAGCCACTTGTCAATAATTTCCTGTAAACAATAGTCCTTATCGATGCACCGAGACTCGGATTTCACTTTCGTCGCGCTCCATTCACCAACGGCCAGCGGTGAAAAAAATTAATCCCATGACACGTGCGTCACGTGTCGCTGGATGTTTTTTTCTCCTTCGTATTACGTGATAATTTCCAGACGATCGAACATTTGTATGCGATGGACGTTGGGTCTCGCGAAACGAAACGGCGTATGGATCGAATTGAAAATCATCCAAGTGGCTCCCTTCTTTCGAGGTTATTAAGGTGTCTTCTCATTTACAGCGGGCTGCAGCGGCGATCGCGTGATCGAAATTCACAAGCAGATTTTGCTTGTCGCGAAAAGGGACGACGGTAGCGGCGCATTTTAATTATTTTTCAGGTAAAATGACCTGGTAGTAGTCGAAAATAACGTCGTCGAAATTCCCGCCCGTAACTGTTCGTTGAAATTACTTCAATTTTTTTCTTGGTTTTTATTTTTTTTGCGATCAATACGCTGAGAAAAAAAATCCTTGATCCAATATCATTGGTGTTTTTGAATGAAATTTCGTTGATTCAATTGTAAAATTGTTGGAGTAAATAACCGGATTTATTAGTCCAAACAAAACGCTATTGACTTTAATAACGTGATAAAATTAAAAGTTTTTTTTTCATTCAGGATATATAATGTTAGCCGAGAACAATATGTTATTGAAACTATCTAAAAAATTGTCGCGAACAAATTATATAGTTTTGCATGCATTTTCTGCAACGAACAAAAAAAGCGTTTCAATTCATAACATGAATATTGTTGATTCGAGTACACAAGAAAAATTGAATTTCGCTCATTTGATTCAGATAAAATTTCTATTAAGTAAATATGTTATTTTATTTTTTTCACCATATCCAATATTGATTTCCGAGTACATTATTCGTTAAAATATTAATATTTTATTTTAATTGAAAAATATTAAGCAAATGTCTGAATTGGTTAAAAAATTATGCGAAAAAATTCAACCAAATCATGGCCGAACGCCACCGAAATTATAGGTGTGATGAAACCCGTAGTTCTCGGAGTAACCGCTAGAAGCCGCACGCGCGCTCGTTTCTCGTAAACGTAGCGCGAACCGAAAATCTACTTAAACGCCGGAGAAACTCTAAAGAGCACCGCTTCTTGGCCTGTAGCTAAGATCAAAGTGCAGTATCTGTTCTTATCAGTTGAATATCTGATATTCTCTCCATGGATATTCCATTGGATATCTGATATTCTCTCCACTATTATCGTGGATGATCATTCTAATGCTCATTTTTTATTTAAGATTTTAAACAAATTGAAATACTTACGTCCCATGGAATATTCGTTTCGATGTAGTAAAGAAATAATTCATTCTATTGATTATATTTTTGGACGAAATTAAAAACGTTGTAGCAACCGCTGAATTATTTCATGCATACATCTACGGATTGTATATAGAATGATTTCAATAGAATATAGATTTATTTGAAGGATAATGTAGATATTCAGAGAACATTAGAGATTTTCAAATAAAACAATATGTTATTTGAATCAATCACATTTTCCAATATTTTATAGTATTGTAACAATTTCATATATCGGTGGCACTCGACGATCAGACATTTATTTGAATCAACCAATATATTTTTTGATTCAATTGCTTTTTTCCTCAGTGTGCTTTGACGCGAACGGGAGACGTTCCGGCACGATGCTGAAGTTTGCATCGTTGGACTGCAACGAATTTAATTCCATTCGGCACATTTCACGGACAAAAGTTCTTCAATTATTTTTTAAGATATTTATTGTGAATCTATCAAAACAGATCGCCTATAACAATAAAAATATGGAAAATAAAATGTAAAACGAAACGTTCGTTGCGTCCCAACGATGCAAACTTCAACACCATCGTTCCGGCGCACTGTGCGTCAGGTTTGGCCGAATATGGTCGTCATCCCGTGCCCCCGGATAGTACGAACAATGAATTTTTTTCTCGCACGGATCGAACCGGTTGTTCGTGACAAGCTTCCGAAAATCGCCAATTTCCGATTGCACTGGAACTGTAAATATTTCGACTTCGGCAAATATCGTAAAATTCACTGAAATTCCAGAGAGTTGAGGGAACCATCGGGAACTGTGCTCAGTTTCCTAGATTTGCACATTTTTTTTTCTCGATAAAGACGAAACCGAACTTGCGCAAACTCCGGAGTTGAAATTTCATTCAATATGTTTGCGTGCAAAGCGACAAGTATTCTTTGAGGAGGTCGGAGCGGTCCATTTGAGTCAAATGACGGTGTATGAATTTTTTTCTCAATGAACGTAAAAAAAATGCAGACGAGGTATTGATAGTGTAGATGTTAATTTTTCGAAAAATATATAATTAAAAGGCAAAATTATGCATCTTTATATTTTTGTTACGTAAATAAGAAAAACTGTTGTGTTACTACTAACTTAAAAAACTATAACATTATCGATGATGATTATGAAAAAACTGCGTCAGCGAATGTTTTATACATCTCAAAATGAATTTTTTTATCATTTATAATTATGTCATCTGACCGCGCGTAAAATTGCATACATTAAACTATTTTTTATCTCTGGTGGGTCGTGGTGGAGAAATTTAAAAAAAATCGTGAAAACTCAGTATAGTCTAGACTCTAGACAATAACATGTACTTTTTCTTTTAATGCTGGATTATGGCTAACGCCCCACCCTCTTTGATAGCAACCGATCAAAGGCACTCTAATTACGGGTAACGAAGTAACAAAGAGTGGACGAAAAAAAAGGGGGGAAAAAATAAATGCCTCCTGTGAGGTTTGAACTCACGACCCCTGGTTTACGAGACCAGTGCTCTACCACTGAGCTAAAGAGGCCCATGCGTTCAGATAGCCGATTGCGCCATCTTCAGCTAGAGCCCCATACAGCGTATTGACACTTGTCTGACAATGATGATTATTTATGCTTTTTATTTCTTCAGTTGTGTGTATATACAGTGTGCCGCTGTGGCTTTTTAGTTTAAGTTGTTATGAGGTTAAGTCAACATGATAACACCTAGCTGAATTTTTTTCTGGACCTCTATAACCTCTGCTGATCATTCTGTGCAGTTTGAATACGATCCACAGTACCGGAGTTTAGAAAAAAAATCGGCAACTCGACGTATTTCGTGGGCAATTGCATTACGCTTATGGAAAACTCCTGATCATTTTTCAGTACATTATCAATATCTGCTAAGTGAATGTTGCCACGGAGCTGAAAAAATACATCGAGAAAAAAAAACCAATTGAATCAAAAAAATATATTGGTTGATTCAAATAAATGTCTGATCGTGGAGTGCCACCGATATATGAGATTGTTACAATACTATAAAATATTAGAAAATACGATTGATTCAAATAACATTATTTGATTTGACAATCTCTTCTGCTCTCTGAACATCTACATTGCCCTTCAAATAAAATCATATTCTATAGAATTAATTCTATATACAATCCGTAAATGTATGGATGAAATAATTAAGCGGTTGCTACATTTTTTATTTCGTACAAAAATATAATCAATAGAATTAATTATTTCTTTACTACATCGAAACGAATATGCCATGAGACGTAGGTTTTTCGATTTGTTTTAAATCTTAAATAAAAAGTGAGCATTACAATGATCGTCCACGATAATAGTGGAAAGGTTATCAGATATCCAATGGAATATCCATGGAAAGAATAGCAGATATTCAACTGATAAGAACAGATACTACACTTTGATCATAGCGACAGGCCAAGGAGCGATAGTCTTTAGAGTTTCTCCGGTCTTTAAGTAGATTTTCGGTTCGCGCCACGCTTACGAGAAACGAGCGTGCGTGCGGCTTCTAGCGGTTACCCCGAGAACTACGAGTTTCCTCACACGTATAATTTCGGTGGCGCTCGGCCATGATTCGGTTGAATTTTTTCAATCAAATGCGCAAGAAACAATTTTTTTTTTTCGCATAATTTTTTAACCAATTCAGACATTTGCTTAATATTTTTCGATCAAAATAAAATACTAATATTTTAACGAATAATGTACTTGAAAATCGATATCGGATATGGTGAAAAAAATTAAATAACATATTCGCTCAATAGAAATTTTATCTGAATCAAACGGGGGAAATTCAATTTTTCTTGTGTACTCGAATCAACAATATTCATGTTATGAATTGAAACGCTTTTTTGTTCGCTGCAGAAAATGCATTCAAAACTATATAATTTATTTGCGATAATTTTTTAGATAGTTTCAATAATTTATTGTTCTCGGCCTACAATTTATCTTTTGAATGAAAAAACACATTTAATTTTATCATGTTATTAAAGTCAATAGCGTTTTGTTTGAACTAATACATCCGATTATTTACACCAACAATTTTACAATTGAATCAACGAAATTTCATTCAATAACGCCAATGATATTGGATCAATCATTTTTTTCGGTATAGGTATGGTTTGACTAATTATCGGACTAACCCTTGGTACCCTGGATTACTTAATATTAATTTGATAACTCTGTTCAGAAATTATACATTTCTAGACATTTTTAGGCAAACACTAAATAATGCGGATTTTTTTTTCATACATCTTTTTTTTAGAATATCGGAAAATTATTAAAGTTTTTTATTTCTTCGAGATTATAGACAGCTTTAGTACACACTTTTCCTTTCCCGCGGATTTTTTTTTTTACTCGGACCGATATTAATTTTTGACAGCTTCATGGGCCTATATTGAGGTTACGAACGAGGCGCATATGTCTCTAACTTTGCGACACTTCTGCCAACCTGGGCATTATATATACCACGATTTACGACGTTGCCAATTCGTTTCGTGTTAATTGAGCGAGACGTTAAGTTATAGAAAATAATGATACAGAGTAATGGAAACACTTAATGTATTCACCAAATGTTCAAAAATGTATATTATATATGTATATGTACAAAAAAGCTAACAGTTGGTAACAGTCAATCGGCTCCGTGCATAAGCATAGGGCGCTCCCCTCGTACTTCACCCTCGACGGCTAAACCCCATAACAACCTTAACCCTTTAGCTACCAACGTAGCAAATTTGCTACGTTCACTTTGACCCTGTCGGTAAAAGCGTAAGGACGCTACAGCGGACAAGCTACTTCACAGTTCCATCAATCTATGCTAGATGCAGCTACAAATGCCGGGATAGCTTTAAATTTAAACGTAAACATATGAATTATGTTAATATGGCAACAATGTTGTCGTGAAAATTTACGACGCCTGTCCCAGCATTCGATCTGCTGCCCGTTTTTGCCCAAAAAAGTAAGCAAATGGACATTCTTGAAATATTTTTTGATAGAATTGTGTAAAGGAAGCTTGACTGGACGAACTATGCTTTGAAGATTTTTTATTGAATTAGAATAATAGTTCGAACCGAGCGGGTGAAAATGTTAGTAGCAAATTTGCTACAGTCCGAAAATACCACTTCCCAGGCCCTTATCGACAAAATTATGGTTGGACATTCATATTTAACCCTTTTTTAACTATACTACCAGAGGAAATAATGTTGAGCTGTCCAGAAATAAGCGTGGCCGTTAAAGGGTTAATTATCATATATTCATCTTACAATTCTTTTGTAAGATTAAGTATAGATGGAAGTATAAAGATTAAGGATTAAGCAAAGTTTTAAGTAAGTGTTAAGTATTATTAAGTATTAAGTATCAAGGTTATAGAAGAAGTATAAAGATTACGTATCTTAATTATCATATCTTTATCTTACAATGTAAGCCGACTATAGTGGGCTTACATTGTTCGTCATTCTTAACTAGCACGTGCTTTTTATAGTTCGATGTTTCGCGACTCTAAACACTTACCTGTCATTTGCAATTTCCACAAACGTCGAGGCGCGAAATAAAGACGAAAACTTGATCTTCTTCAATCAATGTCAAGAGAAATTCATGCGGAATGAATTTGGATCAAGCAGGTATAAACGCAAACTTTTGAAACATTTTGCTGTGTTATTTGTTAATGGAATATAGTTTTTTCGACATTTGAAAAAAGTTGAGAATCTTTATATTTTCTACCAGATTTTTACGCATTAATAGCTTTTTGTTGTATTTGCGGCTTCGTGCCGTTATTTCTATTGTTATTGCGACATGATAGTTTGTACAAAATAATCATTATCAAATCAACCGCACTTATCCGTACTTTTTCGAGTCAAAGGTGAACAATCATGATAGTGAAAAGAATAGAGATCTTATATTCGGGCGGAGTCTAACCTTGATATTATGAACAGGCTATTACTAAATTCCGACCCAATGATCACTAGCATGGGATCAAACCCCAAAAAAATCAATGTCGTTCACGAAGGATGCAATTGAATTGATGATTCCCGCTGAACCTGACTCTGAAGATGACTCACAAGGAACGTCACTCAAGTGTCCACCGTCGATTTTGCGAAAACGCATATATGTAATAAAGCATTGAAAACTATTACACGGGTATTTTTGTTATCTGCGGGAAAACGGTTTTAAGTGGGGAAACCACCCCTCAAAGAAAGGAGTATCGAGGGATGGTTCTGCAGTTTCACCCACAAGCAGTCCACCCACCTGAATGAAACAAAAACCAAAATTCTTCTAATGTAAAGCGATGAGAAATCCACTTTAAAATAATAAAAAAAAGGAAATTAAGGCGGGCAACCACTTTAGGAGACCGAAAATTAGATGATTTTTTTTATTATGAGACAAAAACAGAAATTTGTGCAACTCTGACAATAATTTATTTATATTTTCATACATCTCTGGTAATTTTTTAAAGTTATTCCATGCATTAATTACGGTGTAATCCGCTGTGTCCCTTGTCGTGTTCTCATCGTCGTTGTCGATTTGCGGGAATTGTGCATCGCAATTCGCATCTGAAGTAGTCCAACAATTTTTTATACATTCTTGAGATGTTTCTGAAGAACGCGAACCTAAATTTTGAAGAAAAAAAATCGAGAATTAAATGTTGGAACGTGTTAAAAAAAAATGATCGATTTTTAGCATTTTTTCCTCGGCATTTTGCAATAATAAATATGTTTCAAACGATCTAATCTTTCCAACTTTAGGTTCATGTTTTAATGAATTATATTATGTGAACGTGTTCCAAATTTGAAGATGATCCTTCAATTAGGTTTTGAGTTGTGATTCCCACAAATTGAAAGAATGTTGTTTCGAGAAAAACGCGATTGAAAGTTTTAGTATACGTAAATGGTTGCGCTACCTGTTCTCGCTAAATCATCTGTCAGTTGGTCACTTTCCAATATTTAAACTTGACATTTCTTTCACATATTCTCGAATATGTACACTCTGAGAAAAAGCAAAATAAAATCGAATGTTTTGACTCGTCACAGTGGTTGGGAGTCGAGCGGACCGTCTCTATAATTTATATACATGCCGTTAGAAGGAACCCGAACATTATTTTGAAATGTTCAGGGTGTATTCTTAAGATATTTTGCTAACGATTTATGAAATTTAAGAAAATTGATTTTTTGAAGCATCTAGCGATTGCCCGCCTTGGGGGGACACGCCTTTCTTTGAGGGGTCGTTACCCCGTTAAAAACGTTTTTCCACAGATTAAAAAAAATACGTATCTAATAGTTTTCAATGCTTTATCTCACATATGAGTTTCAACAAAACCGGAGGTGGACACTTAAGTAATTTTCCTTGTCAGATTCAGATTCGGAGGAGGTTCTGATGGGACAGAGAGTGAGCAGGACGAAGAAGAGCTGCTATTGCACTCATCATCTTACAAGGAACATTACTTTGGTGTCCTCCTCCGATTTTGTTGAAACTTTTTTATGTGGAAGAGTATCAAAAACTAAGAGACACGTATTTTTTTTATCGGCGGAAAATCGGTTTTGAGGGGTCAAACGCACCCTCGGAAATAGGGGTGTTTTTCGTTTTTCGTCGATAACGTTATCGTTGTCGTCTCCAATGTACGCAAGAAAATAAACATTGTTGCAATTTGAAAGTTTCTTATATCTCGTACTGTTAAAACGTTATCGACGTTAAACGAAAAACATCCCCATTTTGAAGGTGCGTTTCACCCCTTAAACCCGTTTTTCCGCCGATAAAATACCTGTCTCTTAGTTTTTGATACACTTCCACATAAAAAAGTTTCAACAAAATCGGAGGAGGACACTAAAGTGATGTTCCTTGTTAGTTATATAAATTGTGTTAAGTTTAGTTTAAGAAAAAAAATGTTTAATTAAAAAAGATAGTTTTATTATTTTTCTCTCTAAAACCCAGTATTTTAGGACCCATTATTCATCGCAAAACACTTCCTATAGCTTCAGGTCAATCAGAGTCTTTACAAATAAGAAAATGGAAAGAAATAATTTTAACCATCTAAATTGGCAAAATACCCCTACGTGCGGCGAGCCCGCTGCGATTTACCCCTTTTGATGCGTTTTTCTCGAAACTATGTTTTATGAACCGGTGTAAGTCGTATCTCAAAATCTATTCGTCCGATTCACTTTAAATTCGGACAGAGCATACATTATAACATTTTCCAACGTATGACCGGATGATTTCTTGATATGTTTATCCATTTTTAAATAACAAACTAATCAATATGTGTTTTTGGTAAAAAATCGAACTATTTTTATTTTGCCATTTGCGTAATTTTAAATATTCAAAAGAAAATGTAGCGCGTGTCCGCCCTCGCACAAAGTCGCATACCCTCATCTTTTCTTCTTTCTCCAACGCTTCCACTGGCAATATGCTTTCTTTTTCTTCGCTATACGATAAATCCACAATTGTGACGCAAGGCAGATGTCAGTTGTCACTTCCCGTTTCGTTCGAAATAAAAAGCGTGCCACTGTAGTCCGGCTGCTGCCTCAGCATGCCCCTTGATTCTCTTCCGGAAGAAAAAGGACACACGCGGTCAAAGGACTCGACGATCCAGACACGCGTTCTCTCTCTCTCTCTCTCTCTCTCTCTCTCTCTCTCTCCTCTCTCTTTCTTTTGCTACTCCCATATGGCCCTCCTCCGCTTGCTCTCGTTCAAAAAGGGACAGATGTTGCACCGCTCGTACAAACACCTTTAAGATTTCGGTCCTCAGTGATCCACAACCCCTCTTTTTCTTTCCAAAATTCATTCGGCTTTCTCGAACGTAAAATCACATAAAGGATATTCACCCTGACAGAAAGACTCTCATACACACGTAACGTCATGCACGGGACGTTCCAGACCAAATCTACAAAGCTCTGACGTAAATAGACATAATTTTCTCACTGACTATTGATCATTAAACGATGAAGCAATAGACCGGACTAAAATCGGAAAATTAGATTCACGGATTGAAGAATGATGAAAAAGCAGTGTGAAAGTTTCTAATAAAGAAGCAAAAGGGTTCGCGAAAATTTACATGTTATATTATGATAATTATAGCTATTAATTATTTTAGTCATATTATATTATATAATTAATAATAATTAATAATGATAATAACAATTTATCCCTATTATTATTATTATATTGTACGATAACTATATTATATGATAATAATAAACAATGTATTATAATGATGATGAGAATAATTTTACAAAAAATAGCGAGTATCCATATTGCACGATATTTTTTTCTAGGCCGTATTTGGATTATACGATGACAATTTGAAGAAAGTTATCTTAGGAGAGATTTATTTTCAGAAAGAACACAAAAAAGTTGCTGAAGTTTGCATCGTTGAAATGCACCGAATTTTTTTGTTTTTATTTCTTGTTTCTCCATTTTTATTGTTATCCGAAATCATTCTCGATAGGTTTAGGTTGTAGGTCTCTAATGAGGATCTTAAACAAGTTTGCCGTGGTTATGCCAAAAAAATGGCAATTGGAAAACAATATTTTCTTTGTGTTCCAACAATTTTCTTTGCGTTCCAACAATGCAATATCATCAAAACTTGAATATTGTCACAACAAGACGATTTTCTGAAAATGAGGATCCTCCTGAGGTCCCTCTGAGGACCAAGAATTTTCAGCCATTTTCTGGAATTTTATTCTGACATATGTTGGGTCATGCACTAGTAGTTTGGTACACGTTTCGGTGGCCTATGATTTTTTTGTTCTTTGTTACTAACCGCTGAATTACAAACTGACTGGCGACAATAAGCAATTGGGATGAATTTACATGGCTCATGTGTATTGTGGTAGCGTCCAGTGATGCATAGTGGTCTATTATTAATTGTGATCACAATAGAATGAAAGTAAAGCTTGGTATAGCGAATTGAAAAGAAAGGTACGGGGTGAAAAGGGCGGCGAAAATTCACACCCCGTAAAATTGATAATGTTTCACCGATCTTTATAGAATTTTGTACCAACCTAACGTGTATCATTTTTTCTGCAAATTTAATTCCCTCAAAATCTAAATACTTTTACCGATTTCCAAAAAATTCAATCCGAACTTGTATAACATTATGTTCGTGGACGACCGTTCAAAAATATAACGCAAATATTGCGAAATTTACTGTGCTAAAATTATTTTAAACAATTCAAAATCTCGTAAAAATGAAACGGTTTCACCGATTTTCTCAAAATTAATTGCGAATCTTGTGATGTTCCATTGGTTTGCAAACAAATGACAAAGTGTCTTAAAAACCTGACATTTTTTCAAAACGTCACAGTGGCCATTGCTCCTAAATATGATTTTTTTGGCACATACCAAGCAAAATTCAATAAAATCTCCTTTCTTGTGAGAAAATCAAAATAAATAAAAGTAAATAAAAATGAATATATGTATTTTAAATTATTATCCTGAGGTCTAGCCTGTTTCAACATTCCCCAAACCAAAAAATTTGGCATCGTCAATCGGAAGCTTTCGTTCCCAGGGAAGCGATGATTTCTCGTCTTTATCTTGTAAGTAAAGGTCATAGAAATCGCTAAGGCGGGGTATACATTCAGACAAGAAAAAAATGAGCAATATTGAGGAATTTTTTCTCACTATGAAATAATTATCCTACAATTATCAAACTTTAGGTATACTTCAATAGTATATTTAAGTATACGAAACAATTTTTTAAAATGTATTCATCATCAAAATGGCGGAGCTGTGGCAGAGTGTTGCGGCAAGGTCGCCGCGGCTATTGCGAATCGGCGTGCAGTCTAGCTTCCCGTAGACTTTGATTTGCAAAAAAGTTCAAACATTTTTTCAGTTAGAACGAAGAAAATGCAAATGAAAATATTCTACATATATGGTTCTACCGTTTAAAGAAGAAAAAAAAGAAATCGTTTTTTGATCGTTGTAAATGTATTTCCCGCCTTAACCTCAATGTACGAAAAATGATGCGGAAAAAAGCGGGTAAATATTTAGAAGGGTCACTCCCGCTAAAAAGAGGCTGGGCATTTTTTCATCAATTCTTTATGATTATAAAACCTTATATCAAGTTATATTTTAATGGCGCATAATGTTTGGGTTTGTTTGGGTCTTGAAAATCTTGAATCTTGAAAAAAAGTTCGAAAGATCGACGAATAAAAATCTTTAAAAAAATATTTATTGACATTGTTTTTGTTGATGTGCTGCCATAATAATGTTAAATATGTTTTTTAACTGTAAGAAACAACACAAAAAAATCAGTTCGATTCTGACAGGAGTGACACTTCCGAATATTCACCAAAAAGCGCCAAAAATACGCATGAGTTCTTCGGATAGAATCGATGCGGCGCAAAATGCCCCGTATATGAAAGTACATACAAATCCGTCGTCCTGCCCATACCATTGTGAGGCATTGTGAGGATTAAGCAGATGTTATACATCACCGGGTAACGCGTGAATGCGTAATGGAATTTCAACGCACCCTGCCGCACACATTGCCAACAAAGGGAAATGGCGAATTTTTTTACGCTCTCTCTCTCTTTCTACTTCTGCTCTGAACTTTTAAGGGTTTCTTTTTGTCGCCTAACGGTATTCGCGCTCGTAGTCCCGATGGCGGAAATCGAAAAGATCGTTACCAAGGTCTTTCGTATTTTGGTTAACTGCCGATTGAAACTCTTCGCAAAAATTCAATAACATATAATAAAATACGTATAAAAAATTTCAGTTGAAAAAAAACCGCCGCATATTGGCGTAGCCAAGAATTTTTTCTGAAGGGCTAGCCAGCCGGACAAAAAAAGAGGTTTCGTTCACAATGATCTTTTTTTTTAAATAAAATTTACATAATAGTCGATAATTACCTAACACACATAAAATACGAACTTTTAACTGCACGTTCGTGCAAACATTAGTATCGAAATTTTTCAATATTCTGAAATAATTTTTCATCGTTCTTTAAGGGGGAGATACCTTCAGGAGAGTAAAACGTTTGCTGATATTGATGATTTTTTTAAAGGGAAGATTTCTTCAACATTTTTGTGACTTAGGGTATATTTTATTACTACTTTTGGCCGGTACTTGGTATTTCTTCTTTGCAATCTCTGAAAATGACCGAGGTATGGTACGGCCTTCTAAACTGCATTTTCAAAACGGATGTGACGTATAGCTAAAAAACGAATCGACCGATTCTGATAAAATTTGGTATAAATCTTTCTAACCTTATCGGCTAAAACATCACCCTAAATATTTTGGAAATTAAAAAGAAAGGATTGTTTATTGCGAAATGTAGCATTTGATGAGAAAAAAATAATTTTGTTCTCAAAGCCTATAATTTCATCGATTTTTAACTTTTCTCACTCTTTCTTGGTTCATATTCTGCGCATGAATGTTATTGAAAGAATAATATTCGCAGGTTTTTTTTCAGATTCACCGCATCGATGCTAGGTATCACGCCGTCTGCCAACATTCGCCGCAACCCGTTTAGAAGACTGTGGCATACCTCCGCCATTTTTGAAGATTAAAAAAAAATAATAATACCACGTAACAGCCAAAAGTAGTAATAAAACATACCCTAAGTCTCGAAAATGGTGGAGAAATCTTTCCTTTAAGGGGTTAGGCCACAGTAACGGGTATAAAATCATGTGCGAAATTAACAATATTTTTCGTATGAAAAAGTGATTCACTCATAAAATTAATTACACATCTATTTAGTATGAATATCAAGCTGTTAGAAAAAATATTTTTTTTTTCGCTGTCACAATTTTTTACCTAGAGCAAAAAACAATAATTCTCGCCAATCTACAGTAGAATACCTAGAGAAGTACGTACGGAATTTAAAAAATATTGTTTTATTCAAAAGTCGTAGATATTTCGACCAAAGAAATGAATTTTCAGTGAAAAATTTCGTTATAACTGCTCATAAGCTGCTCATGAAATGAAAGGTTTTCGATTAATCAGAAATTCCGTACGTACTTCTCTGCGAAATGCAATTAGGAACATAACTTTTAAATTTGAAGTAAATCGAGTGAAAATTGTTGAAGTTGTTTGTCACGCCAATTGGAAAAAAGCTGTTTTGAGAAATTTCGAGTAGTCGGCCATTTTGTACATCGAAAAATCTAACAGCTTGATATTCATACTAAACAGAAGTGTAATTAATTTGATGTGTGAATCACTTTTTCATACGAAAAAAATTGTTAAATTCGCACATGATTTTATACCCGATACTGTGGCCTAACCCCTTAAAAGAAAATCCCGAAAATGAGCAATTTTTTCCTCACCTAAAGTTATCTCACCCCCTTAATCCAGTTACCAGTATTTAAACTTTACTTTCGGTAGGCCCTCAATGAAATAGTCTTACCTTTCCATTTTTTTCTGTAAATCAGCCCAACACTTTTTTGGTTGAATTTTTTTTTCATCTAAGTCATTATGTATGTTTTAAAGGTGACATATAAGAGAATCGTTCCTGGAGCATTGTGCTTCAAAGCCACGTTTTTATCCGTCTCGTGGCAGAAAAAATCCTCTCACAGCCGGCGGAGCTCACTTACAAGGAACATCACTTTGGAGTCCTCCTCCGATTTTGTTGAAACTTTTTTTATGTGGAAGAGTATCAAAAACTAAGAAACACGTATTTTTTGTATCGGCGGAAAAACGGTTTTAATGGGTGAAACGCACCCTCATTTTTTGTATACTATATATTGGAGATGAGAATATTAACGTTATCGACGAAAAACAAAAAGCACCCCTATTTTCGAGGGTGCGTTTCACCCCTTAAAACAGTTTTTCCGCCGATAAAAAATATGTGTCTCTTAATTTTGTATACTCTTCCACATAAAAAAGTTTCAACAAAATCGGAGGAGGACACCAATGTGATGGTCCTTGTTAGAGTATATACTATTGATGCTTGGGAAAGTTTATATAAGTTAGAACAGTACTCCTTTTTAATTTGCTTTCTTTAATATCCAGCGTTTATTTCATTATTTTTGAATGGATGCATGTTTTCAAGATCATCGATTTGGCTTCTAAGGCTGACGTATTATTTATTAAGATTTTTTGATGAATAATAAATTAGTCGATAAGTAAATTCTCAAATCGGCATTTTAAATTAGATTTACAACGATATTATCTATTACTTTCTAGTAAATGCTGATCTTCCAGTATTCTGCTGGTTGTGTATCAGCTGGCAAATGTCATGTATTTCTTTTCCCCATAGTTAACTTAAGGGGTTACGTGGGCTTCGAAGCCAAAAAGAAAGCATATTTTCTCTATTAAAAAAAATATATCAATTATTTTATTCCAAATGTTAAGCAAATAAAAGAGCAACATTTCAACAACATTTAAAAAAAATTTCATCCAAAAATTTGGGAAATTCTGCCGGTGGGACCTGGTTTCCGGGGACCCCTAAAAAAAGTGTCCTCGTGGTGTTCAGGATAACTCATGATAGCTTTATCTGAAATAAAGAAACCAATTTTTTTCTGTTAGTAGATATTTATAGCTCGTGATTGAACGAAGGATTTTTAAAAAATTGAAATTTGAATTTTTGGCAGAGTTGTATGCAAATTAGTTCAATTTTTGGTACAATTTATACTACGTAAAGTTGCCTAGTAAAGTTAGTTGTAATCGAGAGAAAAAACCTTCGTTCAATTACTAGTCAATGCTATTTTGAAGTGTGCAAAATTTCAATAAGATCGGTGCATTCGTTTTTGAGAAATTGTGTCCACCGACTTAAAAAATAGTGTTTTGAGGAAAATGCGATATACCTGCATCGCTCCCGGCCGGTCTTTCCCAACGGGGGGAATTCCCAAAGGCTTTCTCTCCTAGGCTTTTACTCCGATTGACTTAAAACTTTGGGAGAATATTCTAGACATATTGTACTATTAGATAATAAAAAACAATTTTAATGGATTTTTTGAAATTTGTAAACCCACGTAACCCCTTAATCGTGAAATTTGAATATTTATGTAATTAACGTAACGAAATAGCTACTTTTTATACAAATGGCGAAATTACAACGAAGTGAATAGTTCAACTTTTATTCAATTAGTTCTTTATATTTGCTTGGGTGAAGGAAAAACATCCATCGATGATTTGAGTTTAATTGTTTTCGATCGATTCTTCTCTGGCGCGGCAACGGAATTTCCGGGGGGGGGGGGGGGTGGCGTGCCCCCCCTCACCCCTTCCTGGCTCCGCCAATATGCACGATAGTTGCAGCAATTGGTATCCGATTTTGAAAATCCATTCTGCATTCTCTTCACCATCGTAGTCGCCCCTGTGTATACACTACGATTATCAATTTATAACCACACGTTGTTTTTCTATTAAAAAAATATAAGCGCCTAAAAATGACGATTTTTGAAACTTCGTGTTGAAAGTAACGTGAAAGTTAAGGTTGTTATGGGGTTAAATCAACATGTTACCAGCGAGCTGAAATTTTTCTGGACCTTTATAACCTCTTTGCTGATACTCCTGTGCAGTTTGGATACGATCCACAGTAACGTTTTTGAGAGAGAAAAAAATCAGCAACTCGACGTATTTCGTGGGCTAATTACATTACGCTTATGGAAAACTCCCGATCATTTTTCAGTACATTATTAATATCTGCTAAGTAAATGTTACCGCGGAGCTGAAAAAATAGGTAAGGTTCGACTAATTATCGGACTAACCCTTCTTACTGTGAAAATGAGGATTCACCGTACCGTTATAAAATTATTCATGTTTTTGATAACGAATTTGTGCGAAAACCAAACACACAATGTATTAGACTGTGCAATCATGGCAACGTCGTAGACGGCACAAATGCTACCTATCTTATCGGTAATTATGCCCGGGAACCTCAAACTACTCGGTCAGGATGATTAACAACGAATATTATTGGTACTTATTCTATAAATTAGTAAAAATGACTTAATGTGAATTTGATAACTACACTGAAAAAAAAATTCGTTCATCCAACCAAAATTCAGTTGGTTTAACAAAATGTATCTTTAAATACGTTCAACTTGATTTTTGATTGGCATAACAAACGTTTCGTTAATCTAACTGATAGTTTTAGTCGTGTGAACTGTAGCTTATTTAGCATGTCTGAGAAACTGTTAAAACAACAAAATTTCGAGACAACAAAATGCATTTTGCACATTCAACGATTTCTTTTTCTCAGTGTATGTTCAGAAATTATTCATTTCTAGAAATTTCTAGGCAAAGACAAAAAACGCGGATTTTTTTCATACATATATATTTGTTTAGAATATCAGAAAATTATTAAAGTTTTTGATTTCTTCGAGATTATAGACAGCTTTAGTATACACTTTTTCTTTCCAGCGGCATTTTTTTTACTCGGACCGATATCCATTTTTGACAGCTCCTTGAGCCGATATTGAGGTTACGAACGGGGCACATATGTCTCCAACTTCGCGACACTTCTGCCAACCTGGGCATTATGATATACCACGATTTACGACGTTGTCAATTCGTTTCGCGTTAATTAAGCGACAAAAAGTTATAGAAAATAATTATACAAAGTAATGGAAACACTTAATGTAATCACCGAATGTTCAAAAATGCATATTTTTACAAATAGATGTACACTGAGACAAAAAAACCAATTGAATAAAAAAAAATCATTGCTTGACTCAAATAAATGTCTGCTCGCGGAGTGCCAGCCATATATGAGATTGTTACAATACTATAAAATATTGGAAAATGTGATTGATTCAAATAACATATTATTTTATTTGACAATCTCTTCTGTTCTCTGAATATCTACATTATCCTTAAAATAAAATTATATTCTATTGAAATCATTCTATATACAATCCGTAGATGTATGGATGAAATAATTAAGCGGTTGCTACATTTTTATTTCGTACAAAAATATAATCAATCGAATGAATTATTTCTTTATTACATCGAAACGAATATGCCATGAGACGTAAGTTTTTCAATTTGTTTTAAATCTTAAATAAAAAGTGAGTATTAGAATGATCATCTACGATAATAGTGGAGAGAATTTCATTTATCCAATGGAATATCCATGGAGAGAATGTCAGATATTCAACTGAAAAGAACAGATACTACACTTTGATCTTAGCCACAGGCCAAGAAGCGATTCTCTTCAGAGTTTCTCCGGCGTTTAAGTAGATTTTCGGTTAGCGCTACGCTTACGAGAAACGAGCGCGCCTGCGACTTCTAGCGGTTACTCCGAGAACTAAGAGTTTGCTCACACCTATAATTTCGGTGACGCTCGGCCATGATTTGGTTGAATTTTTTCAACCAATTGCGCAAGAAACAAATTTTATTTTCGCATAATTTTTTAACCAATTCAGTCATTTGCTTAATATTTTTTAATCAAAATAAAATATTAATATTTTAACGAATAATGTACTTGAAAATCAATATCGGATATGGTGAAAAAAATAAAATAACATATTCACTCCTTAGAAATTTTATCTGAATCAAATGAGCGAAATTTAATTTTTCTTGTGTACTCGAATCATCAATATTGATGTTATGAATTGAAACGCTTTTTTTGTTCGTTGCAGAGAATGCATTGAAAACTATATAATTTGTTGGCGATCATTTTTTAGATAGTTTCAATAATATATTGTTCTCGGCTAACGATATACCTTTTGAATGAAAGAAAAACTTTTTATTTTATCATGTTATTAAAGTCAATAGCGTTTTGTTTGGACTAATAAATCCAACCATTTGAAAGCTAACAGTTGGTAACAGTCAATCGGCTCCGTGCATATGCATAGGGCGCTCCTCTCGTACTTTACCCCCGACAGCTAAACCACATAACCTCAAGCAAATCGGTTTTTCAATTTGGTCGTAGATCAAACTATCAATGCTGTCAATGTGTCAAACATTCTTCCGGTTTCGTTAGAAAGTGGCCAATCAAAAGGAAAGTACCTCTTGCAATTCATATTTTCGATACGAATAAAGGATAGTGCGTAATTAAAGAGAAAGGAAGACACTTCGAGGGGATTTCATCCGGTCGAGTAATTAAAGCATTTTTGCACGCGTTACTTCGGGGCGTGATGTGAGAGCAACAAAGAGACAGAGATGGAGGTAGAAGAGAGAGGACAGAGCCAAGACACAATTCGCGATACAATAAGGGATCGTTTCTCATTCGGCTGTTATATCTGTGAGAACAAAGACGTTCATTATTTTCACTGGACGTTATCGTCTTCGAATTTGAAATTGCAGTCCTTCTCTCTCCTTCTGCGTCTGCCTGGTCAAATTATTCGTTGGTTTACCTCGCGGCGAACCAACGAAGCGTAATATTTATAAATTGATTGCTGCGGGTGGAAATGGCGTAACTCACGTTGGTTCGCGTGATCAATCGTGCAGGTTGTGCCCTTTCCCATTTTCGCAGTCGTTGTCTATAAATATATGTTGGCGTTTGTATGTGTGCGAGTGTTATATGGGTACACCACATGTATGAAAATGAGTTCCGCGAATCGCGTGAGCCACCACAGTCCCCACAATGGAAGTCTGGGGACGCCGACGACGAATGTTCAGCTCTGCAAATTCGTTTTCCAAGCCTCGGCGGATTCAATAGTACATATGTACGTTCGAGAGCTCGCAAAATCCGAGTGCAGGGCCGCGAAACTCGAAAATAAAACATTCGGCACTTTTCGCAAATCGTGGTGGAAAACACCCTTTTTCTTGCAAAATTTAGTATTTTCATGCTGTTTATTACAGGTTATAAATAACTAATTGATCGATAAGTTTCAAAAAAATGGCTTGGTGCCGGCGAAATTCGTAGAATTTTTTGTCAAGTGACTACTGGTAAGACCTATTCCAACCTATAGTTCAATTTAGGTACTACACACGTTTGTAAAATGAATTTTAATTTCATAATGAATATCGTTAGCAGTTCATTTAAGGGGTTAGACCATTCTAGAGGCCGAAAAAACAGGCTTTTGGGGATTTTTTTCTCAGAAAAACGACTAAATAAATCGAGATTACAAAAAAGGTGTTTATCATACATATCAGTGACTGTATACAATAATTTTTTTGGAGCGATTAATTTCAAAATGGCGGCTGTACAGCGTTTATCTCAAAACTGCATTTTTTAAGTTAACCGGAAACATAACTCAGACAATTTTCAACCGATTCACTTGAAATGTTGAATATATCTTGAAAAATACATTGTCTATGGAAGTACGTAGGATTTTTTTCTTATGTTGCATAGTTCATTTGTTATTAACAATTATTTGACGAAATTATTCACTTTCTGAAAATTTGCCTAAAAAATCGTCAGATAATTGTAAATTGTCTGAGTTATGTTTCCGGCCAACTTAAAAAATGCAGTTTTGGGATAAACGCTGCACAGCCGCCATTTTGAAATTAATCGCTTCAAAAAAATTATTGTATACAGTCACTGACATGTATGATAAACACCCTTTTTTGTAGTCTCGATTTGCGTCGCCGTTTTTCTGGAAAAAAGTCCCCAAAAAGCCTATTTTTTCGGCCTCTAGAGTGGCCTTAAGGTGGCCCTATCGCCAGGCTTCAATCCGTAGGATTTTCATAATTTTTGTTTGAGCTTAACTAAATACGTTTTCAATCGTCTCTGTAAAATTTCAGGGTCGTTTATCGATCTAATTACAGAGAAAATAAATATTAAAATTGCGTATTTTTGTGACGGAATTCCGAGACGAAATACAAGAACCCAATTTCTGGTCGCTACAAAAGTGTATATAATAGTGGGAATCCGTCAGATTCTTAAAAATAATCACATTTACATACTTACTTACATACATACACTTGTAGTAATCCAGTGCTCTCAGAAAAATTACGCTTATTGACCTAATTTTTATCTAATATCAAGTTTAATTTGAACTTCCGGTATTGGATTTATTACCACTTGCTACGATAAAGAGACGTGACGGCAAGGCAACAGCTGACTGTAGTCCTAAGCTCATCTCACTCATTCGAATTTCCACACATATTTCATTTTTAGCCGACATATTTCGCCGACACAAATTTTTCACGCTTTTTACCAGTCGTGACCCGCATACAATGCTTTATATTTCCCGCACCTGACATTGTTTTGAAAAATCGACGTTGAAAAGCATAGATTTTAAACTCGCCTGGTTGAGTAAAAAGAGACGGAGATAGAACCAATATTGCCAAATATCAAACCTCGAAATACTGCGCGAATCGTTGGAATAACTATTTTTTCATTTTTCTAATTAAATGTGAACATTTATTAAACAGTTTACGCATGGAAAATTTAGTAATTACAAAATTTTGTTTCTTCATATGTTTAAAATATAAATTGTACGAGTCTCAAGTATGATCAGTGGTATAACTAGTGTGAAGCGATAGGACTACCTTACGATATCTTTTCATCGTTTTTTATCTTCGGCTTTTGTGAATTAATTCAGTGATTTGTCGACGGCAGCAAAGCGACGACGAGCTTGTTCGAACTACCCTAATACATTTTGTCATATGGGTGATTCTCCCGAAATGATCATTTTGCAAGACAACGAAATTTATTAACAAAAATATTTAAATTTTTCATTTAGAAATTGCAATTGGCTTTAGTTCTAATCGAGGTAATATAATTCCCTATGGACCACACTGATTTTCGGTTCTGAGAGATTCACCATGATCGAAAGACATAGTAGGGCCAGAGGAATGATGCAAACCTTTCCTATCAAGTTTTTATTGGTTTATTAATATCTTCTCTTCTTTAGTTGAATATTGATCTCGCTCTTTTTGTTCGAACTTCTCTCTCACCCTACAGGATCCTGTTTAAGTCATTCGTATACCGTTTTTCAGCTTCTGTTTTTCTACGGAGCCTTTCTTCTTTCGACAGCGGCATGGCAATAATAGAAGAGAATCATCTTTATGTACCCTCATGCATATCTATCATGCCTCTGGATCCCACGTATCGGGAGGAAGCCAGAAGAATGACCAAATGGATTTTTAGGCACAGCGCGGCATGCCACGTTTTTCTAACCTCTAATCTGGTGGTAAGTAGGTGTCTAAAAGTTCCACTTGAACAGGTAAAGAGTAACTAATTTTATTGAAAAATAATACAGTTAAGAATGATCAGAAGAATGGCTACGTCGCCGGTGAGACCACCTCATAACACACAAGGTCTGCAGAAAAAACACGTAAGCGAGAAACGCGATACGTTCAGCCACAATGACACAATCAGTATCTTCGGAAAAGTAGATGCCAAAAGCACTGCTATGGCAAGCATGATTAGCTATAGTATAGTAGCAGAGACGAAAACCCATCACTTTTAGCGTCGAATGAGAATTTTTCACTAAAGCTAGATGGTTGCAAACTGAAAGTAACCTCAATTAAACGTTGCCCCCCCAATCGCGCCAACCCGAAGAAATAGGAGTTGAAAACTAAAACATTGCCGCATCTCGATAATTAATAGGCCGATGAAAAAAAATGTTTGAAACAAAAGTTGTTTGGAGTAATAAAATACGCGTAAAGTTCTCTGACGTCCAACGTCTTTGAAAATAGCGGCACAAAAACGATTAGAAAATTCGGGGTTGATGCGAAAACAGTACATCTTTAGAAAATCGTAAAAAATATTTACATATATATTTTTTTTAATCCATATATATCGAATGACGATGAGATCCTCTATATTTCTGGCCAGAATTATTAGCCCCGAATTTTCGAATCGTTATTGTGCCGCTATTTTAAAAGATAGGGGGTTGGACGTCGCATAACTTTATACGTATTTCATTAATGCAAACAACTTTTGTTTGAAACATTTTTCGATCGGGCTATTAATTAGCGAGATATGACGATTTTTAAGTTTTCAACCCCTATTTCTTAGGGTTGGAGCAAGTTGAGGGGCAAAATTTCATTGGGGTTACTTTCAGTATGCAACCATCTAGCTTCAGTAAAAATTCTAATTCCACGCCAAAAGTCCGGATGTTGCGTCTCTTTTACTGGATTACCAGCGTCACCCGGCACACTATATATGGACTGATTTACAGCTCTCCAAAGGAATGATTGAGAAAAACGATTACAACATTTTGTTATTCATTGTGAGATACCTATGCTCATTATTTTTTTATTTTTCAGGGAGGAATTAAATAACTGTCCAATGGTTTCAAGAGATGCTTTTTTCTGATGTTTTTGAACATTTAGTACCTCTTCATCTTGCCGGTGTATATGAAGTCTGCATAGTTACACTCCAGAAGAATGATTTTCATACTCGAAATACAGGCAAAAAATGATAACGGCGATTTTCTGCTCAATCTGTTTTGTAGGACGATTTCGAAATATTTAAAACCGTTCTATTCCAAAAAAATAAACGAAGTAATCGAATAACATCTATTGAGAAAGTCAGATTACATGCAAAATGATCATTTCGAGAGAATTACCCATATATGCGGAGAGTATGTTACTAAAAAAATTGAAAAAACGATCACAGATTTGGCGAAAAGTCCTTTTTTTTTTATTTCGGCATATACTACAGCCGTGTTGTATATTAGAATCGGAAAAAATTAGAAGAAGGCTAGTTTTTTGACAGGTGATTTTGTAGGTGCCGCGGCTGCTAAATCCAAGTTTGCCTAAAAATCGGGATGTTGGGTTTTTTTTAAGCTGATGAAGGGGGATGGGGGCCGATTAATGCCAAAGTACAACCCCTACAAGGTCGGCGCCGGGAGATAAAATGTTCAGAAAAATCCGGGCTTTATTTTTGTCCACAGCGCCGAAGTCATGGAAGTTCATTTTGGAGGTGAAAAAGTGGGGTGAAATTTTGGAAAATCAGTTTTAATTCGATAACTCTTCAGAAAAAATTCATACAATTTTCGTTCAAATAGGAACGTGCTAGCCCTTGAAAAGGCGCGTCGATCCAGTATTTGATCATCCCTCTCCGATAATATCTTCACCCCCAAAAAAATGGTTGAAATATCAAAAAAAAATTATTATTTATTGAATAACTCAAAAACCCACTCTTGAATTTTGCTTTTTCCAACCCCTCCCAGGGGTTGAAAATTCAAAATGAAATTCTGGGAAAACTATTGACTGAAAATATAGAAATACGAGTTTGGCGCTCTGGACAAAAATGTAGAGGATGGTTCAAGCTAAAAATTGTTCCACGGCGGCGAATTCGTGCGGTGAATAGTTTTCCCAGAATTTCATTTTTTATTTTCAACCCCCGAGAGGGGTAGGAAAAACCAAAATTCCAGGGTGGAGCATAGAAATGAAAATATAGAGAAAATTATTCTCTACATTTCATACATTTAAACCAAACCCGAAAAATCGATTGTTTTTGAGTTATACAATAAACAATTTTTTTTGGTAGTTCAACAATTTCTTTGGGGGTCAAGACATTATTGAAGAGTAATGATCAAATACTTGATCGACGCGTCTTTTCAAGGGCTACAATGTTCCCATTTGAACAAAAAATGTACGAATTTATCCTAAGAAGTAATTGAATTAAAACTGATTTTTCAAAATTTCACCCCACTTTTTCACCCCCAAAATGAACTACCACGACTTCGGCGCTGTGGACAAAACTAAAACCCGGATTTTTCTGAACATTTTGTCTCACGGCGCCGACCTCGTAGAAGTTGTAGTTTGGCATCAATCCACCCCATCCCCCCTTCGTCCCCTAAAAAATAACCCTAGACCCCGTTTTTAGGCAAACTTGGGTTTAGCACCCGCGGCACCTACATAATCACCTGTCAAAAAACTGGCCTTCTTATAATTTTTTTCGATTACGGGGTTTTTCAGCGACATCACGACTGTACTAATAGAAACAAAGGATAAATTGGTAGAAAATCTTGGCTTCTTCCGTGAAGAGCAAGGAAAATGCTTCCACCAAGGCATAAAAATCATGCAAGATGGGACACACAGACATGATGGCTGATTACGTTTGAAGTTTGATGCGTGACTGCCTCGACAAGTCCCACCCAAGGAAATCACGAAAAAGAAGTTCAGTCAATGTAAAAATATTTGATAAATCTTAAATGTTTCGATAAAATTATATTTGATCAAAAACTTATACATTTCCATGTTCTTACATCGCATACCTATATCAAGTGTTAAAACAGGATCAATAAACAGATGAAATTTAGAAAAGTAAAGTTGCGCGACACCATATCGGCTGTTGAGCTATGTAATGGTAAATATTTGTAAATCAATATTACGAAAAACAATACGTGAAGGGTTCTTCTCACTTTAGACGCTAAAAAAGGCTATTTTCTCGATTTTATTTATAAGTTTATATTATAGATATTGATATAAAAGTTGTTACACTTAATAAATACACTTTTGAAATACATTTTTTTAAAATTGTTTAAGTCACTATTTATAGACGGAAATGGTAGTTAAAAAAAATTTCCTAAAAAAATTGTAGGTCTGCGCTGTTGATGAAATCTTGGAGACGGATCATCCCAAACAAAAAAAAATCAAACGGTTTTAGATTTAGTATGTTAATGGCTATAGCGCATATCATATGCTTTTTTATGTATGCAAAAATAACAAAATCACGGACATCTTTCAAAAACACGAAAAAACGTGTTTTTTCACCGTTTATGGCAAAAAATAGTAAATATGAAACATTTAAAAAATCTTTAATATGAGTTATAGCTATAGTTGTAAAGAATATGTGGATAAAATTCCATAAGGATCGGTTCAGTAGTGTCAAAGATTTTATCAACAAGCCGTCGAAAAACGTCGTTTCGAGAAAAACGCGTTTAAAGTTTGTTTGGGTTATATAAATACATAAAAAATTTTTTTATGTATTTCGAAAGTGTATTTATTAAGTGTAACAACTTTTATATCTATACCTGTAATATAAACCTATCAAAAAATGGATGAAAATAGCGATCTGAAGTGAGAAGACCCCTTAAGTACTGAGGTTTTTCCTTTTTTTTCATCAAGCTTAGACAATTCCTTCATCAAGCGTGAATGAAAATGTGAAAATTACAGTGAATTTGGTTGCGACGAGAAATGTCTACAAACAGTTTCCATTGGAAGTCGAATTTTATTTCTGAGTCACAGAGTGGCGACGGAAACTCTCCATAATAAAATCGTGTGCCCTTGACTTTGAACGGAACAAGTTAATCGCCTCACTCAGCAATTTGACAATTGCCTTGAAATGCCACTCGAAAGAGCGCGGCGGGCAAAAAAACGAAAATAAATAGAAAGAGTCAGAGAAGAGAACCCACTCATTCATATAATAAAATCAATGGAGGCAGTAAAAGAATATTACGGAGAACAATACGTCGTAAAAAAAGAGTCTTCAGCGTGCAATGACGATAAAAGTGCATCGTAGAAGATATGACCTGCGTTTCGTGGTGGATTCGAGAATCACTTCGCCTGACAACACTCGCTCGCTCGGCCTGTCTGTCGCTTTCATAAAAAAAGGGGCTTTGCGAACTGTAGCCTGTACTTTTATTTATACCCAACCCATTGCTCCTGCGTACCAAAGTGTTTTATTGTTAATTCCCCGTAATTCTGACTTACGATTTGATTGCAGACGAGCCACCAATAAAGATTCGTACGTGACTTTTCGGAAGTACCGTTTCGCAATCCGAATTTACCCATTGATCCTTCAGCCTTTCCAATGCCATTAAGGGGGGAAATCCCTTTAGACACCCGAAAATGAGTCATTTTTCATGAATTTTTTAAAGGCGATAAAATAATCCCATCATTTTTAAATGTTGACATTATCCTGTTACGAATTTCAAGTGTTAACTTTTCTTTTCTTTTTTAAACAAAACAAAATAGTGGCGTTATAAGGTAGTCCGTTAATTATGCAGTTTGAGGACTTTTCCGAAAAAGGACGGAATTTTTGTTTTGCCATGAACTGCTTTAAGGTAGTACCTCCACAGAAGAGTTGAATTAAGAAATGGTTGAAATTTGACATATATGTTATTTAATACATTATCCAAACATCTGTGCAATTTGAATAAGTTTGACCACCCCAAACCTGAGATATTTACACTTAAAGTTGGCTTGGTTTACACGTAACAAATGCGTTATGATGGGCAAACAGAGCATCATTAATTTTACCGTCAAAACTAAAATTAAGAAATTGATAAAAAACGAGGATAAGCTAGAGTAAGATATCACGAATAATGTGAAAAAAATGAGAATGATTCACCATCTAGTTTCCAAGATATAACCATGAAAAGCCCTCACAATTTTGGTGCAAAGCCTGGCAAAGCCTGGAAAAAAAACAATTGGGGCAAAGCCTCGACAGTCCCGGCAAAAAGTTGACTGGCAATGGTAAATCAAAAACACAATATAAAATATATTTTACGGCAATAAATGATATCCATCGTATTATCTACTAGTACCGAGTCAATATTGCGTAGTTTTTAATTTTATTTATTACTAATTAAACCAATTATCAATCTTTTAAACACGAACATGGTATGTAAACTTTTGGTTGAGATTTTCGCAGAGGAACTACCTTAAGGCCTTAGGCCACAGTAACGGGTATAAAATCATATGCGAATTTAACAATTCATTTTCGTATGTAAAAGTGATTTACTCATAAAATTAATTACACATCTATTTAGCATGAATATCAAGCTGTTAGAAAAAATATTTTTTTTTTCGATGTACAAATTGCCCGACTACTCGAAACTTCTCGAAACAGCTTTTTTCCAATTGGCGTGACAAATAACTTCAACAATTTTCACTCGATTTACTTCAAATTTAAAAGTTATGTTCCTAATGGCATTTCGCAAAGACGTACGTACGGAATTTCTGATTAATCGAAAACCTTTAATTTTATGGGCAGTTTATGAGCAGTAATAACGAAATTTGTCACTGAAAATTCATTTCTTAAGTTCAAATACCTATCACTTTTGAGTAAAACAATATTTTTTAAATTCCGTGCGTACTGCTCTAGGTATTCTAATGTAGATTGACGAGAATTTTTGTTTTTTGTTCTAGGTAAAAAATTGTAGATGCCAAATGTCATGCTACGGAGCGCCTATTAAAAAAGATAACAAAAGAAAATAATAGTAGACGGCCATTTTGTACAACAAAAAAAATTACAACAGCTTGATATTCATACTAAATAGATGTGTAATTAATTTTATGAGAGAATCACTTTTTCATACGAAAAAAATTGTTAAATTCGCACATGATTTTATACCCGTTACTGTGGCCTAACGCTTTAATTGTGTGTAAAATCCCGACGTCGTCGTCCCAATAATGTTACGAAAAAAAAACTTGGAAATCGTCCCGTTTTTTGGGGCCCCAAGCTTTTTACAAAAAAAGTAAGCGTGTGTGAAAGCAGAGCTTGACGATTTTATGTCGCCCTAAATATAATTGATATCTGAGAAATTTATATCCGAAAAGTGCAGGAGTCTTTCTCGCCCCCATATCCCACGAGACACAGCTTTCACTTTGTCTTAATTGTTGCAAGTTCATTTCGTCGAGGTACGGTATGAATTTCGCGTGCAGGACAAAAATCGCAACGTCAGATCTCGGCATGCGGCCCTGCTCGGTGTCTGGCCTCCAGAAGATTCCCGTTGGATACGAGGGAGAATGGCGGCGGGGGGGAGGGGGGGGGGGTACGGCGATGCACGCTGCACGTACATACATACGTGCAACGGCGAAAGCAGAAACATCGAAGGGTAAAGCGAACAAGAAGCAACGAGTTCACAAGAGCGCAAGAGACAAAGAGACGAGCGTTTTTTTTCTCTTGCCCCCTGGCGGGGAAGCGCGGAACGGCGTTGCCGTGAGACCGCGAGCGCCGTACCCTTGAACCTAGCATAATATAGTGTATGCAGTCGTCCGCTCGGTGGCGACGACGACGTCGAGACAGTCGGTCGGTCCTCTCGGACTAAGAACATTTTTCACGAGGTGCCGACCAATGGCTGTCAACTTTAAAACGTTCATTTTTTATTCGATAGGGTATTTTACTCTATCTAAGAAAAATACTAAGAACGTATCATTAAGATACTTAACGCAATAAGCAATCGAATAATGTTGGTTTTAATTCATAAAATCACGAATTAAATTTTATAATTCATTTTTAAAAAAGACTTTTTCTATCTGTTCAACGAACATGCGAAACGGTAGCCGCCATAATAGATTTCGACGTGACGTCATTGACATAGTAAACAAAGAAAGCGGTAGACGTATTACTCTCTAACCTGTGAAAGAAAGCGTCAACAACTATATATTCTCGTTTGTCATGGTTAATTGCAAATTTCCAAACAGTTATCTGTACTTCAAAAAAAGAACAAATGAGTTTTTTTCGGACTATGACTCTGGATCTCTTCTCGCAATTTTTAACCAAGTCTTCTTCATATTTATATCAATTGGCATTTTAATCCACAACCTTCCCGGTGTTTTTACACTAGTATTTGGCTCCTCCAAAGGCACCGGATAAGTCGCTTGGCTCTCAATACTTTTCTATGACAAAGTTATGTAATAAAGGTCAAATATAGGCAAATATATTCTCAATTTTCCGAAACATTTAATTGAGTACATTTCTTCCAAAAAATTCCCGAAAGTCACCCAAATTTTTAGCGTTTACACTGGTATAGCCCCTTAAATTCACTTTCATGGCACTTGTCGATTTCATAAAATAGAAATAAAAATTCCAGTAGTTTAATACCACCAAAGGATCAAATTGAGACACCTTTCAAAAAAGGGTGTAATACCCTATTCACATCGATCACCGCACACTTTTCACGTTCGGGCATTGCCGTAGCCAGGAGGGGGAAAGGGTGCCCCACCCCCAGAAAAAATTGATCGCAAATAATCAAATTCACATGATCGATTAATTTTATTTGTATCACCCAAGCAAGCATAAAGAAATAATTTAAGGCCTTAGGCCTCAGTAACGGGTATAAAATCATGCGCGAATTTAACACATTTTTTCGTATGAAAAAGTGATTCACTCATGAAATTAATTACACATCTATTTAGTATGAATATCAAGCTGTTAGAAATTTTTTTTTTTTCGGTGTACAAAATGGCCGACTACTAATATTTTCTTTTGTTATCTTTTTTAGGCACTCCGCGGCGTGTCATTTAGCATCCACAATTTTTTACCTAGAACAAAAAACAAAAATTCTCGTCAATCTACATTAGAATACTTAGAGAAGTACGTACGGAATTTAAAAAATATTATCTGGTGGAGCCCCCCTCTCTCTCTCTCTCTCTCTCTCTCTCTCTCTCTCTCTCTCTCGCGGTTCTGCTGGTGTGTTACATTATACATCGTCTGCGGCAACAACGTACGGGTCCCGCGTGTACTTTTGCAGCAGGAATTTCACTCCGCGCCACAGTGCGAGCCCTCGACCCTCACCTTCTCAATTACTCGTGTTCTTCGTCCATATTGTCCTTTTTCCCCCCATGAACTCAATTTTCGACGCAATTTTTGCCGGATCTCACGATCTCTGTGAGAGCGGTATCGTTCGAACTGACCGAACTCGTTGTTTTGGTAATTCGAACGAGACTTGGAAATACTCGGTTCGTAACTTTTTATAATATCGTTTGTGCTCAAAATTAAAGGGGAAAATTTGGAACCTTTAGGCGAGGAAAAAATGTGCTGATTTTCATTATGTTTTTTAATGGAAAGATTTCTTCACCATTTTTGAGACTTAGGGTATGTTTTACTTCTACTTTTTCCGATTTTACCGATTCTAATGAAATGTGGTATGAATCTTTCTACCCTTATTGTTTGAAACATAACCCTAAATGGTCATATTTTTGAAGATTTTTTTATTGCAAAATGTAGCCATTTTTTTCGGAAATTTCAATATTTTTATTGGAACGTGTACCAGTTAATCGGATTTTAAAATTTCTCGCATTTTCTTGGTTTATATTCTGCGTATGAGTGTTAATAAAAGAAAGATTATCGTTGGTTTTTTTGTCAGATTAATTCCGCCGACACTACGCGTCACGCCGTCTGCCAAAATCCGCCGCAAACCGTTTAGAAGACCGTGCCATACCTCCGCCATTTTTGAAGATTAATAAAAATTTGAAAATACCATGTAACAGCCAAAAGTAGTAATAAAACATACCCTAACAAGGAACATCATTCAAGGTAGTTCGGAAGAAAAACCGGAAGTCAAACTGACGATTTTAACGATTTTAATTTTTTTCTTTCGAATGTTTAAAATACATAGAATTTAATCTCATAAAAACGTTTTTTTATTTTCGTACCCATTAGAATGAAAATTTATGATGATTTTCATAAATACTTACAATCGACATTTTTGACTTTACTAGTGACTTCGTGTTTTAAGCAGTTGGTAACACTACATAACCTCATTTTAGAAGAATTCAAACATCACCTCACAACGACTAGACAAATATCAAAACATGGCACAATTACGTGTAAGTGGACGTTTCTTCTTTTACAGAATATTGATCTGCTTTATTACGCAGATAAATAATAAGAGATTGATTGGGCAGTTTTTAAAGTTTCATTTTCAGGTAAATATACAGACCGAAAAAAGAAAGGAATTTTCAAGTTTTCTAAATAAAAATGTTTACAGCCGTTATCATATGTATATTTGTATACGTAATAATAAATTTTTTTAAATTGAGATCTACAATCACCATATTTTTATCCATTTTTTATCCTCCGTTTAATTATTGATTTTATTCCATTCTTATTGTATTTGACATGATCTGCAGCGTACGCATTCGGCGACATCCATATCGCTTTCTACGTGAATTGCCGTCTAGGAATTTCCCTTAGCAATCATAGCTGATGCTCCGATCACCGTTTAGAGAGAGACAGATGCCGCATAGCAAAATTTAATAAATTATTGTGAAAAAATTACATGGTGGATCAGCTAC
>OX101790.1:15268849-15648849 GCA_944452715.1 Ophion slaviceki
CCAATGGCAATCACTTTGAAGATTTACTATGGATAAAGGTAATTTCACATAAAAATAAAGTTCATGTCACTTTTTGATCTTAAGTGACCTTGAACGACTTTGACCCCTGAATATTTTTTATGCAGTTTTCGATGCTCTACAAGATAGTTGAAAAAAAATGTACCGTCTCATTTAAAAAAGTGGAGGTGACCTTTACTGTGCGACAGCGCCTCCACTGAGATGAAAAAAAAATGGTCGCATTTGATTACCCCTTTCGTACGGTACAATTTTTGTTTCAAACATTTTTTTGTGACGTCGATAATTACAGAGATATTCAAGGTGGCAACAGTTAGTGCCTCACCCTGTATACGGGGTGGATCAATAATTATTAGCACCTTGGATATCTTCGAAAATATAAGGTTCACAGAAATATTTGCTGGAATGAAATTGCACAGTACGAAGGGGGCCATCCGATAGCGATAATAGTTTTTTTGCAGGTGGAGGTATTCGGACATTTAAAGGTCAACTCCATTTTTTTAAATAGATCGGTTTTTTTTCTTCTGTATCATGGATAAGGAGCTTAAAACGAGTTCAACAACCTATAACACAAGATCATTGAAGGTCATAAAAAGTACAGAAAGGCGATAATACTTACAGTTTCTGTAGTAAATAAAATTACTACGTTTATAGTAAGTGTTCGAAATGACGACCATCAATATCAATGCGTACGCTATTATGTACGTTTACACATTTCTTAGACAAGTACAGAAAGTACAGAAAGGCGATAATACTTACGGTTTACTTCGCTGAAAATAAACACTGTTTCAAGGACACTTTAATAAGTTTGCAGGATAACTTTCTGTACTTTCTGTACTTCTGTATATCAACCTTTCTGTACTTTCTATGACCTTCAATGACTTTACGTTATAGGTCGTTGAACTCGTTTTGAACTCCTCTTTCATGATACAGAAAAAAAACATACCGATCCATAAAAAGAAATGGAGTTGACCTTTAAATGTCCGAAGTACCTCCACCTGCAAAAAAACTATTACCGCTATCGCATGGCCCCTTTCGTACTGTGCAATTTCATTTCAGCAAATATTTCTGTGAACCTTATAGTTTCGGAGATATCCAAGGTGCTAATAGTTATTGATCCACCCTGCATATAAGGTGAGGCACATAAAGTGTTACAGAGCAATAGCACTCAAAATATTGATCATATCCAAAAATGTTTCAGACAAAAGTTTCAGTGTACGAGAAGACCGTCATACTGGACCACCCTATTTTTATATCGGTGCAGGCGCTGAAGCCGCGTCAAGGTCAATTCTACTTTTTTAAATGGAATGGTACATTTTCTTTAACTATCTTGTGGAGCACCTCAAGCCGCATAAAAAAAACATCAGGGGTTCAAAGTCGTTCAAGGTCATTCAAGGTCAGTATCGATGATACAAATCTAAATATCTCGGATCACTACCAAATATTTGGTAGTTATCCGAGATATTTAGATTTGTATTTCGTTTTGATAGGTGACCTTGAATGACCTTGAACGACTTTAACCCCCTAATGTTATTTATGCGGCTTGAGGTGCTCCACAAGATGGTTGAAAAATAAGTACCATTCCATGTAAAAAAAGTGGAGTTGACCTTGACATAGCTTCAGCACCTCCACCGATAAAAAAAATAGAGTGGTCCAGTATGACGGCCTTCTCGAAGACTGAAACTTTTATCTGAAACATTTTTGGATATGATCAATAGTTTGAGTGATATTGCTCTGTAACACTTTATGTGCTTCACCCTGTATATCGGCAAGTTCAACCTCTCATTCTCATATCTTTTATTATTTCTCGTTGAACAATTTTTTAGAAACGTTTCGCAATTTTTCATTAGACTTCCAAAAATTCCTTTAAATTAAATTCAATGATTATTTTCATTTTCCCAAATATGAAATTGAAGAGTTCAGAGTTCAAGAGATAGCTTTCGCAATCTTTCACAGCACATTTAATGTTCTTTCGATTGTTTTTACGCGGAGAAAATTCGCGAATTCCATTTTCATTTATAGTTCCGTTTTTAATGAAAAAAAATTAAATACTTTTATCGCATGTCTACGCGTAATTTATATTGAACGCTTTGCCCTAAGTATGTAGTCTGATTTTCCGCCACCAGATGTCATATCGCCATTCGACAGATCCCAATAACTTGATAGGCATAAAAAGAATGCGTGCACACGGCTTTTTCCGTTGATTCGCTTCTCGGCCGCTAGGATCGCCACACGCTTCTTCGCGGTGGCTGTGCGGTTGCTGACTCGGAGCTATTCCACGCGTAACCACTCGTACGAAATACACCATGTAGCAGTGTGTCAGTGTGTGTGTGTACCAGCCTCGCAACCGTCGCGAGAGCCGGTAGTACATAAAACTGACGTCACGAGATCGCGCGGCCAAGTTCCGAGATGGGGGGAGCGTGGGGTTATGTAAAAAGAGAGAAAGAAAGAATAAAAAATGAAGAAAAAAAAAGCGAAGAGAACCAGTACGGTCCCGGTACGGCGAACCCGTGGCTCTCTCGCCATAGTCGTCCACGTCGTTTTCATCGTCGTTTTCATCGTCGTTGTCGTAGTTCCACTCGAGCCTCGACAAGTCGGGGGCTAGTGCCCCACTTATTTATGAATGCTGTACGTACTCCGCGCGTGCGTGTAAAACTTCGTCGTCAGACCGCGACGTATTTTCTCCGTGCTCGAGAGTCTTTCACGATCGTGGAGAGCGCGACAAGACACGCCGATTCGAAAAATACGTGACTCGATGCGATTTTTATTTTGCACTGTTGAATATTGAGAAGCAGAAAAAAAATACGTGCTTGCGTTTCTCTGGACAAGGGAAGCACGCTTCTTTAATTTTTAAGGCACCGTAAAACGCGGTTAAAGGAGATTAAGAGTAACTTTGACAGTTTTTAGGGCTACTTGACAGAGCGCCAAAATACGGTTTTGACTAAGCCTTTTTTCCTATTGTTGCTCAAATTTATTGTTCAAGTTTATTATAATGTTGCTAAGTTGATGATAATGTTGCTCAAGTTGATTTTGATGTCAATGATAATTATAAGGCTGATTAAGTGCCTATAATAGTACCCTAGGTACTTGATATTTTGTAGGAAAATATTTGGTCGACGAATTGTAGGATTTCACAAGATAGTTTTAATTAATATAATCCTGACGGTTGGTCAGAATACTCTTGTACATTTATCAATTAATCGGTTTAACAAATACAGCAAAGTCTTTAGGATGGTTGTCGCGACTGGTCACTTCGAAGTCTCGAGACAGAATGCCCCTTCGTTGTCCATTCCTGGGCCCCTCGCCTAGGACCCTTGGGCCTTCGTCCCTTGTCTTCTCCCTTAGCTCCGGAATAAACAGCCCTGGCGTTTATGACCCACTTAAGAGTCTCGTAACCCGACCTCCGACCGAGTCTCGTCGACGCAAAAGGAAGAGGAACGAAAAACTTTTCCCACAATTTGTACGTAAAATGTTTCCTTAAGGTAGTCCTATCGCCAGGCTTCAATCCAAAGGATTTTCATAATTTTTTTAGCCTCACCAAATATATTAATAATCGTCTCTGTAAAATTTCAGGGTCGGTTATCGATCTAATTACAGAGAAAAAAATATTAAAATTGTGTGTTTTTGTGAAGGAATTCCGAGACGACATACAAAAACCCAATTTCCGGTCGCTACAAAAGTGTATATAGTAGTGGGAATCCGTCAGATTCTTAAAAATAATCAGATTTACATACTTAACACTTGCAGTAATTCAATGCTCTTAGAAAAAATTACGTTTATTGACCTAATTTTTATGTAATATGAAGTTTAATTTGAACTTCCGGTATTGGATTTATTACCACTTGCTACGATAAAGAGACGCGACAGTAAGGCAACAGCTGACTGTAGTCCTAACCTCATCTCACTCATTCGAACTTCCACACATATTTCATTTTTAACCGACATATTTCGCCGACGCAAATTTTCCACGGTTTTTACCAGTCGTGGTCCGAATATAATGCTTTATATTTTCCCCGCCTGACATTGTTTTGACAGGTCGACGTGGAAAAGCATGGAGATTAAGGTATTCCTTTCACGAAGTCGAATGTTTAACAATTAGCTGATTTTCGTCTATAATCAAGCAAAAAATACATCCTAGTATACTGGTCAAATTTCAAACTAAGTGACCGAATTTTTAACGAAAAATTACGACTCTAAAAATCGTCGCATTTATACGGCGGTGTATGGAGATTACCCGCTGGCCACTTTTTTATCTAATAATTTATGCACTACATAACTCTAGACGCCTGATATAAACTGCTCACGCGTGTAAAAAAAATCTAAACATTCCGTAACGACAATAAAAACAGGGACTCACCGAATGTTTGACGGAAACATTAATGATAAAACTTATAAAAATGTGATTAGGAGAAAAATTATCGTAGCCGCGACTTTTCAGAGAAAATGTAAAAATGTTTAAATCTATTAAATTTGCGCGAAATTTTTTATTCCAGTTTATCATTGGGTATGATCATTGATCGTGACTTATTTTTATTAAACGCCACTTAATTTAACCAACGATTCGAAAGGGCCCTCCTTATGCCCCCACAAAATACGGCCCTCCGCGAAAGAAATACCTTAAACTCGCCTGGTTGAGTAAAAAGAGACGGAGATAGAACCAATGTTGCCAAATATAAAAACTAGAAATACTGCACAAATCGTTGGAATAACCATTTTTTCATTTTTCTAATTAAATGTGAACATTCATTAAACAGTTTACACATGGAAAATTGTAGTTATTACAAATTATTTTTTTTGCATATGTTGAAAAAATAAATTGTACAAGTCTCAAGTATGATCAGTATGACTAGTGTAAAGCGATAAGATTACCTTAATAACGATGAAAATTTGATTGTAAAAAATCGTTTTTTTTTTCATTTAATTCCATGTATATTGCGTAAAATATTAATTTTTTTATCAAAATGATGTCAAAGTAATCCTTAATCTTTGACATAAGTTGCATTTCAATGCCTCGTCAAAGAAACCCCAACCTCGAGGTTACGTTGACACTTAAACAATATATATACAAAATTGTGGGGTGTGGTGGGGCTTGACTTTCTCATATATTTGATAGCCAAAGAACACATTGTTCTATTGGAGCAAAAAAATTGAAAATTAGGGTGTTAAAAAAGTAACCTACAAAAAAACTTCCAAAACTTGTTCAAAGTAACCCCATTTTACGGTATTTCTTTCGCAGAGGGCCGTATTTTGTGGGGGTATAGCAGGGCCCTTCTGAATCATTGGTAAATTACAGTGGTGCTTAACACAAAAAAAACCACAATCAATTACAGGCTGCAATTTTTTAAAATCAACCACATTGAAGATGCTAAGAACATTAATTTCCGGTAAAAATAGTGCAAAAACGTTAGAAGTAAATTGTTGAAAAAAAAATAGTTCAACAAATGTCCGATGAACTACTTTTTTATATTATAAAATGAATTCGTAGATTTTTCTGAATAGGTGTGAATTTTGGGAGAATTTTCTTTCTATTTTAATTTTAATTTTTTTAATTTAAAAAAACGGATGAAGTCACAAATTTTCAATATGTTTTTGGAGCAATATTCCATATTAAATCCAAGAAGTGTCCGGGGTATTTAACGAATCGTGTCATAGGTACAGCCTCTGAAAAATTCCAAAAACGGAATTTTCGAAATAAAAAAAATTATTTAAAAAATCATATGTATTCAGAAAAATATCATGATTAATTTAATGTCACAAAAAATCAAGTTTACCGGAGATTTTTAAAATAAATTTCTGTTTAAACAATTTATTTATAAATTTTTGACATTTTTATTATTCAAAATTAATGTTCTTAGCATCTTCAATACAGTTAATTTTTTTCAGATTTTAATGTTATCGCAAAGTACTCAAAATGCTCACCGAAACTCACTTTTGGTATGGAATGTACGGGCAATACATCGTTAAGTTGGCCCAAGGTCGGTGTAGACAATGCATTTCAGAAAGCCTCATAAGAAAAAATCATATGGGGCTTAATCGGGTGAGCGCGCCGGTCACTGAAGATAGCCTCTTATAAGGAACATCACTTAGGGGGCGTACACAAATTACGTAACGCAAAATTTCCCAATTTTGGACCCCCCCCCCCCCCCCCCACGTAACGGGACCGTAACGCTTGGCTACAACCCCCCCCCCCTCTATTCCGTTACGTAACAGGTGCTTTGTCGTCAATAATTGCAATTTTTTTCATAGACATAACTAATTATGAAAGGATCGAGTTTATACTCATTTTATGAAGTATATATTCATCTAGTTTTATACCAATTTTTATGACAAAATCTTGAAAATTAACCGGGATATATGCCTTGATTTGACGACCAAAAAATCTCTCCTCATTGTCCCATCCATATCTTTATGAAAAGTTACCTGTAAATTAAAAGTCAACAATTTATCGATATTTATACAAATGTAGCTATCATTATGCGTAGCCGTTCTTATTGGTTTTTTCCTTAGGTACACGCTTGTCGCGTTTGTTACCTATTCTTCCCCATCATTATGACCGTTCTTTCCTCTACTGTTTACTAGTTTTCTTCTCCATTTTTCCCCTGTTCGCCCCTCTTGCGGCCGCAGCCGACTTCCCCCTCTGTATTATATTCATCATGACATTTCTGTCATGGGTATAGGGAAACTGCGGAAAACCTGTACCAATACAGCCGGTCATCGAGTTCGCCCCCCAGTCGTGGAACTAGTCTTATTTCGCCGCGAAATGCCGAAGAAAAACATTTCACGACGAAATGTACGCGACTGGGATTCGAACCCGCGACCTCCCGGTCCGCTGGTTTAGTGGCGAGCACGCTAACCACTAGACCATCGCACCGGTGCGTAGCCGTTCTTTTATTTTGGTTTTTTGTTTACAAAATGCCGACAGTTTGTACATTTTTTTCTATTTTCAAGACCCTTTTTCTGTATTCAAACAGTCTTTAAAAATAGTAATTATCAAATGTTAAAAACGCGGATACGTACAACCTTAGTCACTGCGACTACAAAAATGTTTTTTAAAAAATTGAAAATCGGTTGATAAGTTTTTAAGTATTCGCTCGGACAAGGTCGAAAAAACTAGTTTCGAGAGAAACGCGTTCAAAGTTTTCGTTTCGTGTTTCTTGATATAAAGTTACGATTTTTTCTACAATATTGATACTCACATTGAAGTATCTAGTCGCGGGCGATATGACGGTTCTTCATCTTCATGATAGTTCACAAAATAATAAGAGCCTGTACTTTATTGTAAATGATGCCACACCTGTAGGGGCTGAGGGCACAACCGGTCGCGCTACCTGTTCTCGCTGAAGTGACCATACTCCGTCAATTTTCGGACTTGTGAATAAAAATGTTGCCAACATATTTTTCAATACATGTACTTTCAAAAATAAAAATAAAAATTCCCTCAAATTTTGCTTGGGGGATGTGGGAAAGCTGCTGTGCTTTCCCACATCCCCACAGTGATTTTCCCCCTTAACTGACGTTGCGTATAGACAGCTGTGAGCTGTCCCAGTAAAATTGCATTCGAGGTTTAAATTAAAAACTTGAACATGCAGAAATGTTGCTATTTCTGGCGGTTTTAAAATCGTGACGTAACGCAAACCTTGACCCCCTCCCTACCTACGTAAACCGTAACGCCTGGCCGACCCCCTATTGCGTTACGTAATTTACGTACGGCCCCTTAAGTATCTCGCTTCGATTTTTTTGAAACTCATATATGAAATAAAGCATCGAAAACTATCAGACACGTGTTTGTTTCTATCCGCGGAAAAATGTTTTTAAGGGTGGAAATGACCCCTCAATTTTTCTATAGTGGATTTTTCATCGCTTTACATTTGAAGAATTTTGGTTTTTGTTTCACTCGGGTCGGTGGATTGCTTGTGGGTCAAACTTTCCCCCTTAAACCGTTTTTACGCGGATGAAAAAAATACGTGTTTAATAGTTCTCAATGCTTAATCACATATATGAGTTTCAACATCGACGGCGGACACTTAAGTGATGTTCCTTGTTAGAGAGATAAGTCACCCATCGAAGTGATCTGTCAAAACTGTCATGACAGTTCGCGCCATATGTGCCGTGGCGCCATCCTATTGGAACCGCACATCCCCAAGATCCATTTCTTCGAGTCGGGTGAAAAAAAAACAAGATTGAAGCAAGTGCGAAAGGCTCGCTGGGTGGAGATGATGGAGAGGCCATTGGAAAAGTAGGCCTCTGCGGCGAACGCACGTTCCTCCCTAGTCCAACGCATGACGGTTACTGAAAACTTTAAGACCCGCTCTTTCGAATGAAACCATCCCCACCCTCGGCTGAGCTCCCGCCGCTGTTTGGCGGCAAATACAAATCAGCAAATTTTCCCGCCACACTCTGTTTTATACCCAGGGTTGCAAATAATGCATTACTTTTTGTAATGCATTAGCGTTTTCATTACTAATTACTTTACATTTTGTAATGCAAACAATTGCCATTACGCATTGCATTGAATTTTGTAGTGTAAACATTTTTCATTACTCAGTGAATTAAATCTTGTAATGTAAAAAAAATTCCATTACCCATTACAATGTAATGGGTAATGGAAATATTTTATATTACAAAATGTAATATATTGAGTAATGGATTTTCGTTACATTACAAAATGTAATGTAATGAGCAATACATTTTTTTTACATTATAAAATGTAAGGTAATGAGTAATGGATTTGTTCACATTATTAATGCAATGCAATGTAAAAAATCTCCATTACTCATTGCAATGTAATGAGGATTATTATTCGTTGCCCATTAGGAGCAGCGGTTTTTGCGCTGGGTCGATCTGACCCGATGGGAAAGAATAATAATCCATATTACCTTGTAATGCGTAATGGAGATTTTTCACATTACATTAGTAATGTGAACAAATTCCATTACTCATTACATTACACTTTGTAATGTAAAAAAGGTCCATTATCCATTACAATGTAATGTAATGAGTAATGGAATTTTTTTAAATTACTGAATGTAATATAATGGGTAATGAAATATTTTTTCATTACCCATTAAAAAAGTAATGAATAATGCATTACTTTTTCATTACAAATTTCGCAACCCTGATTATACCTAATGATAAACGGGAATTGGTCGTTTTAGACATTTTCACATTTTCTCGGGAAACTCGCGACTACGAAAATTCTTCTGCTAGTCACATTTTTTTCAGTTTTATCATTATTATTTTCTTCAAGGGATCATCACAATGTAACGGGTCGAAAATAGCTGAGATTCGAGACTTTTTTCGATGGTCAAAATACGCGAATCAGTCTGATTTTTTTTTGTCATATCAAAGCACTGGTGAAGGACAAAAACCTAAATTTTTGCCAGTTTTTTGCTTCAACGGACGAAAAAAAAAATTCTAAATAAATTTTTGACAAAAATCGAGTTCTGATGGCCCCGCAAATTGAATTTCCTTGCAATTCCACAGAGATCCATGTGAATCGGTTCATCTGTTGAAGCTGTAGAGCGCTCTGCACGATAAAAAATGCTGCTTCCAGAAAAACGCTCCGAACGCCTCAGCTACCTGTTTTCCAGCCTGCGGACGGTTCCGCTCAACAGGCTGTAAATTCTAAAATAATTTAGATGTGAAAATATCGTTTAACCGCCATGTTCAAAACACTTTAAGGATGAAAATTGTGTTTTTTTTTAAATAAAATTTTTCATCTTCATGAACGCTAATCTCTCCTTAACCCTTTGAAGCATACGTTTTTCTTCACGTGCAATTGGCTTGAAATTTTTTACTCGGGGGTTTTCGGGGTTGCTGATTACGAATCTCCACTCAAAATTTGAGAATTCAATATGGCGGGCCATAAATGCAAAACGTCGTTTGATGATAGCAAAAGTTGGTACGCGGGGGTTTTCGGGGTCGCTGATTACAAATCTGCCCTCAAAATTCGAGAATTCAAGATGGCGGATGCAATATGGCGGGCCATAAATGCAAAACGTCGTTTGATGATAGCGAAAGTTGGTACTCGAGGGTTTTCGGGGTCGCTGATTACGAATCTGCACTCGAAATTCGGAAATTCAAGAGGGCGAATTCAATATGGCGGGCCATAAATGCAAAACGTCGTTTGATGATAGCGAAAGTTGGTACTCGGGGGTTTCGGGGTCGCAGTTACATGAAACAAGCTCTCAAAAAGAAAATAGATCATATTTGGAAAAAATCCTATAGTTTTTGCCATTTACAGCCGCCATATTGGATGCGCCATTTTCACTTTGACGGTTTAGACTTCGTATTCAGGGCATCAAAAACCAAGTTTTTACCTATTTTTTGGTTATGGTTTACCTGCTAGATTAGTCGTAATCAGGTTTATGACGTAAAAAGTTCGTTTTTTTTGCATTTTTGTTATTGATGACACTTGCTGCGTGAAAAATAAAAATTTAATACGTGTTTTAGTAGTCATTGAAGTCCTAGGAACTTTGAAACGCATTTACAGCCGCCATATTTAATTAAAAAACACTTTTTAATCGTCAAAATCTAAATTGAATTAGGCGTAACCCCAGTGTTACACTACGCCACAAAGGATTAATTGTTAAATATTCGGGATCGTGAAAGGAAACCTTAAACAAGATTCAGCCGTTCGTATCATAAAATGTAATCTCTGGACTTCGTCCCGAGACGAATACTTAGCTGAAGTGATCGAAAAACTCTCGCGTCCACCGGTCACGCGTGGTTGAGCAAATATCTTCGTGACCTCGAGAACGGTGGCGCACGAGGAAAATTCAAGATAAAACATTACGAAAATAAAGGAGGGGAAAAAAACAAGAATTTCATCAGTCGTAGCGATCGAACGATAGGTTGGAATTTCTACGGCGCGGCTTTTTTTCTCTCTTTTCGACGACTTTGTTGGATCCGGTAACTGTACATATATTATCGAGATTCGCGTTCGACTCGTTCCTCCCAACGTGCATACGTAACGTACACAAATGAACAGGCGCAGGCGCGAACGCGAGAAACACACGTCAACATGGTCGGCTTTGCTTTCGGAAGCTACATAATGCACGTGTGTAGGTGTTTGTGCGCGAATAAGTATGTATATAATTTTTCCTCGATTCCTACATATACAGGGTGTTAGGAAGGTCGATGCAAAGCCTTAAGAGGGCGATGGGTCACCTCGTTAGGAACATATCGACGCTGCTTACGAAAAGTAGCACGATTCAAAGTTCTTACGAAAACTAGCATGATTATGCTTTCGCTACGGAAACTAGCACGTTTCCATATAGCTTGTTTGATTTTCACTGTAAAAACTAGTGTAAAAGGAGTAAGTTTAAAACCTTAAGGATCTCATAGCTCGTACAATCCAACCAAAAAGAGTTTTGGTGAGAATTTAAAATCCTTCGTGCTCAGGTAAAAATCTGTACAAATATACCATTGTATAGTATTTTTTTTTAAATATGACATTTTAATTTTATACTCATTGCTTTTATTAACATTTTGATAATAATTATCAATTAAAATCGATAGTAGTAATTTTTATAAAAAAACAATATCGAAATTGTAAATATAATGAAATATTTATTCTGATTTTCTATTAAGAGGGAATATCAGTGTAAAAAAAATCGATTTTTTTTGCTTAAATAGATAGTTTTGGCCTTTAAGAATATGCCTATAAATTTTCAAAACAATATTCGGCTTAGAAGTATTCGAAATTGGGGCCAAGCGTCGACGCTCTCAGAGCCTTCTATACGGGTTTCTATACTCTAAACGCGTTTTTCTCGAAACCATGTTTTTTTTACCTGGTTGACAGCATAACTCTGTCAAATTTTGTCCAATCGACTTCATTCAAAAAGGATTCTCTTCAGAAAACTTATCGCTATCGCCGCATCGTAGAGTTTTTTTTTAAATTGTTTACTTTTTTTATTAACAATTTACTGCAAAATTTTTGTGTAAAATTCGATTTTTTTTAATGGCCGCCATTTTTTTTCTAATCAAAATTTTCACATTTCCTACGATGCTGCGATAGCTGTACTATTATAATTTAATAATCTTTTTGAATTTTTTATTTCACATGCTTGCTGTGGCACTTATGCTGTCAACCGTCGGGGCGTCTTTTTTTGAGACGCCATTTTGCTACCGCTCCTCTGCTTAATAAAATGTACTAAAAATAAAAACTGAAAATTTCCTTATATGCTTCATTACTTCAATAATTACTGCACAAAATTTTAAATAATTTGATCGAGCCGTTTTTTCAAAAAACATCCCAAAAAATACCTCATTTTTCAGCCTGTCACACTGATATTCTCCCTTAAGGCAGTAGTCTGGTCTAGAGCGAGATTTTTTACGTCATTTTTGGGTTGGAATAACTTTTAAACCGTTGAAGTTGTCTTGATGAAATTTTTCATATGTATTTATTGTTCCTATGAGAATGTATCTACATTAAAAAAAAATATTTTAAATATTTTCATGTACTTTGTTATTTTTTTTTCAACATGGTCCGCCGAAAACCGCCTCAATCGGCGCCCAATCTGGGTGAAGTTGTATGCATCTGAAAAAAAAAAAATTATACATATTCTCAATCTATATGAGTATTCTGAGCACTGGTAGCAGAATTAGTACTTAAAAAATTGTGTTACATAGGCAGCCTGTTAAACTTTGATTAACGATATTTCATACATTTTCGGGTATTCGACGCGTTATAAAATGTTAGCAAAATTATTGTTCGACTCAATTCTGTTACCAGTCCTGAGAGAGAGGCTACCGAAGGTATGTACAAAATTTGAGCTCGATCGGTCAATTAGTTATCGAGGTATCGTGGGCGCCAATTTGGAAAACATAGTTCTGAGATAAACGCGTTCAAAGTTTTGATACCGTTAGATGAGGTTTGCGCGCGGCTTGCTTATAATTTCTATTACTCTGCTAATTTTTGAAATATCAATAAACGGTTTTCACAAGCGTATTTAGAAAGGTCTAAGGAATAATAAAATGAAGAAAAAAATCGATTTTGTCAAATTCCTAGACCAGACTACTGCCTTAAAAAAATAACATTATTGAAAATATCATTCAACAAATTTACTGTAATCTTACAGATGGTTATCGTCGAATATGTTTGAAAAATATTGCTGATGTTCTATTGGAATTGAACCTCTGTCAAGCATGGCCTGTCAATTTTTTTTTCTTGTTACAAGAGGCAATTTTTATCTGATGTCTGTTTCAATTGGAACATTCGAACATCATCCATGTTTTTTTTTTAAGATTTTTATCTCTCGTCCTTCTTGGTCAAAGTCATATTTCACGTGGATTGTATGGACGTAAGGTTGAATGGATATTTCCCGAATACTTGCAATTTTAATTGAGGTCCAATACAAATTTTTTGAGAGGTCTAAAAAATCGTAAATTTCCGATTGCGGTCAAAGGAATTGGAGTAAAAAAATAGAGAGAAGGCGTAAAAAAGCATGGAAGAAAAGTCGGAAACAATTCCAGTGTTACTGGAACATGTCAGTTTCCGCAGTGAATATCGAAATCGGCTTCTTTTCGTGGTGAAAGCCTAAACGTGCTAGTTTTCGCGCTAAATATCGAAAGGTGCCAGTTTTGTGGCGAAAACCGAAACTTGCTAGTTTTCATGTCGGAAGCCGAAACTCGCTAGCTTTCGCGGTGATATCAGAGGTGCTTGTTTTCGTAAGAATTCTGAAACATGCCAGTTTTCGTAAGTAGCGTCGATATCTAACTTAGGTTACCTTAGTCCAAAGTCTAATGATTTCGAGCTATCATTGTAAGGATGATTGTTGGAAAAATTTCCCAAAATTCTGTACTAACTCGTTTACCTCTTACGTTAATGCTATTTTTTAAAAATAGTATTAACATAAGTATTTTTATTTTTTGACAAGTTTTCAATTATTCAACACATTCCATTCAGTTAGTTGTGTGGATACAGATGATTGTATTGGTGTTCGTCGATTGAATACACATTAAGGGAAGGTTCTGTCTTGTTGGGCCAAAAAAGTTCGATTTTTCACCAATTTTTCATGCGAAAAGTATTAAACATATAATGTTGATATTTGGTACGTTGGCTAAGCGGTCTTTATTGAACATCAAAATATTTTTTTAAGTTTGACAAATCATGGTGGTGGGAGTGGGAGGAGCCACTTATGTCGGTGCGCGAGCGATGACATTCTTCGCTTGCCCCTAAGTCCTAAGTCCCGGACATGTGATCTGAAGCAAAAAAATCAAACATATTTTGACTTTGTACAATATTGTGTATAAGTTGACCTAGAATCAAGAAGAAAAATTGAAAAATAAAAAAATTGTGAGCAAAAAACTGCGAAAATTTTTGAAAAAAAAACAAACTTCCTTCCGATCGCGCACTATTTTTTTATCGGTTTTGCATCGACCTTAACAGCCTGTATATATACAGTGTGTCGTGTTATGAATAGATAATCCCGCAACTGTGGATAGGTCAGAGCATGTCCTACGATATGCTGGAATTTCAGTTTAGCAAAAGTCGCAAGGTTTTCGAGATTCTGGGCTTTATGTTTTTTTTTAAATCATCCGTTTTCGGTTTTCACATGCCATTTCTACACATGATATGAATCGACAATAACTAAACAACTTTTTAAAGTAATTGACACGATATGCGCAGTACTTTTTTTACATCGCAGGATATCAAAGTCAGATGTTCGAATTGGTTTGTATGAAAATTTTGCATAAGATCTTTTTTCATAAAGTTTCCTCCACATTTAAGGTTAAAAAAAAGACTTTAGTAGATAAAACAAATAACCAAGAGTATTTAAAAAAACGGGTCAAAAAAGTTATCATTTGTAGAAATGGCATGCGAAAAACCAAAAGCAGATGATTTCTATCTCGAAAACCGTGGGACTCTTACTAAGTTGAAATTCCAGCATATAGGACATGATCTGACCTATCGACAGTTGCAGGATTATCCATTCATAACAGGACACCCTGTATATGTATGTGTGTGTGTGTGTAGGAATCTAGGAAAAATTGAATGACCGAAGTTTGCAGGGCGTACATCTGGTTTTTCTCGAACATATTTTTTTCTCGCTCACACTCGCTCTGTCCGCGTGCCAATCGGCGTGTCTCGCGCCAACAACTTGCAGGAGGCAGGGGAAAGAAACGGCGTTACGGGAGAAAGAGAGAGAGAGCACGTGTGTGCCATTTACGTGGCAAACCGGTTTACGCTCTTTACGCTCGGTGGTCGTCGCGCTGGGAATGTTGATTTCTGCTATACATAACGCTGAGAACCTAACCCACATTATAACATCCTGTACAGTATATGATAACCCGACCATCGACGATCATCTGTTGTATGTTGGCATCTTGCATGTGTGTGTGTGTGGGGGGGGGGGGGGGGGGGCAGTATATTTTGAGCCGGTCATGTCTACGTAATCTTTCAGCACAAGTGGCTATTTCGAGGACAGTCGTCGAAACCATAAGATAATTCAATATAAAGATTCTGCCTCTTTGAGAGTCGAAAAAATTGCAAATGTTCCGCCTCATGTTAACCCTAGAACCATGTCGTAGTTTTCAGCACCCGTAAACCATGCACATGGGTCGTTCGCGTCCATCGCTTGTTTGACTATGTTATTGTGTAAGGAAAAATCTGAAAAAAAATAATGGGTCTTCTTTGGACTCTTAAAGCAGGATATACATTTAGACAGGTAAAAATAAGCAATATTGAGGGATTTTTTTAACTAAGAAATAATTATTCTACAATTATCAAACTTTAGATGTACTTTAATAGTATATTTGAGTATACAAAACAATTTTTAAAAATTAATTCATCATCGAAATGACGGTACTGTGGCAGGGTGTTACAGCCAGATCGCTGCGGGAGTTGCGAATCGGCGTACAGTTTAGCTTCCCGCAGACTTTGATTCGCAAAAAACTTCAAACATTTTTTCAGTCAGAACATGTATAGTTTCTATGTGACGGTAATTAAAATGAAGAAAATGCAAATTCGAAAAAATGGCACGCATTTACAAAAAAAATCAACATTTCACGCAACATTTCTGTAAAATGTGGATTAAAAAAGTAGTTTTTTTCCAATTTTTCAAAAACAATTCTCGTCAAGTAGAAGGTACCAATATTATCAATATTTCTACCAAGTTTCAACTCAATCGGCTTAATAGTTTGTGAGTAATCCTGCACGCCAGTTTCGATAATGCAGTTTTAAGAAAAACGCGCTTGAAGTTCACGCCCGCTCCGAGTCCGAGCGGTAAGGCACAGCGTTGATGGGCTGTAACGTTTGAAGTCTCCAATTTCGCTTTGAAACGTTGGAAAAATATTCTACATGTATAGTTCTATCGTTTAAAGAAAAAAAAAAGAAATCGATTTTTTAATAGTTGTAAATGTATATGGCGCCTTAACTGTACGATAAAACTTATGGCATCCCGGAATTTTTTTTTAAATGAACTTTTTTTTAATGAATTTTATTTTTAATGAATATTTTTATGAAATTTCGCAGGTTTGTCGGCTGTTTAAACAAGAATATTTGAAAATTCCTATCTTCCGTTGTCTTTGGTATAAATACAAATTTCCAACGCGAGTTGTTAGTGTAAATGACATACCTTTTGAAAAAAAATATAAGGAGTTTCGACCGTGAAGACAAGATATTTATTTTGCAAATTGAAGAAGGCTAAATTTGAAGATCGGCATGTATACCTACTCTAGATAGGTAAGGTAACGATTGGAAAAATCAATACGTCTACAGGATGATGTTATATGTGTTTGTTTATTGTTTGGTAACGAACATTTGTAGTTTTGGAATAATTATAATGGATATGCATTATATCCATCATATGCATTTGAACCCACACTACCCAAAACTCAGTTTCTGAAAAATTGTTTTTTTTTTTTCATTAAAAATACATTCGATGGACAAAAAAAACATATCTGTAAAGGTTTCAATTTTCTTAATGCGAAATGGATATTACGCATATTGCAAATGTACCACTTGCAATGTGCATTATATCCATTTTGCTTCAAAAATATATACAGGCTGTCCCTCTTATCTCTGCCACCCGAAATAACTCGGTAATTATCGACGTCACAATAAAATGTTCCAGACAATAGTTGTACGGTGTGAAGAGGGCCATCAAATGCGACCAATTATTTTTTCGGTGGCGGCGCCGACGCACAGTGAAGGTCATCTCCACCTCTTTAAATGGAATGGTACATGTTTTTCAACCATCTTGTGGATCACCTCATGACGCATAAAAAACATTAGGGGGGTCAAAGTCGTTCAAGGTCATCCAAGGTCACCTATTGAAATAAAATACAAATCTAAATATCTCGGATCACTACCATATATTTGGTAGTGATCCGCAATATTTAGATTTGTATCATCGAAACTGACCTTGAATGACCTTGAACGACTTTGACCTCCTAATGTTTTTTATGCGGCTTGTATATATATATACGAAACTTCAGATGCTTTCTGTTTTTTGCGATTATTGTTTCAACAATCTTATATATATATATATATATATATATAAGATTGTGTAAACAATGATTACAGGTGTAAGGGAGACCGGGTTGAAATTCCGAACTTTGAATGCTCCAACGGTTTAAAAGTTCTAATTTTAATGTTTCGAAATTACAAGTTTCTCAAAGATCATGCCAGTGGATGTCTACACAGTTGACTGTAAATGTTATAGAACGTATAACATTGTCTACACAAATGTCAAAATTGACGTAAAATTACTTCTTAATATCATTTTAATCAATCTTTAAATCATTCGTCGATTTATTGAAAAATTTGAAACTTTTAAAACTTCCACAGCCGAATTATTTTGACGGTGTTTAGATTTTAGGGGTTTTGGTTTTTCGCGTAAAATTCTTTCCGGGTAGTATTCTTTCGGAGTTTTCAGCGTTCTGACTAGTCGAAGTTCGGAATTTCAACCCGGCCCCACAATCAACATTGTTATTAACATAATTATAATATATTACCTTATGAGTGTAATTACTATACAAATAGTTGCGTATATAGTAATACGATAATGCGTATCTTATCACAGCATTGCCATCAATGTTAGCATAACAATTACAAAGTCTCAACATCTAATGTAATATAAATTTTTCTGAATCTCCGCGATAGTTGTAAAGGCGCTGTATGAGTAGGTTTGTCCTTTGGCTACCGTGAAGGGGAATGGCTAATCGGAAGAGGTATCGTCATACTTATGTATATCCAATCGGTGATTCGTGTCTCGCACCGAAATCGCCGAAAATATTTTTACTACAGGAGTATACGTGATTCGAATTTGCCATGTGACCATTAGCGAGAAGGGGGTACGAGAGGGTAACGAGACATGTCTTTTGTTCTCACTAACCTACAGCACTGCGGGCCTGGACGAGGATGTTAAAATAATTTGCATTCGACATTCGTGACTGTCCTGCTAAAGATCCAAACCTTCAAAATAGACAACAATGGAGATTTTATTGCGGAACGATTCGTGCCACTGAACCCGTTTCTTATTGTTCTTTCGCCTTCTTCCTCTCTCTCTATTTCTCTTTCTATGTAGGTATACAGGGTGGCCTGTTGTGAATGGATAATCCTGCAAATGTCGATAGGTCTGATCATGTCCTACAATATGCTGGAATTTCAGTTTAGTAAAAGTCCCCCGGTGTACGAGATAAAAATCATCTGCTTTAAATTTTTCGCATGCCATTACTACAAATGATAACTTTTTTTTACACGGTTAAAAAAAAATACTCTTGGTTATTTGTTTTATCTAGAAAAGTCTTCTTTTTAACCTTGGATGTTAAGGAAACTTTATGAAAAAAGATCTTATGGAGAATTTTCATACAAACGAATTCGAACATCAGATTTTAGATAGCCTGCGGTGTCAAAAAAATGTACTACGCATATCGTGCCAATTACTTTAAAAAGTTGCTTAGTTATCGTCGATTTATATCATTTGTAGAAATGGCACGTGAAAAACCAAAAGCAGATGATTTTCTTCAAAAAATAACATTGAGCCCAAAATCTCGAAATTCGTGGGACTTTTACTAAACTAAAATTTCAGCATATAGTAGGACATGATCTGACCTATCGACAGTTGCAGGATTATCCAATCATAACAGGACACCCTGTATATGGCATCCTTTTAAGGACGTGCGATCATTAAGAAGAATTCAACTTTCGGACTTGGATTTTTTTTTATGATGTTGACGAATTCGTTATGCACCCGTCAGCGAAATTTGAGCTATATTGAATATTCAGTTTTCTTGTAATAAAACTGCAAAGTCGAGCACTTTGAGGTAATGAAGCACGTCGTGAAATGAAAACGGTCGACCGGAAGTGCGGTGATCACGATTTTGCTGCTTACGTTTCCAACTAAGGTCGTTCGAAAAGCGAAATTTGAAAAATTATACACAATAGACTGTAAAAAGTCGAAAGTAGATGTGAGGGGTTGATTGTAGCCGCAGATTCCTACTACCGACATTTACCAACTGGTTAGCCAAGACACGAACCATAAAAAGATTCATTTCGGAGCTAAGTCATCGGTCGGAAAGGAGAGGAGTCCTACCACCGTCGGTAAGCAAGGGAGCCCTACCATCGGTCGGTAAACGGGGAGCCCTACCTTCCATCGGTCGGTAAGTAGAGAGATATTGACAGTCGATCGTGGGGGGCCGATTCTGATCCAGAAGCCTGGATAACCATCCGATTACTTAGCTTGGAAATGAACATTTTTATGGTTCGTGTATTGGCTAACTAGTCGGTAAATGTCGGTAGTAGGAATCTGCGGTTAGAGTCGGCCCCTCACATCTTCTGTCAAAAGTTCGAACTTCACCGTGTATTTCAAGCACTACATTATAAAAAGATTTCAGTTTCCGGTTGAAAGTTATTAGAACAACGAAATAGCGCTTGCAGACTTGGCAACGTCGGGCGTGACACCTGATGCGTTTGGCGAGCACAACCTAACCTTTCACATCAATGAGTCCCAGCTGCCAACTTCAAGCATCGCAAACGCGACGTTGTCAGGTGTTTGTTCAAAATTCCATTATATTATTTATGGAGTATTACAATTGATCGCGTATCAATAACATGTTCAATTACAATTTTACCCATAGTATTAATTCCGCTAATGTAATTCAGGGTTATGTAAATAAGATTCCGACAGATTTGGTGCAACGTTTTTTAGTCCGTTTTTATGGTAAAACTGTTTTTGTGAATATGACGGAGTCGTTTAGGATGTAATTTTTCAGTTTTTATTAGCAATTATAAAATAAATAAAACATTAACCACAAATTTGAATATTCAACAATACGAATATTCAACATAATTTAGCATATATCAGAACAACTGTGGGAAACATAAATTTAGGGTCTTTGTTGACCCTAAAGAACTCGTCGTACCTCTGTAAGAGGGGAGATACCTTTAGGCGAAAAATTTGCTAATTTGCATGCTTTTTACAAGGAAGATTTCTTCAAAATTTTTGAGACTTAGGATATGTTTTATTACTACTTTTGGTTCTCGCATGGTTTTTTAAAATTAATCTTTAAAAATAGCGGAGGTATGGCATGGTCTTCTAAACTGTATTTTCAAACCTGGCGTGACGTATAGCTGAAAAACTAACCTACCGATTCTTATGAAATTTAGTATAAATCTTTCTAACCTTATCATCTAAAACATGACACGATTTTTTTAAAATGAAACAAAAGTACTTTTTTATTGCTAAATGTAGCCATTTTTGTCGGAAAATGAAATCTTGTTTTAAAGCGTACCATTTCATCAATTTTCAACAGTCCTCACTTTTTGTTGGTTCATATTCTGCCCATGAGTCTTACTGAAAGAAAAGTTTTGGTTTGTTTTTTTTTTTCAGATTAATCCCGCCGATGCTGTATCACGCCGTCTGATCACATCCGCCGCAACCGGTTTAGAAGACCGTGCCATACAAACGCCATTTCCAAAAATTAATACAAATGAATAATACCATTCAACTGCTAAAAGTAGTTATAAAACGTACTCTAAGTCTCAAAAAATGGTAAAGTAATCTTCCCTCTTAAGAAAAATCATGGAAATGAGCAATGTTTTTCCTCACCTGAACGTATCTCTCCCCTTAATATTGATAAATTCTGATGAGATTCGAACCCACCCGACGATCACCTTCTTTTCATCACTTTTTATACTTCATTGAGCAAAATACTTCGACGATAATTGTCATACTAATTCACCAACCACGGGGAAAATGAAAATGGAATTGAAGTTACATTGTATCTACGACGTAGCTCGATCACGAAGTTGATTCTAGCATATTCCATAATCTTCCTTGCGTGAATAGCGATAAGGATCTGGAAGCAACATTCTCGAGATTCTTTATTCTTATATATTAATGGAGCTGGTCAGTGGACGAACTTGAAACTGTTTACGAGTATGATAATGAAATTTGACAAGCGAAACAAAAAACAGCAATTTTATCAACGATCTTTTTTTTCGGGGCCGTTGTGGAAGGGGGAATGATAACCGGTTTTTGTTATTATTTTCGTTACTAAAAAAATCGCAGATTGCACGGAACTTTAATCTCACGGCGTACCGTCACGTGTCCCGCGGTACCTTTAAATCGACCCCGCGAATGTGTCGGTACTGTACACAAAATCGAGCCGGTTACGATCGGCAAGTTCGCGACGAGTTTTTTTTTTCGAATTCCACGATGAGACGCGCCTAGATTGTCTATTCTCTTATGGTCTCGTCAAGCCTGACGCGCCCAAATTATTAGGACGTTGAATAAGTTCTCCTTGTTCTCCAACAGATGGCGCTACCAGAAGTGCGTGTTTAGGTTTTCTGATTATTAGGGTTAACACCGGAGAATCATTCCTTATGACAAATAACAATATTTATTGAAATTACACTCTTTTGACTGTATATATTTGAAATTGGAGACTGTACAACTTGTTTAGAGTGTCTTAGCTGGTCGCCATGACAGGATGAATAAGTTCTCCCCATATCATATCCCCATAATATCATATCTCCATAATATCACACCTAGACTCGACTCTGCAAGGAACATTTTGTGCGTGTTCTTGTCGGTAATGTAGATTGCTTGCTAGCGCTGTCGTAGCTGCATTCTCATTGGCTGGAGATCCGGCGCTTGAGGTCGTGACGCCACACGTGCGTGTAGTTTAAGGGGTTAGGCCACAGTAACGTGTATAAAATCATGTGCGAATTTAACAATTTTTTTTCGTATGAAAAAGTGATTCACTCATAAAATTAATTACATATCTATTTAGTATGAATACCAATTCTCGTCAATCTACATTAGAATACCTGGAGAAGTACGTACGGAATTTAAAAAATATTGTTTCATTCAAAAGTTGTAGGTATTTGAACTTAAGAAATGAATTTTCAGTGAAAATTTCGTTATAACTGCTTATAAACTGCTCATAAAATGAAAAGTTTTCGATTAATTAAAAATTCCGTATGTACTTCTCTGCGAAATGCAATTAGGAACATAACTTTTAAATTTGAAGTAAATCGAGTGAAAATTGTTGAAGTTATTTGTCACGCCAATTGGAAAAACGCTATTTCGATAAGTTTCGAGTAGTCGGCCATTTTGTACATCGATAAAGAACAAATCTAACAGCTTGATATTCATACTAGATAGATGTGTAATTAATTGTATGAGTGAATCACTTTTTCACACGAAAAAAACTGTTTAATTCGCCCATGATGTTATACCCGTTACTGTGGCCTAACCCCTTAAGATGCTAACGCACCTAAAAAGTAGTACTATAAGCGTGTTTGAAATTCAGTGTATGACATTTCGCTGAAGTGTAAACAACTTTCCTCTTCATAGTGTTAAACATGTCGAATTTTGTGCCGAAAAAAGGTATTGGCTTTTTAAAAAGATTTATGCTGTACATTGCTAAATAAATATCTTCAAAAATGGTTGAAAAATTTTTGTCGGCAAAATCTGTCAAAGATTAAGGGAATTGCAATATATTAATTTTCGTAGCATTCCAACGATGCAAACATCAACCTAAACAGAGTTTAGGTTCAACTAAAACCTCGTTAGTATATTAATTTATCCTATGATTAATTGAAGGAATTTCCGAAATATCAAATTAAAAAAGAATGGCGCTCGTTCAAAACGCACTTTTCGTTCATCATATCGTATTAAGTGTATCGATCGATGTGTATACACGATCAAGCAACGCATAGAAATTGTTATTTGCTGCATTGTTACTGCATAGTTTTTGCAGACGAAGTTTCATGGTCGTGTTATCTCGTGCCGCGGCGATGTCAATTGGCCACCAAGAGCGTACGTGTTGACGCGATTGGACTTCTTTCTTTGGGGTTTTCTGAAAGGAAAAGTGTCTGCCAATGATCGACAGACCATTCCGGAGCTCAAGGAAGCAATTGGACGCACCATTCATGAAATTAACCCGCAATTATGCCAAAGTGTTATGGAAAATTTCGTCAAAAGAGTGAACGTTTGCAAATAGAGACGAGGCGGCCATTTATCGGGTATTGTGTTCCACACATAACCTCTATGTTTGTACCTTATCTTCTAGATATATAAAAATAGATGTTGGTATATATATCTGTTTAAGAATTATAGACTCCGACACCGTTTGACCGGTCACTATGAACGTTGGCACATATAGTGTGTTTTTATGGAGAAGGTTTTAATGCTACCAACTTTGTTGTAACCACGATCTTATAAACAGGTCTGGGCACTCCGATATACTTTGCATAGGCCGTCGTGTGATAAAAAGTGAGGCCATTTAAGTTCCGAAACGGGCCACACTACTTGGAGCGCTAGTATCGGAGCGGCCGATTGTGAGACAGAGAGCGATATACTAGCGCATGCGTACTGTCTTCATGGTTTTAATAAGAATACATCCTTTACATAATTACATATAGCACTTATCATAGAAACTTACTTGTGCGATAATTTGTCCATCTCCGTCTTTATGGATGAAGTGGCGCACAATGTCGGATTGATTAAAATGCTTCTCGCATATTTTGTGCGTTGTTTTCAATTCATTTATGAGTGGCGATACTGCCTTCACCCATTTTTCACGCAATATAGGATCTTTCAGGCATTGCAAAATTTTCACTTCAATTATCAATTCACTTGAATTATCGGTTCACTTCAATAAAAGACACTTCAGATAAAATAAACATTTCCACTTCTATTGGCCGTGGGTGTATGGTGGCGACGAGTTTATACACAATATACTAGCAAACACAACAGCACTAGTGTATATAAGCAAATCGACCGCTCCGACGCTAGCGACGTGGCGGAATTTGGAACTCAATTGGCCTCACTTACACCCGTATTCATAGTCGTTCCTTAAAAAATAAGGCTCCCTTGTTCTTTGTTCTGAACAAAGAACAAGGAATAAGGATTGCTCAAGGTACATCTATGAATACGGGTGTTAGTGTCACAAGATTTTAGCCTCTGTGCCCAGACCTGTTTATAAGACCGTGGTTGTAACTCGCCGCTAGATGGCGCTGCAGCACATCAACTTCTATACCGTTCAACGGCCCAGGTAGGAAATCAAAAGGCTGACGATGGAAACAAACTTGTGCGAGCCTTGTTTCACCGAGTCTGAGTGAGACAGACCTGGGCCAGGTTTCATTGCATCGTTTGGAGCAGCCTGGAACCAAGGCTGGCTGCTTAGCCTAAACTCAGGGTTATTTCAAGCTTTATTCAGCCGGTGAATTTTAAGGCTAAAAAATCAAGGCCGGATGCAGGCTTGTTTCAGGTTGTGGTAAAATCAAATAAATTTGAAATAATATTTTTTCTGTACTTTTATAAAAAAAAAAAAAATTAGCAATGAATATGTCGGGTGCGACGGCACGAAAAACGAAAGCGAAGGAAGCAGCTTAGAACATTTAAACATATTCTTTTATCGATATTTATGAGGTACACAAAAAAGTTTTTTTCTCGTCACACACAGATTTCGTATATACTTACTTTCTGGAGTTTGCGTACACTCTGTGTATTACGTGTCCCATAAACAACAAATAAAATAAAGTATTATTTTAAAATATTTTTTATATATATTATATAACAAATAATGAATAATAAATATACATAATAAATAAAATGAATTCTTTACAAATGTATTAAATTTACCCCAATGTAGAATATAGAAAGCTAAAAACAGGCCTTATATAGCTTCGAGAAGAATTTGGGATAAGCCTGGTCATAAATGCTCGTGAAGGCTTCATTAAGGCTCGTTTTGAACCTTGTTGTTTCGTCGTTTCGGGCTTAGTATAGGCTTTTCTACCAGCCTTTGGTCAAGCCTGTGTGCAAGAGCCTGAAACCGCGTTATCATTCAGAGGTTCAGCTAGGCCTGAAATCAGGCTGGTGCTCGGTCTGAATTAAAAAATGTGAGCCTTGTTTCAGAGCTTGGCGAGCCCTTTTTTCATCGTCAATTCCTACCTGGGGGATCGCCATGAAAATTGGTATACATAGGTAATTGAGCATGGCGAATATTTTTGCGCTATCCATTTTACTGTAACTCGCCACTAGATGGCGCTGCAGCGCATCAACTTCTACACCGTTCAAAGGATCGCCATGAAAGTTGGTATATATAGGTATTTGAGTATGGAAAATATTTTCGATTATAGATTCATTAGTCAGTCATTGATAACTCCCGATAATCAATAATTGAATCATTGAATAATTAATCGTTAGTCATTGATTTCGCACTATCCATTTTGCTTTAACTCGTCACTATATAGCGCTGACGAACTTTTGAAATCACATTACCATCCACGCTGCGCATGTGTACAAAGCATTATGAAATTGGAAAAGCAGCGGCACCACCGACAACACTGTATTCGTTGGCATTACAACAAAAATCATATCGACGACAAAACAATATAATTTGTGATTTTTTTCTGTCCTCTTTCCATTTTTGGAAAGTTAACCCTCGAGAGGGGTAAGATCGTGTGTGCAATTTTGTATGGGACTTCCGTCGTTTGTTTAAGTAGGCACCATTAAAATTGCTGCTCAGCCTATTATTCAGAATGAAGTACTTCAGCGTTTAGAAAAAATCATCGTTTAGAGGGTTGGACAGTATTTCAACAAAAATTTCGAGATCCACGCGGACGAAGTCGCGGGCGAAAGCTAGTATTAAAATAAAAATATTCGTACTGCTCAAATAAGTGATACGTTTTGTTAATAAATTTTAATGTCAGGTCATTTTGAGACCCCCTATATATATATATATATATATATATATATATATATATATATATATATATATATATATATATATATATTAGGGTGTGCGGAAAAAAATCGATATTTTTTTTTTCGCTTGCATCCACCAAAAAAAGATGAATTAAGATAAAAAGAGAAGAATCCTCGAAGGAGAGCTCGAAAAAAAATTATTTCGAACGGCGCATTGCATTTGAATACTTTCCATAAGTATAACACAGGAAAATGTTGGCACTTCTAAACGTCGTAGTAAAACTCTTCAGGAAAAAATCTCACAAAAATGTCAATAAGATTTTCTGATAGAGAATTGAATGCCCTACAAAAAATATTCCTACGAACAATTAGCTTAGAACAACCGTTCAAGTGGTATCGCTGTCTGAAATTAAATTTTATTATTTAAGCGGCGTGCGCGCCATAGCACACGCTGCCACCTGGCGGCAGCATGCGGTAGCTCGTAGTGCAAAATTACAAGCTTCACACTAGCGCCACGAACGGGAAACCGCGACATTTTTCGCCCATTTTGGCCCCAAATCAAGATCTGTCACTGCTACAAAATTTCATTCGTTATTGGGAAGTGAATCCTGTAGTAGGAGAGGCTGCCTCGAAAAAATTAGCTAGTCACTTGTGGTACTTTAACGAGAAAATTGTTGCTTTATCGTTTTTCGACAATGCTGTGCCGATAAGTGTGAAGGCAAAAATGGTACAAGCTCTGCAATCTCGAGAAAAATCCAAAAATCCTTCCGAGTGAGTAATTTAAAAAAAATGATTAGGAAGTGTTGCTGAAAAAAGACATAAGCGATTTCGTTACTCAAGAATCCTTATTTCTTTTCCAGCAATTCAATTTACCTCATGATTTTTTGAGAGTAAATATTGAATTATGGCCGGAAAATGCCACTTATTTGAGTTGCTCAGATTTTTTTTCAATCCGAAAGTCGTTAATAACGTAGCCGAACGAGGTGTCAGTTTGATAGAAGCATATAACGGTTCATTAACAAAAAACGAAGAGTAGCTACAATATTTATTGGGTGTAGTGCAAAATCATCGACAGAAATACCCTAATTGCAACAAACAGACTCTTAAAAAAAGGAACGATAATTATCAAGGATTATAATGTAAAAACAAATTATTTTATCTTATTAAACCAAATTGATTGAATAAAACTTTTCGAAACACGGTCAATGATGGACGTCGTTTCTTTTATATTTGTTGTTGTACTTGATTCTTTTTTGTATCAGAGAAGTATTTTGAGAACGATTCCATGCAAATTGTATGTTAGAGCAGAACATTCTCTACAAAAAAAAACCCAAAAAGTTTTTTCGTAAAGCGAAAAATTCGATTTTTACAGCCTTTTGAATTATTTTTTTTTCTATCAATTCAATTTCAGACAGCGATCCCACTTGAACGGTTGTTCTGAGCTAATTTTTCGTAAAAACTTTTTTGTTGCCAATTCGATTCTCCATGAGAATATGTTAATGACATCTTTGTGCGATTTTTTTCTGACGAGTTGCACTACCACATTCAGAAATCTCAATATTTTCCTGGGTTATTCTTATGGAAAATATTCAAATGCAATGCGCCATTCGAAATAATTTTTTTTCGAGCTCTCCTTCGAGGATTCTTCATTTTTTACCTTAATTCACCTTTTTTTGGTGGATGCAACCGAAAAAAAAAGTATCGATTTTTTTCCGCACACCCTAATATATATATATATATATATATATATATATATATATATATAGTTGTCGGGGACAGAAATATATGAGTCGTATGCTCTTATCGATCACTTACCTGGCGAGAAGGATGTCGGAGCACAAACGTTATCGCACGTCAACACAGTTCTAAAAAAAATCACACAATGCACAGCCGCGATAAATGACTCGTGACGTATTTACGCGCACTCCGTCGTGTCTTCATTGCGATGGGTAAATGCGCCCACGTGTGCCCAAAATTCGTCACTTTGCGCGATGTTTGAGCTTTCCGGTTTTTCTTTACAACCGTGTATCACAGCTGATTGAAATTTCCGAACGCATATTCGCGCTCGAAGACGAAGTAAAAGTATGCGAACACCATTAAGTTGCGAGACCGCCAATTTTGGAGAAAAGTTCATTACACTTTTGCTGAAAAAATAATAATGCTTGAAAATCTGTACTCACCGTCGATGAGCATTGTTCGTAGAATTCTCCGGCCCCGGAATCCTCGTGTCACGTGATTCGTGCATTGATTCTGTCGGATAATATACGTGCGATGTTTATTTTCCCAAGTGAGGAATTTACACAATGAAGGAAAATCATTTGTGCAAATTGGAAACTTGCATAGGCGCTTCCGCCTTACTTTACTTCGCTTGCAGTCTTCCTCGTGAGCAAAGGCGTTTTGTTTTTCAAAGGTGACTTCCTCAGAGAGGGCAACCTTCGCGACCGAAGTAACAAGGAAGCCATATCCCAATTTGCAAAAAAATGCTTTTTTAATTTGACAAAAATTTAAAGAATTTATTCGTAAAGTACTTGGAAATTGGAAATTTGAAAAAGGTGCAACGTACACATTTTCTAAAAATTGAAAATGGAAAATTCTGCAGTGTCGCAAAGTATGGTGGGCACATAGCTATTATGATACTCTATTTATATACAAAAATGTGACCTGATATTAAATTGTAACGTGGCTGCAGCATGAATATCAAATTTCTGATAACGTAAAATCCTTAAGGGGTTAGGCTACTGTGAAAATGACCCACGCTCGTTCGTCGCTTGAGGCCACCCAAATTGAATAGGAAGGATTTTTGATAACGTTTTTATTAATTATAAAAATCGCCATACAGTCCTCGGTTTTTTCACGTACAAATAAACTTTACAAACTAAATGCATCTTACTTTTGTATATTTGTTAAGCGTTAGGCTGTGTTATTTCAACATCTCTAAGTATTGTGATATTTTTCAAATGGTGGTGAAGTTTGCACCGTTGGCATGCAACGAAAATTCTTTTCAATTTCTTATTTCATCATTATCCAAAACAATATTTTGGAAATTTGTTGCAGATCGCTAAATAAGAATCCTAAAAAATGTTTGCGTGATTTTCGTGTGTCGAATCTGTCAAAGAAAATTTAGGTAATTAAGAGACAATCATTTTCGTTGCGATCCAACGATGCAAACGTAAACGTCATTTTTTCAATGGGATATGATAAAATATATCAGAGTTTTTTCGAAAAGTTTTTAAAAATATTAGTTTTGGGGGGAAAAGGAAAATATTGGTTATGAACAAATTGAAGAGGAAGGTTCAACATATGGTACAGGAATCGTAGATTGCAGGTACACTTATTATCACAACGATAGAACTGCTAGTTAAACTTTAAACGCGTTTTCTCGAACCTATGTTTTTCAAAACGGTGTACACGATTTCTCGATATCTAATGAACGGATTTACTCGAAATTTGGTACACTTATTCAGTGTAATAGTAGTTTAGTCTTGACGGACCTTCTTCTTCTTAACATTTTTTTTCACTATTTATTAACAATAATAATGTAATTTCTTCTCGAAAAATCAGAAAAAACTTCAATTTTTGAATTTTTCACGATTGAAAGACCATAAAGAAAAAAAGCTCGGTCAAGTCTTAGCCAATATCATATATTTTAAGAAAAAACTCGGTTTTATTGTTTCTGTTTAACCGAGTGGCCAAAATCAAGTACACCGTTGAGCCCCTCACGGTTCAAAGGTTCTTCACGAGATTGTTTATAACTTCTTTAACTATTCATACTTTCAACTGAAATTTTATACACAACTTCGTTATTGTACATACAAATAAATGCTCAGACAATGTTTCAATCAACTGACTCATTCTTAAAAAAAAAGTTTTAATAACCCTGATTTTCGGGTCCCCCGATGGCGTTGAAGTTTGCATCGTTGGAACACAACGAAAATTCTGTTTTACTTTTTATTTTCCATTTTTTAAATGATTACAGGCCATTTTTTTATGGATTCGTCATGTAGATCGCTGAATAAATATCTTAAAAAATGGTTGAAGGAATTCTGGAGGCGAAATCTGTCAAAAAAAAAAATTGGCCAGATATCTCTATCTCTAAATATTGAAAACCTTACAGACGATAAAAAAAACGAAAATTCTTCGCCGATTTTCACCACATTTATTTCGAACGTTATTACTACATTGTGGAAGTTGTAGCGCGAAGAAAAAACGTACATACACTTATGCACATATTTCGGGACAATTTCTAGAAATGTGATTTTTTTTACTTTGCAGAACATTCTGAACCCATCACAATAAAACGTATTGAAAATAAAAGTATTCGCAAATACAAGACTTCCTCTGTGAGGTGGCAAAATCGAGTAACGAGTAAATAAAGTAACGAAGCATTTTTTGCTAAGGGCAAATTTTGATTTTCCAAATATTTTTAATAACTGCATGTGTTTTTTACCGATTGAGCGGACGGAATTAAGAAATTTTAGGCAAAAAAAACACCTTGCCGAAACCCGGGATTGAACCGGGGACATTTAGATCTTCAGTCTAACGCTCTCCCAACTGAGCTATTTCGGCGCGTACAAGTTTTGCGTTGCGGTTCGCATAAGACGCAGACAAAAGCAACAAAAATGAAAATTCGCGATATTAAATGCTTATTCTCGTATTTATTCTCCTATTCCTTTTTTTTCAATTAACGTCTATTAGAAAATAATTACAATCTATTACGAAAGCAATAATAAATAATTTTGAAGGTGTATATTTTCGTATTAATTTATATCTTGAAACGGAATGAAAGTAAAAATTGATAAAACGAAAATGGAAAATCGTATTCGTATGTTGATCGGTAACAATAATAAACCGTCCGTACAATTTTGTTTTACATTTTAATTATTATCGATATTTTTTAAATAGATTTATAGTGTAGCCCGCTAAAAAGATATCGGGTGTTCTTCCGAAAAGCCCACACCTCCGAATTATTTAGAACTTCGTGTACTTTTGTATTTTGACTCGCTGGCCACGAATATGATAGTGAAAATACCCGCAAATTTTATTGTCAAGGTCAAAACTAAAAAAAAAAGGTTTTTGTAGTTTTTCTATTTTATTTTAACAAATATTGATCTCAGAGAAAAATGTTTTCTACGAAAGTTGTAGCCTATTAAAAGACTGATATTTTATGTTCTATACAGGTCTCGTTTAAAACCATTATTTTCCAGGAAAAATAGGATAATACTCATTGGAGTATTATCCTATTTTTCCTAGTATTATCCTAGAGTTTAGCAAAATATACTTATTGAAGTATATTTTGCTAAACTCTATTAGTTTCGATGTTATCTACTTACGCACTTTACCACGGGAAGATTACAGTTCAGTCTTTGAAGTGCATATTTTTTTTGCTTTTTTTGTATTTTTTATTTTGGTCTTTTTGGTATGTTATGTTGTTTTCTGTTATTTTTCGTGATTTTAGTGATATATAGGAAAATATTTAAGGTTAAGCAATATAAAAACGAAAGGCTTATGTGGCTTTGCCGAGATAGCAAATTTTAAGATCGGCGATAAATTGTGTGAAAGGCTCCCATCCGAGGTGCCAGCCGACCCTAGTGTTCTACGAACCCCACAATCCCACGCACCCATTCGAGGTACCCTGCGCCCACCCCAGTGAACAACACACCCCACGATTCAACATACCCAAGTTTGTTTGGGTTTGTTTTATTTGGGTTTATTTCGGCCCATATGCAGTAAAGTGCGTAAGTAGATAATATCGAAACTAATGGAGTTTAGCAAAATATACTTATTGGAGTATTATCCCATTTTTCTTAGAAAATAATGATTTTAGACAATTTGTATAGACCATAAATTATAAGTCTTTTGATGGGCTACAACTGTCGTAGAAGACATGCTCCTCTACGATTAACGTTTGTTAAGATAAAATAGAAAAACTAAAAAAAAAAAACCGTTTTTTCAGTTTTCATCTTGAAAATCTAATTTGCGGGTATTTTCACTGTCATATTCGTGATCAGCGAGTCAAAATACATAAATACACGAAGTTCTAAGTTTATCTAAGATATCTTAGAAAATGGTTGAAGGATTTTTGCAGGCAAACTGTGCCAAAAGAAATTAAAGTAGTTCAGAAATATTAATTTTATTCGCATTCAAAAGATGCAAACATCAACTTTATGGAATAAAACAGCATTCAAGATAGTTTAGAATGCAAAACTATGACTTTTTCATTTGCCAAAAGCATCATATTGGCTCCGTGCAGAGTATAGGGGGTAATGAAATCGAACGCAGCGCCCGCAGTGGACGACATCAGAGTATTTTACTCTACGTAAGAAAAATACTAAGAATGTATAAATAAGGCAGTTTTCCAGCCCTCGTAACCCGCCATGGCTCTCGTAATGTCCGTCGCTTTTATTTTCAATCGCTGCCACATGTGGACCTAGTAGTCGTCTGCTCGATAACTATATATATGCCGTATGATCTGGGAATCGGCCGAACCCACCAAACAATTGAGAAAATATTTATTATAGTCATTATTATGATATGATTATTTTAATTGTTCAAAATGATGTAACTAGAATTTTATTTCTGTTTTTTGGAAGTTACAGACCGGAAAGTAAATGTATGCGTGGATGTCGGTTTCTGAACTAGCATGAAAATTTCAAGATATAAATCCATACATATAAATATGAGAAAAAATATATTTATTTCCAAAGAGGGCGCCTAGGTAGCCGGACCGAACGGATGTGATCTCGCCGTGCTCTGTGAATTAGCAATAAAAATCAAGAAAGAAAAATTCGTGAGGAAGCGAAAAGTGGATAAAATGGGGCGGGCTAAAGAAAAGGACCCGTGAAACTAAAGGAGGTGAGATAAGGCAAGGATAGAACGGTAAAAAACCGAACGAATCCGTGCTGCGAAAAGTGGAGGTTAGGAGAATGGCCGGAAAAGGCGGCTGTGGTGAAACAGCGGCGATGGGCGAGGGACGAGAGGAGGAGGAAGAAGTGGACGACCCCGAAGTCGTGAAGGAGACGGTAGATGGCGCTGGCGGGCTAGGAGCGGGACCGAAACAGCCGAATCGCGGAAGAGGTCGACCGAAGGTAATTTCGTCATGAAAGCATCGGAGAACGCCGGTAAGATAGATCGTTACCTAAGCAAAGGAGCAGCGGATATAGGGGGCGAATCGCGCGCGTTTTCAACGAGGAGTAAACTCCAGAACACGCCGCTCAAAACAATGACGAACAACAGAGGAAAAGAGGAAAAGTCAAACCAGGAGGACGAGGTGGAAGCGGAAAAGGCAGAAGACGCACTGAAAGAGAAACAGCAGGTAAAGGAGACAGAAGAGAGGTTGAAACGATTTATAATAGAAGTTAAGGATAGAATAAAAGAACAGATCAATAGGAAAATAAAACCGCTGCCCTGTCGGTGCAAGGAAATGAACAGAATCATTAAGGAATTGCTAGGGGAGACTGAACAGAGGAAGACGCTCCGCTACAGAGAGGCGGTGCAATCAATGGCAGGACGAGAAAAAGGAGCTAATGGAGGAAACCAAAAGGCTAAGAGGGGGAGAGACCATCGGTGGAAGAGAGGAAGACGGGGTAGCAACGACCGAAAGAAGGACCCTGTCAACAAACACCCATGTGAAAGAAGTGGAAGAAGAAAGGGGACTGCTGGAAGTGTCAGGAGGATCGTTTGAAACTATTGACAGCTACAATCGAACAGATAGCATAGTCCAGGAATTTTAGCACCAAAAATGGGTTCGCTCCGCAAAAAATCCTGATAATTGATTTTTCGATTGGATTAGGTCAGAAGGTGTCCCCCTAAGTATAAAACCAAGTTTGTGTCGTCCGAAACCGCGAGCGTTAGCCGCCATCTTTAAAAACGCCTTTTTGCAAATATCTCGGAAACGGTGAGTTTTACGTTAAAAACCGTAAAGACCTTTTTTGTAGATGATAAAATTTCCCATCTTTTTTATTTGAAACTTTTTTTTCTCTATTGTTAATATTTGCCGAGATATAGTCGATTAAAATACAACATTTTTGTTTTTGGAAAATATCTCGATAATCTTTGGAAATACGAAAAAAATGTGATAATCAAAGTTGTAGAGCATGAAATTTTCTACAATTATTGTATAAAACTTTTTTTTGTAAAATCAATAGTTGCTGAGTTCTAGCGCAATGAAAGTTGCCGTCAGGTAAAGAAAAACAGCGAAACTAGAAATATTCGCTAAGAAAAAGAAGAGAGAGATCAGAAAGGAGAAGTAACTCGAAGCATCACGAGACGAGAACACGACGGGCAACAGGACCAGGACCACTGTCGAGAGGGAAGTGGAAAAGGGAACTGGAGGAAAGAAGGAGAAGAAAGAAGAACGTCGTGTTCAGAGGGATCAACACAAGCCGCGGTAACAACAAAATAACCCGGGAAATCACGCAAATACTGAGGGCAAGAGTGGGGATGGACCCAAAAATCGTCAAAATCCGACGGTTGGGAATTGGACCGGTGGCCACACTAGAGTCAGTGAGAATGAAGGGAGAAATCATGAGGAGGAAAGGAAAAATGGGAGGTTCAAGAATAAACCTGGAGGACGACCTGACGCCGAGAGAGAAGGAGGTTCAGGAATGGATCACCAGGGAGGTCAGCATGAGGAGGAGAGAAGGGAAGATTGTACGAGGGCGATACATGAAAATGTGTTGTTCGTAGACAAAATAAAAATGGAAGTGAACGTAGGAAAAACTAAAATTATGGTGTTTAGAAACGGGGGAAGGAGGAAGGACCAGTGGAAATATAAGGGGAAAAAGATTGAGGTAGAGACAGAATTCAAATATCTAGGATACTGGTTCACAACGAGAAACTCGGCAGCGAAACACGTGCAAAAAATAGTGGCGAAAGCAACGAAGGCGGCCAACTCAGTCTAGGGAGTGATGAAAAGAGCAAGGGTGGATAATTTGAAACAAAGACTGCAACTGATGGAATCATTAGTTAAAGCGGGAGCGCTGTACGGAATAGAAATTTGGGGGTGGCAGAAGAGGGAGGTGGTTGAAAGACTGCAAGCAAGGTTGGTAAAAATGGCACTGGGGCTGCATCGCAACACACCCGACTATCTATGAAAAATGGAGGCCGGCATAAGAAGTATAGAGGTGGAGGCGAGAAGGAGAGCGGGGAATGATATACTCAAGATAGCGGATATGGAGGAAGGGCGTTGGCCCAAAATATGTCTAAAGGAAGAAATAAGAAATATCATAAACGGCAACCCGTCGAGATGGGGCAAAGATCTTAAAGGGGCTATGAGTGTGGTAAGCGAAGGCAGGATCCTGGGAATGATAAGGAGCAGGAACGAATAAGGAACAATAAAAAGGTAACGGAGGAAACGCTCGAAAAAAAGAGAGACCAGTCTATACAAAAGGATTGGACAAAATCGATAAGTCGAGTTTTTGCGAAAATATATAAACACTTGAAAGCGGAAAGTGGAAGAGAAAAATATTGGGAAGAGAAAGACGTAAGGGGAGACCTGAAGGAAGAGTGGGCCCGGATTAGATGCGGAAATCTGGAAAAAATAAGAGATAAGAGATTAAGGAGAAGAGAGTGCGGAATCTGTGACGAGGAGGAGGAAAGCATGGAGCATATATTGATATGTAGGGAGGCAAGGGGTAAAATAAAAAACGAATGGGTAGAGGCGGTGGACGAATGGAGAGGGGAAAGAATCGGGGAAGTCTTGGGATGGTGGCTAATAAGGACACTGAAAGGCTAACTAGTGTGTGCGAATACGCGAAGGCCTTTAGAGCGCTTAAAAGGGAGATGGAAAAAGAAAACTAAGCGAGGAGGGAAAGCTAGCTGAAAGAGGACGAAAGACGATGGAACAGGATATATGGCAATGTAATATATGCGAGATTACAAGAAAGATAATAGAGATAAGTATTAGAATTAAGGATGGACATGTAAAAAGCGTAACGCTATATGATCGAAAAAAAATATTTATTTAAAAAAAAATTCTTCAATTTTAGCTTGAGGGATGTGGGAAAGCTACTGTGCAAGTTCTTGCACAGTGACTTTCTCCTTAAATGACATTGCGTGTAGAAAGCTGTGAGCTGTCAACGGTAAACTTGCACGCGAGGTTTAAATTAAAAACTTGAGCATGCAGAAATTCTGCTATTTTTGGCAGTTTTAAAATCGTGACGTAACGCAAACCTTGACCCCCCCTCCAATTGCGTTACGTAATTTGCGTATGGCCCCATAGGGTATCACGCCCTTTTTTGAAAGGTGTCTTAATTTGATCCTTTGGTGGTAATAAACTACTAGAATTTTTATTTCTATTTTAGGAAATCGATAAGCGCCATAGAAATGCATTTAAATTTTACGTTTCAAATTTCCCCGCGAAAACGCGAGCCGTCATGCTGCTTCGGTTCGCGGCGTCACTTGCATAGTAAACATCGACGCTGCCCCAATTGTGAATACGTAAATTTTTTTGGTTAATAGGCCTCTTGGATATCGTGGCGAAGCGATGGCAACGCCGTCTGCCAGCTAACGGGGGCAACCCGTGATCGTTCTTCTCCAAACAGTACACATATGATTCGCATACAAATCACTGCACGTTCTGCATTATTTATTTATTTGGTGCAATACCATATTGTTAAAGTGCAATTATGAGCCACACTCTTATCAAGTGTGACTTCCAGAATATTTATGGAGATTTTTTTTCGCGGAAAACCTGTATCTAAAGGTAAGTAAATACACGAAACATGAGATATTCTGTCAAATTCACTGTAATTTCTACTACGTAATTATTTTTCGGATTATCGTATCATGATCAATCAATTGAAAATGTATAGGGCATAAACTATTTCAAAGTCACCACGTTCAGGAGGTCGTCGAAATTTACGATACAGCTAATGGAGATCGAATTATCCTTGGGTAAGTAATAACACAAACTAAAGTGAATAATACACTGTACGACGTAAAAGTAGAGGTATGTATTAATTATGTGATCAATTAGTAGTTGAATAATAATTGAAAAAAAAAAACATTTTTTTCAGCACCTGTTCAACCATACATGTAAAACAGAAATGGAAAATGAAGATGTATCTCCTTATCAAAGAAATATCAATAATGAAGCAATAAGTATATTGGCCATTGAACTTAGTTTTAGTAAACCGCATTTTTTATTTCAGTATATAACAGCATTAACAAATGACAGATTTTCGTTCATTATTAAAGAGAAGTGTGGAATGTTAAATGAATAATGTATTATTTTCCCAATTTCGTCTCGGAAACGGATAAAAAGTCAATAGCTGATTTCGAGATTGGGAATTTCTGCACCCCACAACACAACAATACCTCGTACTACCCATTTATTATTTATTTCAGACAGCGCTTTCCAATGAAATTGATACGGAAAGCGCACAGCTGACCGCAGTCGAACGTCCACGAATTGCCTGAATCTGCCACCAAGCGGCGCCACTAGAGATATCTAAGAGCCCTATACTGAGTTACAACCCCTATCATTGGTGTGTTGTTCCTAAATGTAAGAATACTAGTGTAAAAACACCGGGAAAGTTGTGGATCAAAATGTCAATTGATATAAATATGAGGAAGACTTGGTTAAAACTTGCGAGAAGAGATCCAAAGTCATAGTCCGAAAAAAAACTCATTTGTTCTTTATTGAATCCATTATGGCGGCTACCGTTTCGCATGTTCGTCGAACAGATAGAAGTATTTTTTTTATGAATTATGAAATTTATTTTGTATTTTTATAAATCAAAACCGACATTATTCGATTGCTTACTGCGAAAAGTACCTTATTTATACATTCGTAGTATTTTTCTTACATAGAGTAAAACGCGCTATTCCAGAGCCTTTGATAGAGCCGACAAAAATACAAGCGTTACGCGGCGCTAGGGTTGCGCACGGATCCAATAATATCGGAAAATCTCGGTGCGCACGAAGTATTTTTCGAATCATTATTGCTCAAGTGTTTCCGCGTCACTCTAAGGTGAAAGAAGTTAAAAAACCGCGAAAATAACGAAGCGATTCGGCTCGTGACACTCGTTCCACGGGACCCGCATGTTTCCTTACGACACATAACCTTTTTACGGATGTAAAATATATATCGAAATGTAGGTATAGTCGTAATCTCACCGGCTGCAACTATGCCGCTCTCGATTCTGGAAAGTTTGTCCCTGATAGTGTTAGTCCGAACCTCGTAACTTTTCCAATCGCTGATTTCTCGTCGCAGTACGGAGATCTCGTCCTGCGTCGATCCCACGATCTTTCCCGACTCTCGTTTGTCGAATTTTCCACCCACGGAGAAGTCTCTCCAGTCGTAACGTTTTCCAATTTTCGGCCCCACGCCGTTTTTCGCACGTGCGTAGATCAATTTTTTTTCGCACAGAGACGATTGAACACCGCGACAATTCGTTCGACCGACCGCACTCGTCGAGACTGTCTCGATCTTTGGTCTATCGACTTTTCGCTGCGTCGAAATTTTCCGGCGACCGGCCATTGCCGGTTTTCTTTTCACGATTTTTTTCTTCCCTTTTAGAACGAACTCGACTACTGCGGCGTTACTATACACCGGCTACACGGAGCGTAACCAACAAAATTTCATTTCGACACTTTCACGCGCTTTCGTTCCATTCGCCCGATTTTTTACGTTACGATTGCCGCGCGTTGTTGTTTCGCAAAGTTGCAGCCGGTACGGCCGCACTCGTTTCAAACGGCAACGGGGGGATTGCAATTGCGCGAAAAGGCGGTTTAAATTTCACCGACCGGCACGCGTCGTCGCGACGTAAACACAGAGGCCAGGCGTCAAAAGTAAGGCAGTGCTGGCACCCGACGTAACTTCGACGAACTACCAAGAGCCGGCGCATGCGCATGCGCCGACAGACATTGAGATCATTTTGTTTATTCGCTCGGTAGCATAACAATTTACCGAATAGTGTCGCTTGGGTATTTCGCGTCTCACGAACAGCATTGAAACTACGATTTTTCCGATTACTCGCGTTATTTAGTCTTATGCTAAACACGGACTAAGTGATCCGGAGTTTGGGAACAAATTTTTAAAAATTCGTCGCTTCACGAGTACAACGGCGATTACACGTCGAACATATATTTTTTTTCAACCAATAAAACGTTGAACAGTTTGAGGGAAAAGATTATCGCTATAGGGTGCGGAAAAAGTTTAAGCTTTTTTTATCATTAGCGTACGGCAATTTGTGACGAAAAATACTGACGCACCGAGCCAGTGGAACACGCGTGCAAGGCGAAAAATTGAGTTACTTTTTTGGTGCTCGTAGCACGGTCGCTCATCGCACCTGTCAACTTTTCCAACTCGTTCCAACTGCGATCCACTTCCGACGAGTTGGAACATCTGCTCGCACTCTCCCCCTTGTCGTTTCCCAATACGCGATGCTGCAGTGTCTCGATAATTTTTTTTTAGGAGTTTGCTCAGTTAACGCGAAATAGTAAGAATTTGCTGTAATTCTTTGAGGATGTTTGCGAACAGGTGTTACGACTGCGTGTAAAATTTCAAGTACTTCGTCCGCGTGATTGTTGAGCAATTAATTATCAAAGTTAGACTCTTGTATACCGGCGACATAGCAAAAGCTTCATGAGAACTCTAATACGACTCGCAACATAATAAAAATAGCAAGAATTGAATGGAAATAGGCGGAAAAAATTCTTAAGGGGGGATTGTCTTTTTTTTCGCAAAATTTACCGCTTTTTGGGAATTTTTTTGTGAAGAAAGTATACAACGGAAAACTTGTGAAACTTGGCATATAGTTTTATTGATCTGTTTACTACATACAAAAAAATTTTTAAACAATTTCATCAAAAAATTCTCTATCATCAACAATTTCTCGAAACAGTTTTTTCACAACTGGTGTGCACGATTTCTCAAAAACTATTCAACCGATTGCCTTCAAATTTGGACAGAATGCTCAGCTGACATCCTTTTATCGTTTGATGAAGCAAAAAAGCAATACATTTAATAATTTTTTATTTATAACAAAAAATCGATCAATTTTTTTCGAAAAATCGATACTTCAAGTTCAAAACGTCACCAAATCGTCAATTTTTTTCCCCTTCATCGAACGATAGCTATATGTGTCTAAAGTAAAATGCTTTTTGGGTTTTTGTTGCAGGATGAACGTGAAGGCTGTAATCGTGCACACCATCAAAAAAGGACCATCGCGCGTCGAGGGGGGTGGGAGGCGGATTTTTTGATGAAATTGTTTAAAAATTTTTTTGTATGTAGTAAACAGATCAATAAAACTATATGCCAAGTTTCACAAGTTTTCCGTCGTATACTTTCTTCACAAAAAAATTCCCCAAAAGCGGTAAATTTTGCGAAAAAAAGACAATCCCCCCTTAAGTTTTTTACGAATGATTTCAACGAAGAGTACAGCGTTTTGTCTGTCTCGTTATCGGGATATCCGTGAAAAAAAAACAAGAAATTTCAGCTGATTCGCGTAAAACGATAAAGCGCCTTACGGCACCTGGCAACGCTGTTGTTAAGTCGGCCATTTTGAAAAGGTGCCAAAATTCGAAACGCACACACTATTGTTTGCTCGCTATACATTTCTTACCACGGTTTCATAAAGAGTATTTAAATATTTTGAATCATTATTTACAGAAGCTGCAGTGCATGTTTCGACATAACCTTTAAGGGGAGAGTAGGGGTTTGCACTTTTGAAAAATCGATTTTTTGTCTTTTCTTATAGTTAAACATTTCAATAATATAATCTCAAAATTTCAAGTCAATCAGAGCAAAACTCTCGAAGTTATTGACTATTTAGTCCCGCTCCTCTAACACTGTAGTTCCGACTTCTCTAAACTTCAAACGCGTTTTTCTCGAAAACTTTTTCAAAGTCCATGTTCACTGCCATTTGAAAACTACATGGCCGATTTATTTCAAACTTGGTACACACTTTCTACATATAAAATACCTCCCCCCAATGGTTAGTTTGAGATTTTTTTTACATTGAGGGGGTTTTCCACCCCCAAAATGGCGGAATTTTTCGTGAAAATAGCACTTTTCTGTTTACATGACCACCAAAAATTTAGAAAAAAAAAAAATTATCAAAGACCGTTGGGGGAAGGATTTGATGATACTTTGACTAAATTTTAATGGTACTTGATTTCAGGTCATTTCTAGCTGAGATACAGTGAACACCGCAAATCGTGTTTTTCCAAAGGCGTTCTTGGAAAAACTTTGTCACCGGCTTGTTTGTGGATATTTTCGCGTACAAATTTCACAGAATGTTCTTGAAATGACACTTAACAATGTACAAAAGGTTTCAATAAATTTACTCCATCCATATGGATGAAAAAAATTCTCAAAAAAGTGTTTTTTTTTTCACGCTGAAACCCCTACCCTCCCCTTAAATAAATAACGGAACGTCCCTCGACTGCGCATTCATTTTCCGGCTCAACTACTTTTTTCCGCCGCTTTCCAGGTTGTACTTGCTCCAACCGCCGATTGAACTGATTTTCGATTTGCATTTTTCCCTTCCATTTTTTCATTTTCGCCGAACAAAAAACGGAATTCCCGAAGGATGTTTGGCATCTACGCGCTCACAATGTGGCGTTCGGATCTGAGCTCAGTGATACCAATTACCGAGAACTAACTTGCGCGTTGGTCATATTTCAACTTGGTTAATAACTTATTTGCGATGCACACCACCGGTGAAAAGTTTCCGGACAAAAATTTAAAAGAGTGCCGGAACGGTTTTCTATGCCATTTTGCCGATAGTTGACCTAGGCCAAATTAATAAACGGCATTTTAAAGAGGGATTTACCTTCATTTTGGCTTAAAAAAATACGTTTTTTTTTTATCATTGGTACCCGGTTTTGAAAACGACGTTTTCGTCGTCTTTTTGTTCCTTTTTGAGCGGTCCCTGTTTGCAGTAAAACAAATTTTTACGCATTTCTTCGACCAAAATCATAAAGGGGGAAGGCGAACCATCAATTTCGTTTTAAAAAAAAAAATTCTACGATTTTTTTCCCAACAATATTTCGTTTTTTGAGAAAAATAGATAATTTGAAAATTGCTCCGGAGTACGAAAACGATGAGATTCACAACAAAACTTCAAGATAGCAAAAAAGTTGCATTGCTTCTTGTGAGTTCACGAGAATTTTTTCAGATTTTTTTTCCATCTACTTCCGATCGAAGCTCTATTGATCTGAATACCATCAGAGTTGGGCGTAATTCTATTTATAAATACGAATACGAATTTATTCACATCGTGATTTTCATGTGAATATAAATACAAATGTATTCATACTTCAGTTATTTATATTCACATGCATGCATACAAATACACTTGTATTCACAAATATTCTGAACATACAAAGACACTCGTAGAAAAAAATTGTGAATATTCACAAAAAATGTGAATATTTACAAAAAATCCCGTGAATTAAAAAAATTCACTTCAAAATCTGTAAATGCAAACGTATTCACAAAAAATTGTACATACAAAAAAATTCACAAAATAAGTTGTGAATTTTTTCGTATTCAAGACAAATTAAAATCAAATTCACCATGATTAGATTAAAATTTACACCAAAAGTGAGTTCTTACGTATTTTGAGAGAAAACATTGCGTCGAGGCAAAGAAATTTTGGCAAAAAAACTTGTGAGTTTCAAATATTACATTATAAATATGAAAAAGTTCACAAAATGAGTTGTGAATTTCCTTAAGTTGAAGAAAATTGAAATCGAATTCACGACAATTATATTTAAATTTACACCACAAGTGAGTTCTTACGTATTTTGAGAGAAAACATTGTGTTGAGGCAAAGAAATTTTTGCACAAAAAGTAGTGAGTTTCAAATATTACTTTGTAAATACGAAATATTACATGGTAATCAATCATCAATCAAATATTACAATGTAAATACGAAAGAGTAGAGGTGACGCGGTTTCTCATTTAGTTCTAAGCCTTTGGCAGGGACAGTGTACTTCAGCTGATGCATACAAAACTTGGACGGCACTTCGAGTCCAGTGTAAGAACGTAAGAACTCACTTTTGGTGTAAATTTTAATCTAATCATTGAGAATTTGATTTTAATTTGTCTTAAATACGAAAAAATGCATAACTTATTTTGTGATTTTTTTTTTATTTACAATTTTTTATGAATACATTTGCATTCACAGATTTTGATGTGAATTTGTTTTAATTCATAGGATTTTTTTGTAAATATTCACAATTTTTTCTGTGAATTTATTTGTATGTTCAGAATATTTGTGAATACAATTGTATTTGTCTGCATGCATGTGAATATAAACTTATTTTATTTCATGTACACCCTTGCGGGCTTTTTACATTTCCTCCTTTCTTCCTTTCTTTCTTCCTTTACAGAGCTTCTTATTATTAGACATAAAAAAAACATTAATCCTATTATCGTTGCGCTTCTTGCGTTTATACAACTTTCTTCCCCGCTTTTTTTGCCTTCCTTCGCTTTCCCAATAAGTGAAGTATGAATAAATTTGTATTTATATTCACATGAAAATCACGATGTGAATAAATTCGTATTCATATTGATCGTATTGAACTCTGAATACCATAACAATAATATAATTAAATTCGGCGAGAGGAGGTTTTTTCGATGAGACCAAAGTTTAATTTTAAGTGAAAAATTTCGCTGTAATGGTAATAATAAATATTTTCGTGACATGAATATAAATAGGCATAATTTTAAATGACTCAAAAGTTCATTCTGAGTTGTGTGAAACATTCGCTGACGCAGTTTTTTTCGTAATAATCATCGATAATGTTAAACTTTTTCAAGTTGGTAGTAACACAAACGTTTTTCTTATTCACCTAATAAACATATAAAAATGCATAATTTTGCCCGTTAATTATATATTTTATGAAAAAATAGCCTGTACAGAATAAATCTATACCTCGTATGCATTATTTTGAGGTTCGTTGAAAAAAATGGATAAGCCGTCATTTGACTCCAGTGGACGCTCCAACCTCCGTAAGGGCATGTACAAGGTCAACATAACCTCACAAATTTTCCAACCCAATTTTCTCATAGATGGTTAAGTTTTTTAGAAAAAAACAAAGCATTAGGCTCTGGAGAATTCCCTGACGCAGATCTTGATGATTTCCTTTTGCCCGAAATATTATTCATCTCTGAGAAATCTCTGTTCGGAAATTTCAGCTATCTCTCTCGCACTCATATGTCACGTGGTAGATTTTCCACTTCGCCTCAAACACTCGTCATGCGTATGTATAAAAACTTTTGCCGGTTTGAAATAACTGCTGAACATCGTAACGCGAAAATGAACTAATATTCTATACTTTCCTCCATCCCGATGTCTTAAAATAAGAAAAGCAGTCGTTATTTTTGTCAACATGAATATGAATGGATCTTCTCACTTTAGACGCTAAAAAAGGCTATTTTCATGAATTGATGCGTTTATATTATAGATATTGTTATAAAAGTCGTTACACTCAATAAATCCACTTTCGAAATATATCAAAAAAATTGTATGTATTTATGAAACCCAAACAAACTTTAAACGCGTTTTTCTCGAAACAACGTTTTTCGACGGCTTTGATACAAGCTTTAGAACTCCTGAACCGATCCTTATGAAATGTTAACCACATATTCTTTACAACTATAGCTATAACGCATATCAAGGATTTTTTAAATGTTGATATTTACTATTTTTTTTCAAAAACACGTCTTTTGTTGTTTTTTCGAAAAATGTCCGCCATTTTGTTATTTTTGCATATATGAAAAATCTCATGATATGCGCTATAGCCATTGACATACTGAATCTAAAACCGTTTGATTTTTTCGTTTCGGATGATCCATCTCCGAGATTTCATCAACAGCGCAGATCTACAATTTTTTTAGGACATTTTTTTAACTACCATTTTCGTCTATAAATAGTGACTAGAATAAATAATTTGTTTATAATGTATTTCGTAAGTGTATTTATTAAGGCCTTAGGCCACAGTAACGGGTATAAAATCATGTGCGAATTTAATAAATGTTTTTCGTATGAAACAATGATTCACTCATAAAATTAATTACACATCTATTTAGTATGAATATTAAGCTGTTAGAAATTTTGTTTTCGATGTACAAAATGGCCGACTACTAATATTTTTTTTTTGTTATATTTTTTTAGCCGCTCCGCGGCCTGACATTTAGCATCCACAATTTTTTACCTAGAACAAAAAACAAACATTCTTGTCAATCTACATTAGAATACCTAGAGTAGTACGTACGGAATTTGAAAAATATCGTTTTATTCAAAAGTTGTAGGTACTTGAACTTAAGAAAGGAATTTTCAGTGAAAAATTTCGTTATAACTGCTCATAAACTGCTCATAAAATGAAAAGTTTTCGACTAATCAGAAATTCCGTACGTACTTCTCTGCGAAATGCAATTAGGAACATAACTTTTTAATTTGAGGTAAATCGAGTAAAAATTGTTGAAGTCAATTGTCACGCCAATTGGAAAAAAGCTGTTTCGAGAAGTTTCGAGTAGCCGGCCATTTTGTACATCGAAAAAAAAATTTTCTAACAGCTTGACATTCATACTAAGTATGTGTAATTAATTTTATGAGTGAATCAATTTTTCATACGAAAAAAATTGTTAAATTCGCACATGATTTTATATCCGCGTTACTGTGGCCTACGGCCTCAAGTGTAACAACTTTTATATTAATGTCTATAATATAAACCTATCAAAAAAATTCATAAAAATAACCTTTTTTAGCGTCTAAAGTAAGACGACCCCTTAATCCTTCAGGGTCATAACTACCCAGATTAACGGTTCCATGTCATCTGATCACACGACAAAACAAACCCACTCTCGCGTGGGGAGAATAATCGGATTGTGATATTTTATGGTCGTGATGTTTTGTCGTCGTGATATTTTGTCGTGTGATATTATGACATGCTCCAGATTAATGAACAATTCGTACGTCTCGGGCATCCTGCGTAGAGATCGTTTCACTTTGCGCGGTGAGTAGTTCAAAATCGTCCACGAGTCGCCGGTGTCGTTCTAACCTCAAAAATTATTCACCCACGAATTTGGTACGACAACTATCGTTGTATTTGAATAAACCATATTTCATTATTCACAAATTTTGTCAAAATGGCAATGTCGATTCCTGGGGACATTGAGCACGAGCAAGTCAAATCCGTAAGTAATTTATTCCTTCTCACATATTCGATGACATTTTCGCTGTTGTGAAAATCTTTGTTTTTCACCCTGGGACCTGTAATGACAAACATTTTCACATCCCAATTATACATTACTAGCCTAAGATTCGTTATACTCGAATCGACATCCGGTTGTAAATATATTTTCAATAGCGACACATTTTTTCGTTCGCACGTCAACAAGCAGTCGATGAATCTATTTTTTCATTCACCAGTTCAAAGATTTTCTTCAATCCTACAATAAACTCTCGGAGATTTGTTTCGTTGACTGCATATCGGACTTCACGACGCGAGACATTAGAGAGAAGGAGAACAAATGCGCCGTCAACTGTATGGAGAAGTACATGAAGATGACGCAGAGGTTATCTCAACGTCTTCAAGAATATCAAATGATACAGAACGAGAATGCCCTTGCGGCGGCTAAAAAGTTGGGACATTGATGTCAACTTTAGGACACTCGGCACGCAACATACAACTACGTTAGTTAGCGAAAAAAATGCTTATCGAAAGAAAAACAGCGAGAAAAGTACGAATATAAATGATAAAACTTGTATTTCCCATATATAATTTATTTTATACAATGTACCAGGTTACCACTGTCTATTCGCTACTCCTAACTCAAATTCCAAGCTTCGCATGTCTCCGATGCACGTTCAACATTATAATCGATTGCTTGGGCCGAATGCGAACGCAATTGCGTTTTTCTATACGGTTTTGACCTCCGAGCACTCGAATCACGGCTGGACGCAAGTTGCGTGAATAAACTTCAGTTTGCCTCGGTGTTCTCCGTCAGCAGGGCCAAGTCTGATAATCTCGCATAGCGAAATTGTGGCGGACGCTCCAAATTTGACTTCGATATCACCCAAAACGCATTTCTGTATTCGCAACAAGTTTCCCTTACGTAGAGTGCAAAATTTGTCCTTTTAATTCCTACAACGTTCAATGAAAATTCGATTACAGACGCGTCGGTTTGTAAATGACATACAAATTTAAAAAACAGATTCTCCTCGTTCGAATTTACAATTTATACAGGCCCGATATCGGTACAGTCTTGTTGAGCTGCCGAAAAGAATGTTGAAACGAAGAGAAGCAATGTGCAGCACGTTGAAAACATCCACGACGAAATGCAACAAATTGATCATGATCCTTTTAAGAATTTCAACATTCGTTTACATCTTTGATTTTTCAGCTGGGACGTGGATTTTATTCCGCATTTATATATTAAGGTGGCACAAATATGAGGTCTATTTTTTTTCCTTTTTCTCACCATACAATTATCTTTTTTGAAGACAAAAGTCGCTCGAGCTTCCCAAAAATTCAAGTTTTCATTAAAAAATCGATTTTTTTTTAGTTCACTTCTCACCCATGTAATTTATCATTTTTAAATTAACCTCGCGAAAGCCCTAGCCGGCCGATGAATATTGACTGGTCGCTCAAGAGCTTCAAAATTTCCAATTTTCGCCCATTTTTTATTACTCATCTCACTCATAAATTTGACGCTTTGTAAAATGTTCAAAACAATCCTTTTTTCTTTGGAAACAGATTTTTCATATTTACCTCACACTTCTAACCCAAGAATTATAATCTTTGTTCTCATGAAATAATTCTTTAAAGCTCTTGTCCGTAAACAAAAATATTGGCCGTTTTATTCGTAAAACTGAAATGGCAGTTGTTTTCGGCGCATCATAATGCGTCCCACAGTTGGTCTCGTTAGTGAAACTGCGGACCAATCGTAGATGTACTCTGACGAGCCATAATACAATAATCCGTAATAATACATGATAATACATATCGTCTAATTGGTGTTTGTCACAAATTATTATAATTATTCAGAAAATGTAACACGTCGCTGTTGATTTTGTTTTTATGCTACAACGAATTATAGTGCATGCAAGATTTATTTTTGGCTGTAAATATTAAATAGTAAATAAATATTCATTGGCTGGCTAGAACTTTCGCGAGGTTAATTTAAAAATTATGAAGCGTCAAATTCATGGGTGAGAAGTGGACGAAAAAAAATTGATTTTTAAATGAAAATTTGAATTTTTGGGAGGACCTCTAAATATTTTTGCCCATCGCAGCCTCGAAATTTTTTTTCTCTTTAAACAAGCTAATTGGGTGGCTATAAAAAAATAGAGCTCAAATTTGTGCCAATATATATATATATATATATATATATATATATATATATATATATATATATATATATATATATATATATATATATATATATATATATATATATATATAAGGTGTGATTTTCTTTAACTTTCGATGTATTTGGACGCGTCAGGACGTCCGTCCTCGGACTGATGTGAACCAGGTTAGAATCCGAGTGATGCACGAAAAAATATCTTTCCCATCACGTTACATTCAGAATGAAACTAAAGCATAGTTGCACGACCGATGGGGCGAAAAAAAATCACGAAGCGTCGTCACTAAAACAACAGAGCAGTGCAGATCACGCTCGTTCAACTCGATTTCGAGTGTTCGAAATTGTGAAATTTCGTTTTGTGATGTATTTCGACGGCGGGTCCCGGTATGATCCACTCGTAGTGCGAGAAATGTGCCAAATTTTGGACGGAGCCGATGTTGCGATTGACTCCGATACCGGCATTGGAAACTTGGGTCTCGGCATTTTGTATTATCGAGGAATCGGGATTCGGCGAGTTCGGTGGTGTTTTACGGAGTCTCTTGTAGTCGGAAAATCTGTTGAGCGTCACCTGATCGACGCATATGGCTTGCGTCGTGTGTCGTGTCTTGTAAAGTACCGGACAGTTCAAATCGCCCTTTAGACTCAGACTGTAGAGATTTGCGAGACGACGTAATTTTTCACGTTCCGGCTGACAAACCGGATGCAGCTTGAGCTCACTCTGCGAGGGATCTTGCAGGAATCTCGAGACTTTCTCGTTCGCTGATGTTATTATCGAATAACCGGGTGTATTGTCGACGTGACGGCGTCCAGCGCGTATCTCGCGACCGTTCGGCAAGTCTCTTATCCACTGGATTCTCTGACGGTAGTTCTTCTTGGCCTCGTCGGTCAGATGCTCGTAACTTCCGTGCAGTATCGCCTGGAACGCTGGATCAGCGGCTACTTTTTCCTCGACCGTCGACTCGGCCTCGTCCCACAAACTCGCGTCTCCTACCCAATCGGATTGCTCGTCATCACCTGAGCACAAACTTTCGTCATTATTATCACACGCTGGTTTTGTTTTTGGTATCAAGGTTGTGAGTGAAAAAATCGACTTTAATGACACCGTCGATATCCGGTGATATAAAATTGTAAATATTATTTTGTTTAAGGAAAAAAAGTAGCTGCTGCTTTAAGGCCTTGTATACATTTGTGATGGTCGGGAAAATGGAACATTTTTTGATTGTATATTCTTTGAGGTTTTGGGCCACAGTAACGGGTATAAAATCATGTCCGAAATTAACAATTTTTTTTCGTATGAAAAAGTGATTCACTCGTAAAACTAATTACACATCTATTTAGTACGAATATCAAGCTGTTAGAAAACATTCTTTTTGTTTTCGATGTACAAAATGGCCGACTACTAATATTTTCTTTTGTTATCTTTTTTAGCCGCTCCGCGGCGTGACATTTAGCATCCACAATTTTTTACCTAGAACAAAAAATAGAAAAATCCTCATCTACATTAGAATAGTCAATCTACATTAGAATACCGTGAGCATATTCTACACAAGAATATTCTCACGAAAATTTCATAAAGATCGGAGCATTAGATTCGCAGTTATAGGTATTTCAACCGCACGACCGCGCAAGTCGCGTGTTACCCTTGCCGAGCAGCAAGCGCAAGCAGCCACAAGAGAAGGAAGAATGGCACGTAGGCAGTATCAAAGTAATGTTCAGAGGCTACAGAGCATGCAGAAGGATTACTGTATGGCCCTGGAATCGACGACTCCATGTTAGTATGAATAAATTAACTTTAAAGTAAAAGAAACATACTTGAATCTTAAACGCGATTATCTCAGAATCGTCTTTCTTTAGAAACACCTTTGCGGTGGGCATGATTACTAAAAAAACTATTAATCCGATCCATACTAAATTTATACCACTTATTTGTTATAATAGCTGGGGCCTGGCCAAAGGATTTTGAAATTTGTTGAAAAAAAATTGTAAACAAAACCGTAAATTTAGCACTCAAAAAATGATTTTTTTGTTAAAATTATCGTCATTTTTTTTTAATCAAAATTTTTACAAATCCTTCGTTCAGGCCCAAGCCAATGCAATATACTAATGAAATCTTTTGCAAATTCTGATTTCAGATGAACCGTTCTCAAGTTATCATGTCCACCGCAACTGATGCTCAAAAGAAAGCGCTCCTGGAAGACAGCTCGAGTTCCACCATTTTGAAATATTTTTGAATAAAAAAAATTGTAAAAGTACATCAAAATATGTACTAATCGATGTTGTTCGCAGTTCTTCAATAAACATTTATTGTCCCGTCGAAAAAAAATCAAGAAAATCACGTCTCTTCGCTACAAGTGTATATAAGGCCTTAAGGTATCCCTTATGCAAAGTTGTGGGGGCAAAAGGAGGGCCCTTCTAAATCATTGGTAAATTACAGTGGCGCATAATAAAAATAATTCACAATCAATTATTATACCCAACGATAAACAAGAATAAAAACATTCCCCACAAATTTAATAGATTTAGACATTTTTACATTTTCTCTGTCGCGGCTATGAAAATTCTTCCGCTAGTCACATTTTTCCAAGTTTTATCGTTAATATTTTCTTTGAACATTCGGTGACCCTCTGTTTTTATCGTAGCTATGGATCTTCAGAATTATTTACAGACGTGAGCTGTTTATATAGGGTGTCTCAAAATGACCTGACATTTCAATTTATTAATCAAACGTATTAATTATTTCAAAAGTACGAATATTTTTATTCAAATATAAGGTACAAACATGGAAGTTATTTGTGGAACACAATATCCGATAAATCATACGTTTTATTAACGGGTTACGCGCAGTTAGCAATTTCAAAAAATCGATTTTTTTTATAGCATTTTCGGAATGTACAAATATGTGAGTATATTCCCTGACAACTTCAAATGGATCCAGCGAATGTTCTCGGAAATACACACATATTTGTAAGGACGCTCGGAGCGCTACAAAGTTGACTGTTGAAACTTCAAACGCGTTTTTCTCAAAACGGTGTTTTCAAAGTCGGTGAGCACGATTTCTAAAAAACGGCTCAACCGATCGATCTGCAATTTTAACAAAGCCTTGTCAGATATATTCTTCAGGTATTGATCGAAGGAATAAGATTTCCCATAATTATTTCTATTCTTTTTCAACGATGTAACGAAAAAAATTTGGTCGAAAATCGAAATTGTTTCTTTCCGGAGCCACCATTTTGTCAAAAATTAAAATTTCGATTATTCCTTCGATCAAAACCTGGATGCATCTATCCCCTAAAAGAATCTTTTTGGTTTTTTCATTTTAGATAATCCAAACCGGAGATACTTTGCCCACCGCCGGACACTTTTTTTTCGCAGACCTCCAGGAGACTTCCTACAGGAGCAATGTTAATGAATATTTTTGAAAATAAAAAATGCCAATCTAAAGCTAACAGGTGCCACTACACTGCCTAATACTTTACGTTTTGCCCAAATAAAATCCTTTTCCAGAAAAAAATCGTGAAAACGACTTTTTTGGCCTTGCAACTGCGTATAACGCCTTAATAAATAAAGATGTCAGGTCACTTTGAGACACCCTTTATATCTAGATTTATTTAGTGTATAAATTATTTGATAGAAATGACCATTGAGAGAGAAAAGGAACACATTAAAAAATCGACGTATAATATTTGATACAAGGCGATAATAAAAAACGACGAAGCCCCGTGGAAGTATTGGGCGGCAGAAGATATTAAAGGAAAGGATAAGGAAACATGGGCGTGGATAAGGTGTGGAAATATAGGGAGGGATGGAAAAAAGGGGAAGTGGAATGGACTTGTTGGATATGTAAACGAGAAAGAGAAACAATGTAGCACCTGATTACCTGTGAAAAAGGAAGACGGGTAATATCTAAGGAAGCGAAAACATTTATAGAGAAGTGTGCAAAGGGGGAAAGGGGTGAGAGGGGAGTAGAAGATAAATTGATAGGATTGCTGTGAGAGAAAATAAATGTAAATATGTGTAATTTTTTTAGGGAAATAGAAAGAGAGTGTAAGAAAAAAGAAACGGTGGTGATGGAGAGCGAGAATGCAGTGTGACGTAAACTAAAATTAATAAAAGAGGAAAGATATAAGTTAGATTGTAAGAGAGCGATGTTTAACGGTGTAACAGCTTTGTAAAAAGCCGAAAAGCGGATGCAAACCAAACTTCTTACTACTAGATTAGATAGACACGTGGCAAGCAGGTCATACAGCGCCGTATAAATGAGACAATTTTTAGTCGTAATTTTTTGTTAACAGTTCGGTAACTTGGCCGCAAATGTAACCAGCATACTTGAATGTATTTTTACTTGTTTATAGACGAAAATCATTGGTGAATTTTCGGGTTCGTGAAAGGAATACCTTAAGGGGCTATTCTAGTGTGACCAGATGAAAAATCGATTTTTTTGCATATTCCAACCCTATACCATCATAGAATTGATATCCAATTACTGGTAAAGTCGATTTTCACTTTGTCTACGCACAAGGAACATCGCTTTGGTGTTCTCCTCCGATTTTGTTGAAACTTTTTTATGTGGAAGAGTATCAAAAACTAAGAGACACGTATTTTTTTTATTGGCGTAAAAACGGCTTTAAGGTGTGAAACGCACCCTCAAAAATGGGGATGTTTTTCGTTTTTCGTCGATAACGTTCTAACGGTACGAGATATTAAAAAATTTCAAATCGCAACAATGTTTAATTTTTTGTGTACTATACATTGGAAATGAGAACGATAACGTTATCGACGAAAAACGAAAAATGCCCCTATTTTCGAGGATGGGTTTCACCCCTTAAAACCGTTTTTCCGGCGATAAAAAACAATACGTGTTTCTTAGTTTTTGATATTCTTACACATAAAAAAGTTTCAACATAATCGGAGGAGGACACCAAAGTGATGTTCCTTGTCGGTACGTTTCTTTCGAAACGACGTTTTTTCACCTGGTGTTGATGATTTCGGAGAAACGGCTTAACCAATCGGGCTAAAATTTGTACTGCATATCCACCATACGTATGTCTATCACCCGAACTAGAATTATTAAAAAATATTAACTTAAACTCATACCTTCACCCGAATTATGACGAAAAAAAAAACCTGTTTTTCGAACACCTTTGCAAAAAATAGCGTCGTGCTGTTATTTTAGAATATAAAATAATAATTGTAGTTCGGGCGATAGCGACACTTGTACAGATTAAGAAACTTTTGGAATTTTCTGTTTGAGATTACCTGGAGAGCGCCTATCATCAACACCAGCAACATACTTTTTTCATGCGTTTACACAATCATAAATTGTTAAGTAAATATACATTTATATGCAGCAAAAAAAAAATATTTTTCATTCTAGAAGAGTGGACCTTTAAAGGAAAGAAAAGTTTGTATCGATACGTGCAACAATTTTTAAAAAATCTTAAAAATAGCTCATTTTTCCACTGTCGTCGAATATCTATAAGTGAATATCCAAAAGTCGAATATCCATAAGTGAGTATAGAGTAGAAATTCGTGCCAGAAATGGCGAGAGGTAGAAATAAGTGAGTTTGTTTGGGTTTGTTTGGCTTCCCTCTATTGTTTGGGTTCTACTCTATACTCACTTATGAAGATTCGTACTTATGGATACTCGACTTAGGGGGCGTACACAAATTACGTAACATAATTGGGGGGGGGGGGGGGGGGGGGGTGGCCAAGCGGTACGGTCTACGTACGTCGGGCGGGGGTCAAGGTATGCGTTACGTCATGATTTTCAAACTGCCAGAAATAGCAGAATTTCTGCATGTTTAAGTTTTTAATTTAAATCTCGCGTGCAACTTTACCGTGGACAGCTGACAGCGCTCTATACGCAATGTCAGTTGAGGGGGAAAGTCACTGTGCAAGAACTCGCACAGTAGTTGTCCCACATCCCACAAACAAAATTTGAAGGAAATTTGTTTTTTTTTTTAAATAGTTCTCGAAAGTACATGTATTGAAAAATATGTTGGCAACATTTTTATTCACAAGTCCGAAAACTGGCGCGACCGGTTAGTGCCCTCAGCCCCTACAGGTGTGGCATCATTTACCATAGATAAAGTACAGGCTCTTATTATTTTGTAAACTATCATGAAGATGAAGAACCGTCATATCGCCCGCGACTAGATACTTCACTGTAAGTATCAATATTCTAGAAAAAAACATAACTTTATATCAAGAAACACGGAAGGAAAACTTTGAACGCGTTTTTCTCGAAACTCGTTTTTTCGACCTTGTCCGAGCGAATACTTAAAAACTTATCAACCGATTTTCAATTATTTTAAAAACATTTTTGTAATCGCAGTGACTAAGCTTGTACGTATCCGCGTTTTTAACATTTGATAATTACTGCTTTTAAAGACTGCTTGAATACAGAAAAAGGGCCTTGAAAATAGAAAAAAATGTCCAAACTCTCGGCATTTTGTAAAAAAACAAACAAAAATAAAAAAAATGGCTACATTTGTATAGATGTCGATAAGTTGTTGACTTAATTTACAGATAATCTTTCATAAAGATATCGATGGGACAATGAAGACATTTTTTTTCATCGTTAAATCAAGGCACATATCTCGGTTAATTTTCAAGATTTTGTCATAAAAATTGGTATAAAACTAAATGAATATATACTTCATAAAATGAGTATAAACCCGATCCTTTCATAATTAGTTAGTTCTATGAAAAAAATTGCAATTTTTGACGACAAAGCTTCCGTTACGTAACGGGACCAAGCGTGACGGTCCCGTTACGGGGGGGGGGGGGGGCAAAAATTGGGAAATGTTGCGTTACGTACTTTGTGTACGCCCCCTTATGGATATTCGTTTATAGAAATTCGACTTATGGATATTCTGCCCCAATCCATTTTTCGAGCCATCACACTAGAATAGCTCCTTAAGTAATAAAGTATTCGTAAAATATTGGCTTTTTGGTTTCACCTTCGCGATCCTCGTCGTTCGTTATTATTCCAGCTTCGGAGTCACTGGACGAAATACTAGAGCTCGATATCCTCGAACAATCCATCGCGTCCTCGTGGAGAATCTTTCCCCGGCTCTTGGATTTTGAATTTCTCGATGGTTTCAGCGATCTCATCTCCCAATCCATCGAACGTTCGCGGCATGACCTCTTGCGTTTTCCGCACCTTACAATCAAACGCGGTCTCGTAACTCGCATCCGGAAACATTGGTTTTTTCTTTTTAATAATGTCAAAATGCAACACTTCGCAGAATAAAAACGCACGATGTTCAATGTAACTTCAATATTGGGGAATATTTTTTGTCCCATTTACTACAAAATTAAACTTCTCTTACCATATCGTACCGTATCTCTTGTCGGAATCGTTCCGAAACATTCTCTTCTTGCCCACTGAATTCGTTATGAGCGTAACAGTTTGCGATGTGGATGGATTCGAGTCCGAGTCCATGGCCATCCTTTTGAATTTTCTCTTTCGCTTTATATTCGTACGCGGTACGAAATTCTCGTTGACGGAGTCACTCTCGATGTTGCTGGCGTTGTTGAGATTCGAGAAACGAGCGAATCGCTTGGTCTGGTTAGTTTCGTCGCTGTCCGATTGGTATTTCGATGCAGAGGCTGTTTTGGGAATACGCGAGTCGCACAGCGACGACGAACTGTCATCGGAATGTTTGTTGGCACTGAGGGAAGCTGAAAAACGACAGTATCGATACAATTATTCGCTTTAAAAAAAATTAACTCTATTTTACGCTTTATAATTTTTAAATTAATCTCGCGAAAGTTCTAGCCGGCCAATGAATATTCACTGGTCAATTCACATTCAATTTTCCATTTCATTCAATTTTTGATTGAGAAAAAAAACCAATTGAGTCAAAAAAATATATTGGTTGATTCAAATAAATGTCTAATGGCGGAGTGCCACCGATATATGAGATTGTTACAATACTATAAAATATTGAAAACTGTGATTGATTCAAATGGCATATTATTTTATTTAAAAATCTCTTCTGTTCTCTGAATATCTACATTATCCTTCAAGTAAAATTATATTCTATTGAAATCATTCTATATACAATCCGTAGATGTATGGATCAAATAATTAAGCAGTTGCTACAACATTTTTTATTTCGTACAAAAATATAATCAATAGAATGAATTATTTCTTTACTACATCAAAACAAATATGCCATGAGACGTAAGTTTTTCAATTTGTTTTAAATCCTAAATAAAAAGTGAGCATCAGAATGATAACTCACGATAATAGTGGAGAGAATATCAGATATCCATGGAATATCCGTGGAGAGAATATCAGATATTCAGCTGACAAAAACAGATACTACACTTCGATCTTAGCCACAGGCCAAGAAGCGATACTCTTTAGTTTCTCCGGTATTTACCTATAATTTCGGTGGCGCTCGGCCATGATTTGATTGAGTTTTTTCAACCAAATGCGCAAGAACAAAATTTTATTTTCGCATAATTTTTAAACCAATTTAGACATTTGCTTAATATTTTTTAATAAAAATAAAATATTAATATTTTAACAAATAATGTACTTGAAAATCAATATCTGATATGGTGAATAAAATAAAATAACATTTACTCAATAGAAATTTTATCTGAATCAAACGAGCGAAATTCAATTTTTCTTGTGTACTCGAATCAACAATATTCTTGTAATGAATTGAAACGCTTTTTTTGTTCATTGCAGAAAATGCATTAAAAACTATATAATTTGTTCGCGATAATTTTTTAGATAGTTTCAATAATATATTGTTCTCGGCTAACAATATATCTTTTGAATGAAAAAAAACTTTTCACTTTATCATGTTATAAAAGTCAATAGCGTCTTGCTTGGACTAATAAATCTGATTATTTACACCAACAATTTTACAATTGAATCAACGAAATTTCATTTAATAACACCAATGATTTTTTTCTCAGTGTTCTCACTCATAAATTTGACGCTTTGTAACATTTTCAAAACAATTAATCCTTTTTTCTTTACAAAAAGATTTTTTTAATTTACCCCACACATCTAACCCAAGAATTATAATCTTTGTTCTCATAAAATAATTCTTCAAAGTTCTTGTCCGTAAACAAAATTATTGGTCGTTTTATTCGTAAAACTGAAATGGCAGCATCGTAATGCGTCCCACAGTTGGTCTCTTTAGTCAAACTGCGGACCAATCGTAGCTGTACTCTGTGACGAGCCATGCCATAATACAATGATACAAAATAATACATAATAACACATATCGTCTAATTGGTGTTTGTTACAAAGTATTATAATAAATTATTCAGAAAATGTAAGACTTCGCTGTTTATTTTCTTTCTATGCTACAAGGAATTACAATGCATGCGAGATTTATTTTCCCTCGTGCCACGGTTACCCTCGTCGCACGAGGGTAAGTCTAGTTTTCTTTGTCGATATTCGCCTATTTTCTTCCGTGCTATTCAAATCCGAAAATTCTTACCGGGCTACATCTACCTAGGTGGGTAAAAAAATGCATTTTCCGAAATAATTTGTATTCGATCATCTTTTAGCTATATTCTCTGAAAATTTCGGTGACGTGTTCCCAAAATTGAATGAGCAGTTTCTAACTACAGCTTCTAACACTCGACCGAGCGAGCGGTAGGAGCACCAAACTTTAAACGCGTTTTCCTCGAAGAACTGTTTTCAAAGTTGGTGGACATGATGTCTCGAGAACTACTTGATGGTTGGTTTCCAAATTTACAGGAGATACGGTGACAAATATTTCGAGGTCGTTGACGATCTCACTTTTTACAAGTTACAAGCTGTTATTTAAGGGGTTATATACAGTTAAAATTTTCGAAAAATCCATTTTTATATTGCATTTTCGGAATGTACAAATATGTGAGTATATTCCCTGAAAATTTCAAATCGATCCAGCGAATATTCTCGGAAATACACACATATTTGTAAGGACGCTCGGAGCGCTACAAAGTTGACTGTTGAAACTTCAAACGCGTTTTTCTCAAAACGGTGTTTTCAAAGTCGGTGAGCATGATTTCTCAAAAACGGCTCAACCGATCGGTCTGCAATTTTAAGGAAACCTTGTCAGATATATTCTTCAGGTATTGATCGAAGGAATAAGATTTCCGATATATATTTCTATTTTTTTTCAACGATTTAACGAAAAAAATTTGGTCGAAAATCGAAATTGTTTCTTTCCGGAGCCACCATTTTGTCAAAAATTAAAATTTCCCCTATTCCTTCGATCAATACCTGGATTCATCTATCCCCTAAAAGAAACTTTATGGTTTTTTCATTTTAGATAATCCAAATCGGAGATACTTTGCTCACCGCGGAACACTTTTTTCGAGGACCTCCAGGAGACTTCCTACAGGAGCAATGTTAATGAATATTTTTGAAAATAAAAAATGCCAAAATGCTAAAAGATGCCACGCCACTACCTAATACTTTTCGTTTTGCCCAACTGAAATCCTTTTCCAGAAAAAATTCGTGAAAAAACGACTTTTTTGGCCTTGCAACGGCGTATAACGCTTTAAAAGGGTCTAATAGGTAAAATAGGTTAAATGATGAGGTCCAATAGGTGGTGAGCCAATATCTATGTTAGATGCCATTTATCACAGTTATCCAGGATTTATCGTGACAATCAACCAATAATAACAGCGGTTCGTTTAGACGAATCCCTCTTTGCAAAAATTTTAGAGCTCTAGTAAAGTCAATTAAAGACTAAAACGTAGAAAATAATTTTCTTTACCAAGTCGCCTATATGTGGGTATAAGGAAAAGGTTGGGGCGCTCAAAATTTAGACAAATAATCTTTAATTTACATAAATCCGATAACAGATCAACTGTATTTAATTTACTGTAAAACAACCTTAGATTCATTAAATAAAATCCTGAAACTGAGTATAATTGTGTGACAATAATTTCCCTAATTATTATTGTACCAAATAAAATACGGTTACTGAAACTGAATTGATCAAATTGATTACACATTTAAAAAGTTAAGTGCCACAAGCTTTTATTTATAGTCACATATAGACTTGATAAAAAAAATTATTTTCAATTTTTTAGTACATTAAATAAAAGCTTGTTTCTTTTTCACCAACGTTTTCCAGAAAAAATATTCGGAATTTGGCCATATTTTTCAGGCCTTTAGGTAGATGTAGCCCCTTCATTTTGCTGTACAACAAAGGCCCAAAAATTTGGCCTTCCTGGCAAAAAAACAAAAATTCTCCAGTGTTAGCGAAGTTTGATTCGTTGCGATAAAACCCTTACACTTACGAATGTTTCCCGTGGAGCGAGCACGCCGTCTCAGGCCCCATCTTTTCCTGACATTAGTGCCGGTGCTGCTCTCCTCCAGAGCAAGCGTCAGATCATGCACCAATGCCTCCATTTTAACTCTCAAATCAACTGGGACAGCCTTTAAAACGCGCTCCATCTGAAATTCAACGCTTTCACCTGTGAAATCCCAATATCTAATCATTATCGATCGTCCATTCGAATCTAATGTCATACTACCAAACACGAGGGAGCCACAGAATTTAAGAGTCACAATCTACGCTGTACCGAATCAACCGTAGAAACCAAAGTAAAAAGAGGACTTTCGTGAGTAAATAGTAAATGCCAATAGCATGCACAAAAAGTCGTACTTTTTTTTTTACTTACAAATGACACACTAGAATTGTTATCGTGTTTCTGTTAAGGACGTACGTACGGAATACAATCCCAGGCAAAAGTAGACGAAATTTGAAATTCTCAAATATGTCCTAGATGTAAAGTAAAATCAGACGTAAGTGGTATACCGTGTAGGCAGAGTCTTAAATTTTCAATTTAAAGTAGGTTTTTTTACTATCGTTTTGTCACTGTCAACACTTCACTTATCGGCGCAAAACTATTCAGAATGTTTGTTCCACTGGACTAGAGCATGGATACCGGTTTTTGATAATCCAATAACTGGATTATCGGACCAAAATTCCGATATTGTACACGAATAATACCGATATTTCGATATCAGAGTTGAAAAATGTGAAAATATTACAGCTTTTATTATTTCCATTTAAGTTACCTTTACTTGTTTTTTTCACTACATTTAACAACCTTAAAGGATTATTACCTACATTGAATATTTCCAAAGTGTCAACTGATTCATCCACGTGCGTGGAATCAAAAAGGGCCTTTCCTTCTGCGGCTAACACCTGCAATAAGGTAAGGTCGTCTTTGAAAGACGAGACTTCAGATGCCCTCCGTTTTTTGCGGTCTTTGTTTCAATAATCTCAATCTCGTTAATTAAAGTGACCATGCTGTTTTCTGCCTGCCACAAGCTATGCTATTTGTTTGCATTCTGGTAGCTATTACTATGCTGACTTGCATGAAATTTCTGGTAATTCTTTAGATAAGTGACTCCCGAAAACTGAGTTTGTTTTCAACCCAACATAAGATAAATACACAAAAAGAGCGAAAAATAGGAGGCTTGATGCAAATCAAATACGTAGTAAACGAGAAAAGTTAAAATTAGGAAATACGGCAATTCTTTAGATAAGTGACTTTTCCGAAAAATAAGTTTGTTTGGGTTTGTTTGGGTTGAACCGGAACAAACGAAAGTCAAATAAGTAGTAAACAAGAATAGTAAAAATTAGGAAATACGGTAATTCTTTACATAAGTGACTTTTCCGCAAAATGAGTTTGTTTGGGTTCAATTCAAACAAAGTCAAATAAGCAGTAAACAAGAAAAGTAAAAATTAGGAAATACAGTAATTCTTTAGATAAGTGACTTTTCCAAAAAATGAGTTTGTTTGGGTTGAACCCAAACAAACAATAATTCTTTAAAAAAGTGACTCATCCAAAGAATTACCGATTTCCTAATTTTATCCATTCTTGTTTACTACTTATTTGATTTGCAGAAATGCTCTTGTTTTTTGTTTGGGTTGGTTTGGATATATTTAAGGATGCATTGCTCGTACATTCCCTACCAAAAGTGCATTTTGGTGAGCATTTTGAGTACATTGCGACAACATTAAAATCTGAAAAATATCAACCGTATAGAAGATGCTAAGAACATTGGTTTTGGATAATAACAATGCCAACAATTTATAAATAAATTGTTTGAACAAAAATTTGTTTAAAAAATCTCCGGTAAACTTGATTTTTTGTGACATTAAATGAATTATAATATTTTTCTGAATGCATATGATTTTTTAAACAGCTCTATCTCTCTATTCCGAAAATCCTGTTTATGGAATTTTTCAGAGGCTGTACCTATGAAACTTTTCGTTCAATACCCCGGACACTTCTTGGATTTAATATGGAACATTGCTCCGAAAAGATATTAAAAATTCGTGACTCTTCATCCATTTTTGTTAATTAAAAAAATTAAAATTAAAATACAAAGAGATTCTATGGAAATGTATATCTATTCAGAAAAATCTACTAATTTATTTTATAATATAAAAAAAGTAGTTCACCGGATAATTGTTGAACAATTTTTCTTTTCAACAATTTACTTGCAATTTTTTTGCATTATAATTACCAGAAATTAATGTTCTTAGCATCTTCAATATGGTTGATTCTTTTTAAATTTTAATCCCATCGCAAAGTACTCAACATTCTCGCCGAAACTCACTTATAATAGGGAATGTACAGGCAATACATTCTTACGAACATAGAGTGTGTTTAGAAATATCTGATAAATGAAGATCTCGATGAAGGATGGTGATTTTTCATAAATACCGTGGTTTCTCTTAGCTATACACTATAATTTCTACCATTCCCATCTTCACTTTCTAGCTTCTAACATTTTTAATCCAGGTTTCCCATACATATAGGAACATATCGAAATACCGGTATTCTGATATTGCAAATTGTTGATGCCAGGAAAATACCGATAATAGAAAAAGCTCCGATAGTCCAAGCTCTACTGAACTTAAGCATTGCCGTACAGTTTAGTAAGGATTTATGGGGAGGCCAAACGAGAACAGAAGCAGAATTTTAGTATGTTACCATTAATTGCGCTACAATTATGTAACGAATGATTGTAAAATTTTCCACGATGCTACTTTAGAACATAAATCAGATGCAAAAAATCAGAAACATTTTGCACACGATCTTTGCATTATGCTTTTTCTCGTCATGTTTCAAAGCTGAGCAACGTCTCGTAAAATCATGTCCAAAACAACTGCAAATAGAGAGCAAAAAAATTCTCGTTCGAGTGATCGAACAGATCTAAAACTTTGCATACGGGCTTAGCACAAACGGAGTGAACCAGCCAATTCAAATCATGATGGTAGCATTTCTGTAAGATTCCCATATATCCTTGGACCAGCGACTAACGACGCCATATACAATGAAGAAAGAATATTAAATGGATCATCGCATCGATTGAATTATTTAACAAGAAAACTACTCGGTAAGTCTTGGGAACACGATGATTTATTCATACAATGAACATAATTTGAATTCAGGTGAAATACTTGATCAAATGTCTATACATGACAATTCAAGGTTGTATATTTCCGCGACCATTTCGATGGATGAAAATGTAGCAAGGTGAAAATACAGCGAACGAGTTTCACCGACATCGAGAGACTAACGGACGATTTTTTTCTTTTCAATACTTTTTCAAGAGCGTATGGATTAACGGTTTGATGGATAGTGCGATGTTAAACCTTGTTTTGGTGGTAGGACTCACGGCAATTCAGTAATCTCAGTTGTCACAATTTCCATTGTGATTTATTTGTGTCGGGAGACATATTGTAAATAACGTTGTGATTAGATGTTTTTCGCTCTGTCTCTCCGTCTCCCCCTTGCCGTTTTTCCTTTCGATCCTCCGCGAATGCGATGAACTCACGACTGACCCCAATAACCAAATAAAAATCTGCGAGTCTACGTTTACGTAGTCTTAAAAATCAGGGAGAAAAGCGAGAGACGCGAACTTCGTTCACTTCAGTGATTGGCTGATTTTGCTACCAATCAGCAAAAATACTAAGTGGCTGACGTATCGACGCTGGGACACGGAGCCCATGGAGACTAGATACGGGCACGGTCTTACATACAGGTCTTGCAACGAAGGTGGTGGGGGTGGTACGCTTAATGTGGGCAATAAGCTTTGGCTTATAGCCACAAGAGCGGCGCTGCGAACTTGTCATAGCGACTAGGACAAGTAAATAGACATGTAAATGTAGGAACATTTCCAACAAAAAAATACTGAAAAGCGAAAATAAATATACGCTTTACGTATGTTGCACTGTATAGGATTCTATTGTTGAAGAATATTTTTTTAATTGAACTGCAGTTTTCTTAATCCTAAAGCATCATCGACTCAAGCAGCCCTGATAAGTATATATCATTTTTTGTTTTCCTTATTTATCAACGCTGGATTCGAGTGGTGAAGGATGAATTTTTTTAAAGGGTAAATATGTTATTAATTAATAAATCCAATTATTTTCATAATTTTAATTAATTTTTGAAAAATATATTTGTGGACACCATCAATTTTTTATTCCCGAGTATGGGGAGAAGCGGGGAATCAGTTTTGTTTAGTCAAATTATTTTCAGCATTTATACTCAATTAATTTTTATTATTATGTAAAAATCCGCACGATATCACCGTCATAAAAAAACACGTGATTTTATTAATGACGGTTATGTAACACTTTATAGTAGCCGATTAAGTGAGGTTGTGTTGCCATATGCGTCTTCCGCTGTTTCGGCTATGATTTGATTGAAGCGATGCGAGCGGCGGTCAAGGAAATTAACGAACCGACAGTAAGACGACCACCCCCGCCACCAATATTTGATTCAGTTGCAAGACCTGTATGTAAGACCGTGGATACGGGAGCCTAAACCACGGTCTTACATACAGGTCTGACAACGGCGGTAGTGGGGGTAGGCACCCTTAGCGGTTCTGTTTTTTATTCCGATTTCTGCCGCTTGGTGCGTGACGGCAAGGGGAAATAGTGGCGCGACGAAGAGAGAAATAGCTCTTCTGTCATTTTCCCTCCTGAACGCAACGCAAGCGCCGTTTGCCCTAGCTTAATTTACCGTACTGTCGTGTAAACTGCATAATATACGAAACCAATAGAAAAAATGTGTTGATTAAAAAAAAAGATGACTACTTTCATCTAAAAAAAACTGAAAACTTTTTGAATACGTTAATTCATACCAGCACATATTACGACTATTTACATCCTTTTTTCTCCAGTGTCTCACAATACATCGTTCTTCGAAATGTTTTTCGCACACGTACTGAAACTCTTTCAGTCCCGGAATAGCATCGAGCCATTTTTTGTATCGTTCGACGTTTCTGGGCACGCGAAACACGGAACATTTCTGCTTACAATTTTTGTACCCCGTTTTACAATTGCGAACCGCGCAACCCTTAGCCATTTCGCATTTTTTTCGCAAACACTACCAAAAAAAATTCACACTTATGCGTAAAAACACGATAAAAAATGTATCACGATAAATCGCGTAGAACCTTCTGGTATATGGTCGCAAATAAAGGTTATTTCGACCATCGCGCCACAAAAACATATGTAAACACCTTGGGCCTATTCGCCGGCGAGAGGTAAGGGGGAAACTACTTCCCCTTGCTAGTAGCGACGCGTAGCGGCGCCTAGTGAATCGAAAAGTGAAGCCGATAAGCGTGCCTACCGCCACCACGAAAATTTAGCTTCGTTGCAGGACCCGTATGTAAGACCGTGGTTAAGGCTCCTATATCTAGTCTCCATGACTATACTATTCGGTCACCTGTAGTTGAAGCGTCGCTGGTGGTGAAATGTTGTACTTGAATTTTTTTCATTTTCGCGGACGCTTATTTTACTACCTACTTTCCCTATGGACTTCTCGCCTATACGTTACGTCCACACCATGGAGCCTAGATACCAGGAGGTTCAGCGAGGCCTTTCAACTCGCGTCCCCAAAACGAGAACAAGAAATGATGGCGCTGGGGTGCTCCGGCACCTATATGTATATAGATATACGCTAAACATGGGTGCGATCTAAGACAGATCACAGATGATGTACCTAACCCTCATTCGTGTTAAGGGATAACACCACTCTAGGATTTTGAAAAGACGTTTTCTTGCCTAAATATACTTTGGTGTCATAAACACAATATGCAATTGGTCCTGTAGCGATTTTTTTAATTTAAAGGTTCAATTATCGATTTGGCCGCAGCGCCTCGGAGCGCGCGCTCAGTTGCTCGTACAACTTTAAACGCGTTCTTCTCGAAACCACTTTTTTCGATCTCGGAAGACGGATTACTCGACCACCTCTGCATGCATCGATTTGAAATTTTGATAGCAGCTTTACAATCATATTCTTTATGGGAGTACGTAGCCGTTTTTTGATTAAATGTAAACTTCTTTTTATAAACAATTTACTGCTTTTTTTCTGGCAAAAAATCGATTTATTTCCTTCAAAGTGCGCTATTTTTGCAAAATTTGAAAGCAAATTTCTAGGTAGTCTCATAGCTAATAATATATAAATTATCATTTTTTAGTTTTTGTTTCAGGTCTTATATTTTACGAGAAAACCGTTCTCCCGTGAAGCTATATGTAAAAAAAACACGTTTTTCTAGATGGGCTGTATCGCCGCCACTTTGAGTTTGAGTTTGAGATCTTTTCTCGCTTTTGCGTTTTTTTCCGAACTGTCATGAGGAAATTATGAATCGGCGGATATTTCGACGTTTGATGTCACGATCGGTCTGTCGTGAGGTTAGAAACTCATCCGATCACTTTCACCTCGTTGACCAATATATTACTATATATGTAGGTGCCGCTGCACCCCAGCGCCATCACTTCGGGACATTTTCGGGGACGCAATGCAAAGGCGCTGGCCTTTGCATTGCCGCTGAACCTCCTGGTATCTAGGCTCCATGGTCCACACCTGTACAGTTCCCTAGGTAATGCCAGATCATCCCTACCTTCTCGATCCCATCTGATGACGATTCACACACAAGTCCAACTGTCCCAGTAACGACAGTTTTCGTTATCGTTAGCTTCCGACAGCCAATTGTATGCACGTTCCAAGACGAAAGGGAGCCTCTTATTGGCTGTCGCTAGCGAACGATAACGAAAACTGTCGTTACCGAGACACAACGAGTTACAGAATAGGTCTACAGGCGCAAGTTCATGGGATTAGTAGTTTTTCAGTGTTCGTTCTAGGGTGCGACTGTACGAATGTTTGTCAGCACGTCGAAGAATAATGTCTTTTAGTAACGACCGAACGATAATTCTATCGATAATCACGTGTCTCGTAATAAAAGTATGCGCGAGCGAAGATATCTTGGGATGCGACGGATTTATCAAAAGTCACGCCAACATCGATTACACCAAAATTCATGTAAAACTGTGAGTACCGACGAGTTCTTCGCTGCGCTCGTGGGGTTATGACGCGGCATGTTTCATTATCCAATTTGTAAGACTAATTGATGAATGAAAACTTTGACCTGAAAATTCAGCTACACGAAAGCCGGAATCGTAAAGGATGAAACTGAATGTGCACCCAATGGATATTGGTTTCTACCTCTTTACGATAAGGGAGACTACATCATTAAGGTATCGTAATTCATCGGAATAAAGTCCACTGCATACGTCTCATTGCCCTGAATTCTATATTAATCGTTTTTGTGAACCATTTTGTATATTTGTCCCAACTTTGTTGCTACAAATATATTATTCCGACGTGACTAATCGTCGACTAGATCAAACCTCCTCGCGGCTGGAGTTTTGAGCCTACGGAAGTACCCTTGTCCATAGACGGCACGAGCGCTGTTTGCAGCCAGGAGAAAGAAATCAATTTTACCTTCAAGGGCTTTGGCATCGCCGGAAAAGTAAGAACACTAATTTGCCCTATTTCGCCCGAAAATTAAGAGCAATTATCCCTTCGGATATTATATGGATATTCGGCTCAAGGTGACGAGTCTCGGATCGAGCGAGGGGCCGAGCGGTGTGACGGTGTCTCTTTACATCGATACTACGGAGGGCGATCCCATTGGAACTACAACCACCGATGTGGGAGGAACGTTTTACTTTACCCCTATTCAACCGGGAAAATATGTTTTGGTGGCCTCTCATCCTGTGTAAGAATATAATTTCATATTTCATTAAGCAGTAAGGCCACAGTCGCATTTTCAAAAAATCGATTTTTTTCTCGCTAAGACGGTGCTTTATCGTCATAAGACTCAGTGACTATTCGATTTATAGCAAGAACATTTTTTTTTCACCGTATAACTTAAGCCTACCTCTGGCACGGCCATAGAGTACCCAATACTTTAAACGCGTTTTTCTCGAAACTGCTTTTTGTCCAATTGGCGTGACAAATAACTTCCACAATTTTCACTCGATTTACTTCAAAATTAAAAGTTTTGTTCGCAATTGCATTTCGCAGAAAAGTATGTACGGAATTTCTGATTAATCGAAAACTTCATTTTATGAGCAGTTTTATACGAAATTTTTTACTGAAAATTCATTCACATACCTACAACTCAATTCAAATACCTACAACTTTTTAATAAAACATTATTTTTTAAATTCCCTACGCACTGCCCTAGGTATTCTAATGTAGATTGACGAGAATTTTTGTTTTTCGTTCTGGGTAAAAAATTGTGGATGCTAAATGTCACGCTGCGAAGCTCCTAAATAAAAGATAACGAAAGAAAATATTAGTAGTCGCCCATTTTGTACATAAAAAAAATAATATTTTCTAACAGCTTGATATTCATACTAAATAGATGTGTAATTAATTTTATGAGTAAGTCACTTTTTCGTACGAAAAAAAATTGTTAAATTCTCACATGATTTTATACCCGTTACTGTGGCCTAACTCCTTAATGGGTCTGCATAAGTTTGCGGCTAAGAAAGCACTTTCAAAATCCCAGAGTGGTGGACACCTTAAGCGAGAAAAAAATGCAGATTCTCATGATTTTTTTTAAAAAGGAAACATTTCTTCACTCTTTTTGGGACTTAGGGAATGGGGTAGTATCGAGTTTTATTTGCACAATTTTTTTGCAAAGCTTTTTACAAAACATTAATATTGCACATACATACTTTTGACTTATTGTCTACACCCTACATTCCTACACTCCGCGTTATTTTCACATTCTCCCTTTCTTCATTCATTCGTCCACTCCATCAATCTCTCCTCCCCCATTCTACTTACTCATCTTTCTGCACACGTCCTCTATTCCCCTAAAGTACTCGCATATCCCTATTTGTATTTTCCCTCCCAGCATATTTATGATTTCCCCCTTTACTGCCAAATCATCCATTCCTTCCATCCACCCTTCTGCTTTCTCCGTTGTTTTCTCTGATACTAACTTCCTACATTTTTTACATATCAGTAGGTGCTCCAATAAATCATTTTTTTTTACATATCCTGCACCTGTGATCCTTTTCCCCTTTCTTTTCCGCCCTTCCTATGTCGCCACATCTTAGCCTCACCCATATTTCCTTGTCCCTACTCTTTACTCCCTCCTCTGACCAATATTTACATGGCATCTCGTCCTTCTCTATAATATATTCATACTTATTATTGTACGTCGATTTGCTGATTTTTTCCTCTCCCTTCCTTAAAATTCTGTTTGTCGAGTTTTCCAGTACCTCTTCTATCCTTTCGTCAATTTTTTTGTCTTCTTTTCGCTACCTTATCATTGTTATTATATATTCTATCTCCAGATCTCTTAATACCTTCACCGGGTTTTTCCCCCATTTTGATGGGTCACCGTTTGTTATCGCTCTAATTTCGTCTAGTGAGCAATTTTTTGGCCACTTTGTCTCTTCCATTATCATCACTTCTCTAATATATCTCAACGCTCTTTCCCTTATCAAATATTCCGTATTAGGCACTCCTAGTTCTCTCCTCCATATATAATTTGGGGTCGTTCTGGGGACTTAGGGGATGTTTCATTACTGTTCTTCGCTGTTACATGGTGTTTTTGGTAAAAAAATAATCTTTAAAAGCGGCGGTGGTATGGCACCGTCTTCTAAACGGATTGCGGCGGATGTTGTCAGACTGCGTGACGCGTAGCATCGGCGGTATTCATCTGAAAAAAAAACAAACGAAGATTTTTCTTTGATTAAGGCGGGATATGCATTTACAACGATAAAAAATCGATTTTTTTTCTTCAACCGATAGAACTATTTATGTAGAATATTATTCCAAAATTTCAAAGTGAAATTCGAAAAACTTCAAACGTTACAGCCCGTCAACGCTGTGCCTCAGCGCTCGGATTCGGAGCGGGCGTGAACTTCAAACGCGTTTTTCTCAAAACTGCATTATCGAAATTCGAAAATGGCATGCAGGATTACTCAAAAACTAATAAGCCGATTAAGTTGAAACTTGCTAGAAGTATTCATAATATTGGTACCTTCCACTTGACGAAAATTGTTTTTGCAAAATTGGAAAAAAAACGACTTTTAATCCACATTTTACAGAAATGTTGCGTGCAATGTTGATTTTTTTTTGTAAATGCGTGCCATTTTCTCAAATTTGCATTTTCTTTATTTTAATGACCGTCACATAGAAACTATACATGTTCTAACTGAAAAAATGTTTGAATTTTTTGCAAATCAAAGTCCACGGGAAGCTAGACTGGATGCCGATTTGCAACTCCCGCTGCGACCTTGCTGTAACACTTTGCCACAGCTCCGCAATTTTGATGATGAATTAATTAAAAAAAATTGTTTCCTATACTTAAATGAACTATTAAAGTATACCCAAAGTTTGATAATTGTAGAATAATTATTTCTTAGTTTAAAAAATCGCTCAATATTGCTTATGTTTTTCCTGTTTAAATGTATATCCCGCCTCAACATTCATACGCAGAATATGGACCAAGAAAAAGTGAGAAATGTTTAAATCGATGAAATGGTACACTTTGAAACAAAAAGATTGAATTTTCCAAAAAGAATGACTACACTGCAGTAAAAAATACTTTTTAATTTTTACAACACTTAGCTCATATTTTAGACAATAAGATTAGAAATATTTATACCAAATTTAATTATAATCGGTCAATTAGTTTTTTAGCTACACGTCACGCCACACAGTAGGAGAAAAGCCCAAAAACCTGGCCAAAACCTCAAATGACCTTTGACGGGAATGAAAATTGGCTTACAGGGGTTTTCAAGGTCGCTGATTACGAATCTGAAAGCCAAATTATCGTAAACAAAATAGCCGATCCAATATGGCTGACATGAATGTTAAAAAGTTGCCAGATGTCGACAAAAATTGGTATTTACGGGTTTTCAAGGTCGCTGATTACGAATCCGCAAGCCAAATTATCGTAAAAAAAATGGCCGATCCAATATGGCCGACATGAACGTTAAAAAGTTACCAGATGTTGACAAAAATTGGTATATACGGGTTTTCAAGGTCGCTGATTACCAATCCGATATCTATTGTTTATAACTTGCAACAAAGAGCTTACAGCAAATTGTTATAAACAAAATGGCCGAGTATCCTGCTAAATAGATAAATTAATATATTTTAAAAAATCATCATAATAAAATAAACGTGAACAGTGTATTCTACGCAATTATTATTTTTATTTCCAAAATACATACGGAACGTTTCAAAAATAGAAAATTTTATTCTTAATCAAAATCGTAATCGGAGTCGGAGTCGGAGTCAGAATCATTATCCGAGTTTGTATCTATTACAACTCCCGGCACGGCTTCAATCTCGGCGCAAAATTCGTCTCTATATATATATATATATATATTCAAATATTTTATTTGAATGTTATAACATTTCATTCATATTTAAGAAATTTTTATGTGGTTGATTTTAATATGTATATATATATATGCATACGTATATATCATAATTAAATCACAGAAAATTTATATATATATATATATATACACATACATATATATGAAAATAATTTATTTCAAGCGTATAACAGCCGTCTTGTCCGTTATGATGCTACTTCACCCATTCTCAGGTAGAGGCGCAGAGGCTGCTCAATAGTGCCGCGTGCACACTCGGCTACCGCACGATGCGAAAAAAATCATAACGGACAAGACGCACGTTTTCCGCAGGTAACTCTTGTAAATTTCGAAAGCTTATACATTAAACTAAAGGCCGAGACTAGGAGCTTTGCAAAATGTGACAAAATATATAACTTTTCGGACCGTTGAAAATATAAGTTTTCAAAATTATTCAATTTTATTTATGCCGAAGGCTATACTACATTTCAATCATTTATACATAAACTTTAGATTCAACCGATGTAAAAACATGTTCTACATACCTCCAGAAGTCGTATCCATGTTGCAGAATTGAAATTAAACCCGTCACTTTAAAGTTATGGGTTTTTGAAGTCAGCGTTATTTTCGTCTGTTCAGCGCGTGACACGTACACTCTTCACGAACACTAACTGCCAACTGACGCTGCGGCGCAGGTATACACTTAAAGGGCTTTCCCTTCCACAATAGAATGCAGTTACTAGTCCTCTACCTGAATGACTACTCAACTGACCCTATTTCGAAAATTTATTTTTTGGGGTTTTGGCCAGGTTTTTGGGCTTTTCTCCTACTGTGCGCCAGTTTTGAAAATGCAGTTTAGAAGACCGTGCCAAACGCCCGCCGTTTTTAAAGATTAATTTTGAAAAATACCATGTAACAGCCAAAAGTAGACATAAAACATACCCTGAGTCTAAAAAATGGTGAAGAAATCTATCCTTAAAAAAAAAATTGTAAATCAACAGGTTTGTTCCTCGTTTAAAGGTATCTCCCCCCTTATAATGGATACACATATCAAAATATCGTCCAGCCGTACGATAGAAAATGTCGTAAACAAACTCTGTCCCAATTTGAAGTGAATCGGACGATTAAATTTCGAGATACGCCTCACAGCGTTTCATAAAACTGTTTCGATAAAAACGCAAACGAAAAAAGAATAAATCACAGTGGACGATCTGGCCCTTCACAAAAACCGTCATGACTCGGTCAATTGTTTGAATTTTTACAAAATCTTTGTTGGAAATTGAATTCAATATTCTAGGCTATAAAACTAAACTGTAAAAAAAACGTATTTTTGGAATCACGCTAACGCAGACCCCTTAAAAAACAGAATTACGTTAAATTGGTGTCACACAAATTACAAACCTTTTCTACTTCACTAATTTTCTGTTGTTTGACCGGCACAGTTGGACCTTCGAAAAAAACGTGGTCGAGGTAACGGTACGAGAGGGGAATACTGAACTGCCGGACAACAGTCTCGTAATATTCGGTTACGACGTCAGCGGTCGGGTGACCAGCGGGGGCGAGCCGGTCAATGGTGTTTCCTTCATTCTGTTCGGCGTTAGTCTAATTTCTTTACCGATTTAAGGGTACCCTCTTATCGAACCCCCCAGAAATCCCAGTGTCCCCGAAACAAGCATGAAAAAATAATTGAACAAAACGAACTATTTCCTTCTTCGTGATTTCGTAACTTGTATAAAAAGTAGCTATTTATTACGAAAATTAAATAGACACTGAAACTTCACAACTAAGTTAACTGTCGGAAAAATGAATATAGTTTTTTAGCTATACGCCACGCCAGTTTTGAAAATGCAATTTAGAAGACCGCGCCACACCTTCGCCATTTTGAAAGACGAATTTAAAAAGATACCATGTAACCGCCGAAAGTGGTGATAAAACAGACCCTAAGTCTAAAAAAGTAATCTTTCCTTGAAAGAAAAAATCACGAAAATCGGCAACTGTTTTTTCTCGCCTCAAGGCATCTCCCCCCTTAAAGTCTTTTATTCGTAATTTTGCTTTGATGATCTGCATTCAGAGCCATCTGTCTTCCAAATCTGAACAATTCGAAATTTCGACTCGAAACGTGGCCACGCCATTCTTGAGCTGTTGAATGAAAATATGAAAAACATTCTGTTAAGGCCTTAGGCCACAGTAAGGGATATAAAATCATGTGCGAATTTAACAATTTTTTTCGGATGAAAAAGTGATTTACTCATAACATTAATTACACATCTATTTATCATGAATATCAAGCTGTTAGAATTTTTTTTTCGACGTACAAAATGGCCGACTACTAATATTTTATTTTGTTAACTTTTTTTCAGGCGCTCCGCGGCGTGTCCCCATCCATAATTTTTTACCTAGAACAAAAAACAAATTCTCGTCAATCTACATTAAAATACCTAGAGAAGTACGTACGGAATTTAAAAAATATTGTTTTATTCAAAAGTTGTAGGTATTTGAACTTAAGAAATGAAATTTCAGTGAAAAATTTCGTTATAACTACTCATAAACTGCTCATAAAATGAAAAGTATTCGATTCATCAGAAATTCCGTACGTACTTCTCTGCAAAATGCAATTAGGAACAGAACTTTTAAACTTGAAGTAAATCGGGTGAAAATTGTTGAAGTTATTTGTCACGCCAATTGAAAAAAAGCTGTTTCGAGAAGTTTCGAGTAGTTGGTCATTTTGTACATCGGAAAAAAAATTATATTTTCTAACAGCTTGATATTCATACTAAATACAAGTGTAATTAATTTTATGAGTGAATCACTTTTGCATACGAAAAAAAATTGTTAAATTCGCACATGATTTTATACCCGTTAGTGTGGGCTAAGGCTTTAATGTTCAACGAAAAGGTACCCTCAATGACACGTGCCAGGATCGTCGATAAGATTGCCAATGATTTCAGGACGGCGCCGCGAAGAACTGCGAGACGAAGCCGATCGAAGGTTTCGCGTCGGAGAAGCCGCTGTGCCACGTGACTTCGGACGAATCCGGCAGATTCACATTTCCGGCATTGTCGATCGGCGAATATCGGATAATTCCGCATTACGCCGGATCGGGAACGAAATTTTACGTTCAACCGACAGAGCTCTCGTTCAAATGCGCTCACGCCAGTTTGATATTGCCCGTAGCTTTCAAGGTCACCGGCTTCACCGTTTCCGGAACCGTGCTCATGTCCTCCAAGGGTGCTCCGCTGTCGGGCGCGAAAGTATTCATGTCGAAGCACAAATTTGCAACAACGGACGAAAATGGCGTTTACACGATCGAAAAGATGAAGGCTGGAGAGTACACCGTGAAAATCGAAGCGGCCAATCTGCGCTTCGACGAGACGACGGTCAAAGTGTCGCCGAGTTCACCGGAAGTGCCGGTGATCGCGCCAACTTCCTATAGAGTATGCGGCGCCGTGACACTTTCAGCCAAGGGAACCCTGCATCATCGCAAAATTGCCGTGGAAAAGACAGCGTCGACTTATCGCCAGGAAGTCGAGACGGATCCGGAAAATGGACAATTTTGCCTCTACCTGGAGCCGGGAAAATATCAATTCAGCGTTATCGTTAGCAATGAGGAGAAAACGAAAGGCTTGCAGTAAGCGCATTTATTCGTCTGTCCTTTCGTTACGCCGTTTATCAATCTTGTGTATTTGTTTTCTTAGATTCTTCCCTCTTCAGCAAACCATCGACGTGACATCGTTACCAGTCAACGATATCAATTTTCTGCAACTCAAAGCGATCGTTCGAGGCTCGGTAAGGTGCTTGAAAAATTCGGACTGCAGTCAGGTGTCCGTTACGTTGAAAGTGCTCGATGGCGTTACCGTGAAAACTTTGCAAGCCAAAGGTAAATTTCCTGTGATAGCCGTGATCCGGCGAAAATATCAATCTCTGGGTAAGGGGGAAGACACCTTTAGGCGAGGAAAAAATAGCTGAATTGCATGTTTTTTTAGGGCTTTTATACACTTGTAGCGGGCGAAGGGACGTGATTTTCTTGATTTTTTTTCGACGGGACAATCAATGTTTATTGAAAAGCTGTGAACAACAGTTTCTATGCTCTGATCTTTATGAAATTTGGTGAGAATATTCTTGAGATATTGTACTTCAAGTATATGCAATGAAATTTTTTCCATTTTTCCGACCATCACGAGTGTATATAAGGCCTCAAAGGAAAGATTTATTACCATTTTTAAGACTCAGGGCATGCTTGATTACTACTTCCGCCTGTTAGATGGTATTTTAAAAAATGCCGGAGGTGTGGCACTTCTAAACGGACTGCGGCGGACGTTGTCGCACGGCGTGATACGTAGCATCCGCCGGATTAACCTTTTGAGGACGGGAGTGGTCGATATATCGACCAGCCAGGGGGCACATAATATTCAGGCAAGGGGACTCGCGAAAATCAAGCACCCCAAAGCGATCATATTTTCGCCACATCCACGTTGTTGATCCTGGGTCACGCTAAGAGTTGCAGTATTTCTGAAAATAATGCACGATTTTTCTGCAATCTTCTTGTGACATACTTTGGGCAGTGAGTATGTTTACTGACGAAGCTTGTTCTATAATAACTGGCGTCCTTGAAACATCATTCAGGATGACATTTACAACATATATGCCAATTTTGTTGCACTCAGTGCATCCGCAATGTGAGTATATAAATTTTGAGGCCAAACTAGCAGAGAAAAAAATTTGACCTTGAAATGGCGATTTTCAAGGTCAAGGATGCCACCAGGGCTTTTTCCATTATTTTCCTGTATTCAGCGCATCAAATTACATAGGAATACGCTTTCAAACTTTTTTAAATAAATTTTTAAAATTGGATTTTTGTTGCGGACGGGACTGGTCGATATATCGACCAGCAGCTAGACTTGGGACTCCAATTGGGAAATTCATCGATTTTATTGATATCTTTCATGTAAAAAAGTCGATTTTAATGGAAATTTTCCCGTCCTTAAAAGGTTAATTTGAAAAAAAAACCAACGAAAACGTTTCTTTTATTGGCACTCATACCCCGAAAATAAACGAAGAAAAAGTGAGAAATTTTGACAATCGATAAAATGGTACGCTTCGAAAAAAAAGGATTGGATTTTCATGAAAATGGTGGCTACATTTTGCAATAGAGAATACTTTTTTTTTCAGAACAGATCAGGGTCATGTTTCATACAATAAGGTTAGAAAGATTTACACCAAATTTCATCAGAATCGGTCGATTAGTGTTTGGGCCATATGTCACGCCAGTTTTAAAAAGGCAGTTTAGAAGACCGCGCCATACCGCTGCCATTTTTAAAGACTAATCAAGAAAATACCGTGCTACAGACAAAAGTAGTAATAAAACATACCCTAAGTCGCAAAAATGATGGAGAAATCTTTCCTTTAAAAAAAAGTCACGAAAATCTGCCAATTGTTTTTTTCGCCCGAAGGTGTCTGGTGCTGGACATTTATTTGTATGTACATCACCAAAGTTGGGTACCAAATTCCATATATTGTTAAAAATAATTAAAGAATTTTTAATCAATCTCGTATAGGATCTGTGAAGGTGAAGGTCTCAATGGTGTACTCGATTTTGGCCACCAGGTTGACCTGAACAGAAAAGAACTCGGTCTAGTGCGCGTCGGGCCTCGCACTATTAGGTCTCCTTAACTCCTTAATTAGGGACAAATCAACTTTTTAATTGATTTTAGTTGTTTAAGGCGGGGTATACATTTAGACAGGAAAAAATTAGCAATATACAGGGATTTTTTAAACTAAGAAATAATTATTCCACAATTATCAAACTTTAGATATATTTTAATAGTATATTTAAGTATACGAAACAATTTTTTTAAATTAGTTCATCATCAAAATGGCGGAGCTGTGGCAGAATGTTACAGCAAGGTCGCCCGTAGACTTTGATTTGCAAAAAAGTTTAAAAAAATGTTTAGTTCGAACATGTATAATTTCTATGTGAAGATAATTAAAATGAAGGAAATGCAAATGTGAGAAAATGGCACGCATTTACAAAAAAAAGCAACATTTCTGTAAAATGTTGATTCACAAAGTAGTTTTTTTCCACCTATTCAAAAACAATTCTCGTCAAGTAGAAGGTACCAATATTATCAATATTTCTACCACGTTTCAACTCAATCGGGTTAATAGTTTTTTAGTACAATTCGACACGCCAATTTCGATAATGCAGTTTTGAGCAAAACGCGCTTGAAGTTCACGCCCCCTCGGAATCCGAGCGGTGAGGCACAGCGTTGACGGGCTGTAACGTTTAAAGTTTTTCGAATTTCGCTTTGAAACTTCAGGAAAATATTCTGCATATATACAGTCCGACCTCCGAATAAGAAACCCAGCAATAAGAAACTTTCCCTAGTTTCTCACTCGAGCGCTTCCCCTACTCCGACTCGAAGTCCGAGCTCGAGAATTTTGTGCGCGGAGCCTCTGGTTAAGAAACCAGCCTGGGCGAAATTATTTGGGCAAAATAGAGTGAACGTGTAGTGTACATTGATGTGTGCATGCGTGCGTGAGTATGTGTGTGTGCGTGTGTGAATGTAACAAAAAATCTACAAGTTTATTAGAATTTTTTTGTATTCATTAAAAAGATTCATATATGTGTTGACTTCATATGAAATGTACTACAGTCTGATCTCTTACGCTTCTTTACAGTTTCGGTCATTTTACGACAGTTAATAGTAATTCAGATACAGTAGTACACAATAATATTCAATAGTATGTATATTAACGTGAAACAAAAATGCGCTAAATAAATGTCCACGCGCAGTTGAAAACGTTTTTGCATGGGCGATGTGAATACTAAGTTGCAACTCGTTCGAGCGAGTTTCTTGTTGAGAGGATCGCATGCGGAAAAGAGTGAGAGAGACAGACAGAGGTAGTGAGCGCGGAGCGCGCGCCTGGTGGGGGTATGCGATATATAAGAAAAACTCTTCTCCTTGGGGACTTTTGGTTTCTTATTCGGAGGTCGGACTGTAGTTCTATCGTTTAAAGAAAAAAAAAGAAATCAATTTTTTAATCGTTATAAATGTATATCCCGCCTTAAGTGTAACAACTTTTATATCAATATCTATAATATAAACAAAAAAAAATCACGGAAATAGCCTTTTTTGGCGTCTAAAGTGAGAAGACCCCTTAAGATATTTATTCATCAATCTACAATATGAACCTATAATAATAAAAAGAAGGAAAATTAAATGCAAAAGAAGCTTTCGTTGCGTTCCAACGATGCAAACTTCAACGCTATTCAATAACAAGGTGTCCAAATTCGGCAAGAAGACGTAATCTTGAAAATACTCGTGCGATTAGATTACCGTAAATTGTTGGGGTGTACGGGTAGCAGAATTGGTCTGGTCTGGTCGGGTCGGGTCATTAGACTGATTCGGATCGAGTACCCGTGATCGGACGGGTATACTCGAACTTTATCGAGTACCCGAGTTTTTCAAGTACTCGTCTCGGATCGGGTACTCGAAAGCCGTGTTGCCGAAACAAAATTTCAACTTTCGTTTCATAGTGGATAGCGCCACGGAAACGTACCAGAACGGACAAAACAGACTCAAGCTTTATATTCTCTACCTTCGCCGATAGGTTGGGGTTCATGAGAAATACAAATAATTGATTTAATCATCTTAGTATTTTTGTTATGCGTACATTTACCATTTTTTCCGGCAACCTTCTTTTAAGACGAAGATTTGAATGTCGAAAAACTGAATAGAAGCAAGATTCTTCGTCGAATTTTCATTAATTCTGTCTAGTGCTAACTGGTAATTTCGGCGATTCATTCTTCTTAATTTAATTTTTTGTCATTAAAAAAATTGTCCAGGTAAAACTTGTTGTTCCAACTCTTATATCTCTGAAACGCGTTAAATTGACACCTTGAATAGTACAGACATTGTAGACGAAAGGCTCGGTTTCGGGATGAGGCAGCGTTGCATCGATGCACCGTTGCGTTATCTCGTGACCGCCCGTCGAACAACGAAATATTCGTGTTTTCCCTCCGCTGGTCAAAGTTTTGTTTCATCAAGCAGACGGACGTTACGAGTTCACGGAGGTCTTGCCTGGCCACTACGAGGTTCTCATCGACACGGATGTCTTCTGTTGGGAAAATGCCGTGCATCGAATATCCATAACGTCCGAACGTGCCGAAGTTCCGCCATTCCAGCAAACCGGCTTTTCCGTAACGTTTATATCGTCTCACGACACGGCCGTGGAATATACCGAGCCGGGCTCGTCCAAGATAATAAGCCTCGAGCTTCCGCTCGGTAGTACGCGCCACTGCATCTCCAAATCCGGCGAGTACAAATTCGTACCGATCGGCTGCCACGTTTATCCGAGAGCCTCGTACGATTGGGACACGAGCAATCTGGCGCCGATAATATTGACGTCGACGGAGCACAGCCATCGCGGCAAAATCACCAGTACGGCTGCTCTCGATGGCGTCAGTGTCAACATTGATATTATGGGCGAGACGAAGACGCTCGGACCATTGAAATACTCGAAGAATATTTCAACACTCGGTTATCATTACGTGTATGATTTCGAGTTCATCGCGAGCATCGATAATGTTTACACGATCACACCCATGTCGGATATTTTACTGTTCAATCCGCCAATGGTCAAAGTCGTTGGGGTCAACGACTGTAACAACGACGTCGTCACCTTTGCCGGCGAGCTCGGAAAGGTAATATGCTCTTTGTGCCTAAAGATGGTTCTACTCTTAAGGTAGTTCTGTACTTTTGGTTAAGTCTTGGGAATTGGCTGAAATCTAAGTATGGTGTAGATATGACCTTCATGGACTGATGCCCAAAAATTCAATTCGATTCACCGTTTAGTTCATGAGATAATTGCATTTGAATATGGGTATTTTTGTACGCGATCCCTATACCTATCACGTAAACCGATAGGAGTTTGCTCGCATTTCTCGATATAGATTCTAAACGGATCTTAGGATTTCAAAATAAAGACGCACGTGTACGCAGTACTATTGTGGGATTGATTTAAAAAAATGACAAACTTTGACCGTTTAGTTTCGGAGATATCGACTTATGAAAAGTGGTAATTTTATTCCACACCGAACTCGGGCCCAACCATCTGTAACGAAATGGCAACAGTGTACGCTGCAGCCAGCTGATCGGCGCGTCTGGGAACTCGAAGCGTGTTTTTTTCCCCGAGTTCTAGTAATTCTGAGACGGATGAGAAATAAATTTATTTGGCAAACAAATTTAATTTGTTCAATTTATGCATGTATTCATGCATGTACTTGTCTTTGGTACAGCGAATACAATTTAAACTGTCGGCAAGATGTTGTAAATCCACGATCCGACGTTCTTCGACAGCGAATTTTTGTTGCCGATCGTTGAGGTTATGGTTATTCTCATCGCGTTTAGCGGTATTCGCTTGACACATGGCTGCCACAGCTTTCAGTCTTTTAGCAAGCGCCTTTTTTCTTGTAAACTTTCCTTTGTATCGCATTTGGGTTGACATTGTCACGCTTTTTTTATTTATATAAAATATTTCGCGAAAGATGGATCGTAGGAAGCCAACGCTATGACTTCAGGAAAATCGCGCTGTTGCCACGATTACAGCGCCGCTCTCTATACGAGTATGAAACCCATCTATGCATGAGGTGCAAATGTGTGGGACATATAGAGGGTACAATTCTGTGAAAAATTCACAACCAACAGCATCGTATAGGCATTGGATGTTACTATATGCTTCGACTGAAACTTTTGGCTCATACGTATACCTACAGAACTACCTTAAGAGCGGAAATGTATTTTCGCCGGGAAAACATTGCTTTGGGAATTTTTTGAAAATCTGTTCGGATTTACTTGAAATTTGGTGCTCGTGCTTCTCGACACAATTAATGAAACGCGTATTTCAGTGTTTTTGGAAATTCAACCCCTAAACAAAAGGAAGTGGCAAAGTTTGTACGGAATTTTTTAAAAAATTGGCCCAAATATACTTGAAACTTTGTATTAATGCTCGTAGACACAATTAATGAAATTTTAGCGTTTTTGGAAATTCAATCCTCAAGGGGTAGCAAAGTTTGTATGATAAAAAAATATCTGTTCAGATTTACTGGAAACTTCGTACCTTAACACAATTGTACGTATTCCTTAATGAAACATTTCAGGAGCATATTTCATTAACCGTAGAATGGCACACTGGGGTACATTCGTGCCCCACAAATTTTGTAAAAGTACTTAATTTTAGCGATTGAAAATTTTCTCTTCCCGTCGGATCAAACTTTGCCACACTTATCGAATTTTCTGAAATTTTTAAATGGTACCATCATCTTCCTGATTAAAAGACAAAGAAAATCATGAGCTTCCAAAAATTTTATTCACTATTTATAACTCCGATAATCGGGTCCAACGCGTGGGGTACATTTTTGCCCCAATGTGCCATTAGAAGGCCAACAAAATAAGTGTACCATTCTAGGGTTAAGGAGCATTCAATACAAGTCTACGCGAGCTAAGCCGCGGGCGAAAAGCTAGTAACAGAATACCACTCACTTTGGACGCTAAAAAGGCTATTTTCATGATTTTTTTTTGATAGGATTATATTATAGATATTGATTCAAAAGTAATTACACTTAATAAATACACTTTCGAAATACATTTTAAAAAATGTTATGTATTTATGTAACCCAAACAAACTTTAAACGCGTTTTTCTCGAAACAACGTTTTTCGACGGTTTGTTGATAAAATCTTAGAAACTACTGAACCGATCCTTATGAAATCTCAACCACGTATTCTTTACAACTATACCTATAGCGCATATCAAGGATTTTTTTATATTTCGATATTTACTATTTTTTTGCAAAAAACGGTGAAAAAACGTGTTTTTCTTGTTTTTTCAAAAAATGTCCCCTATTTTGGTATTTTGGCATATATAAAGAAACGAATGACTTGCGCTATAGCCATATACTGATTCTAAAACCGTTTGATTTTTTTTATTCGGATGATCCATCTCCGAGATTTCATCAACAGCGCAGACCTACAATTTCTTTAGGATTTTTTTTAACTACCATTGTCGTCTATAAATAGTGACTTAAGACGATAACAAAAGAAAATATTAGTAGTCGGCCATTTCGTACACCGAAAAAAAATATATATACTTTTTCTAACAGCTTGATATACATACTAAATAGATGTGTAATTAATTTTATGAGTGAATCACTTTTTCATACGAAAAAAAAAACTAAATTCCCACATGATTTTATACCCGGTACTGTGGCCTAACCCCTTAAATAAATATATTTTTTTTAAATGTATTTCGAAAGTGTATTTATTAAGTTTAACAACTTTTATATCAATATCTATAATATAACTCTAGAAAAAAATGCATGAAAATAGCCTTTTTAGCGTCTAAAGTGAGAAAACCCCTTAAAATTAATCGGCTATTATTCTCGAGACTGTAAATTAGAAATTTACGGAAAAAAATCCTTATTTTTTCCCAATGTAACGGTGCCACCTTCTGACTGATTCCACGTAATAACCTGAACGACGCAACGAAAAACGAAATTCGAGTTTTCGAACGTTGCGATTTAGTACTTGAAACGTATTAAAAATTTCGCAGATCGTTAGCGGAAAAACAGTGCCGCCGTTGGAAGGCGTCACAATCCGAATATTCGGCAAGGACAAAAACGCGCCGGTCCACACACTTGTGACGGACAAGGAAGGAACCTACAGAGTCGGACCTCTGGATGGAAAGGTCGAATACACGTACGTCCTTGTCTTGGTTCCCAGTCCGAAATGTCGATCTTCCAAGGCGAAACTCATTATTCATCCGTAATTATGATTTCAGCGTGACTGCGGAAAAGGAAGGTTACGTGATAGTCGGGCCGGACGCCGATGGCGTTTTCCTCGCTCACAAATTGGCCGAAGTGATCGTTCGCGTTTCTGATCAAGCTGACGGAGTCTCGCTTCAGGGCGTTTTGCTCTCGCTCTCGGGTGGTCAGAGTTATCGCAAAAATAGCGTTACGGGCGAGGACGGTGCACTAACGTTCAATTCCCTGTCGCCCGGCGAATACTTTCTACGACCGATGATGAAGGAATATCGTTTCGAGCCACCCTTCAAGATGATCAACGTCGAGGAAGGCCTCACCGTGGATGTAACACTCACCGGTATGAGAGTCGCATTTAGCGCATACGGTTCGGTCACTTCGTTGAACGGCGAGCCCGAACGAGGCCTGCTCGTTGAGGCTCAAGGACAATCCGACTGTTCCAATCTACAAGAAGAGGCCACTACTGAAGATAACGGCAATTTTCGGATTCGAGGTCTTCAGCCAACGGTAAGAAATCCGAGAAAACTCAGGAAATTCCTTTCCCCCTGGAATAATCAAGGAAAAGTCAGGGAATTTTGAAAATTCTCTAGACATTTTTCAGTATTTGTTGCAAGAATTACGAAAAATGAAACTGACCTGAAAAAAAAGTGAAAAGTATAAGAATAAATGTTTTTGTTGATTTTTAATATTTATATTATTACTTTTTGAAAGAATTCCGAATAATGTGAACAGTAAGAATAAATATTAATATTTATATTATTTACTTTTATATTATTACTTTTTGCAAGAATTACGAAAAAAGTGTACGGTAAGAATAAATATTTTTGTTTATTTTCAATATTTATATTATTCTCTATTATATACAAAAAAGGTATGTCAGTGCAAATCATTGAAAATTTGAAACAAAAAAAAAGTATTTTTCTCCAAAGCTTTAAACATTTGCATTGATTTGTTGAATCGAGATAGTAATTGAAGAGAATCAAAAGATTCTTCGCTTCCTCAGCGAGCTTTTATTTTTTATACGTTCATAATAATATGGTCAGACTGATTCGAAAAATGCAGAAATGATATTTATAAAAATGTCTGATGTGTTTATGGGTGTGCGATATTTTTGTCGATGCAAAAATTTCTACAGTTTTCAATATGCCAGGCTTTGTTGTCGAACACCAATGGGGTATCATAAGAAGCACATTCGCGATAAATTGTTTTTCATGATCGTTGAACTTGGTTTTTCAGGCAGTTTGACTTTTTGTTAAGATTTTTTTGTGTCGCAACTTTTGTAATATTTGAGATATCTGGATAAATTTTCGGACGAGGAGAGAGTACCGTACAAATCATTTTCAGAATAAATTGCACGAATATCTTCGAAAATTTTTAATTTTTTACATGAATATTCATTATTTGTTTATTTTATTTTAATTATTTTAAACGCGTACTGTAATTGTAAGTGATTTTTTAAATCAAATTTTTGACAATATTCAGTGTTGAGGCAGTTAGCATTTTTAGGAAAGCGTATTTTTTACAAAAACTTTCTCAAAATTCGCGATGTCCGGATGAATTTCTATACACGCGAAGTTATAATACAAGATAAACGTTTGACACAGCGATGATCAGAATTGTTAGACATCGCATTCTCAGAGTACAGTTTTGGAGAAAAAAATCGTACAAATCGGAAACTTGGAGATTGCCTCCATTTTATTTCGTTCACAAAGCTTGCTCTGAGAAATGCACTTTCGATTAAAGACTCAGTGGAAGCAATGTGCAAGTGTGTAGCGTGCCCAGCTTTTTCCCAAGTTTCAACATAACCGGGCAAAAAAACTAAAACGTAGGTACTCTTTCAGTGTATCTACGCGATCCGCTTGAAGCCGGAAGTCGAGGCGAACGCGCATGTCCAGCGTGTTGCACCGAGCTCCATAGCGGTTCAGCCAACAAGCGACGTTCAAGGTTTGAGGCTGATCGCTTTCTATCCGACATCGCGTACCGACATATCGATCCACGTGATATCCGCGCAACCGGAGCACTATCGAAATCTCCGTGTGAAACTCTGCCGTGAGGATCAGCCGGATTCGCCGATTCACACGTACAAATTGGAATCGCAAACGTCGAAAATCGGCTCGGTCTATAACACCGGTTACCTCATACATTTGCCACCTCTGCAAGCCAACGGCAAGAAATACTTCGTACAATTGGAGTCGTCTTTGTCGCAATCGCTTTACAAGTACAAAACGGTGCCGTTGTACTTCGAGGCGAACGCCTCGTTCAAGCAATTCACACTGAATTTCCAGGCCGAGAGAAAGATCGATCAGAACGAGATGAGCCAAACGTCGATGATCGTGCTGCCCTTCATAATGCTCGTTGCTCTGGCCTTCTCGTATCGCGAAAAGTTGTGGTCTTGCCTGAACTCGCGGGTCGAACAATGGTCGAAAACGCTTCCGGCACCGAGAGCACCCGTTCAAACGATACCCATCGATCCGCGCGCCGATGACATCATTGTGGAGCAAATAATGAACATCAACAAAAGAAAGACTAAGCCTCGAAAAGCGTAAATCTCGCGGCTGCGGGAAGGAGAGGATAAAATCGAGGGTACGAAAAATCACTGTAGAGGTTGAAGTTGAGACTCGCTGTGTACTGCCACAATTATCTTCTCCTTTGAACATCGAACTTTGTTCATGGAGAATAAAGACATTGAATTCCTGCAATTGTCAAGAACTTAACAATCGGCCGTTTTAAAGTTGAGTAGCGAAACGTTGCTGTTTGTCACAATTGTACATATTACGTGTAATCGAATACGTCCGACGACGACGAAAAAAAAGAGACAACTATTTCAATTCGTTGAAGTTAATTGCAGCGTTATATTTATTGAAGTACATCCAGCTTTCGATGAGTCATGGTCATTTTTCGTCTACCTAATCAGCGAATCGATAAACGCGTCAGGCTGTCTAAGCGACGAAGTATATCTGGAAGAAAAAAAAGCGCTCGATCAGTTCAGTTTGGTCCATTCGTTGTTGAGCGATTACTCGCTCGGCTAACATTCGGTCGTTGAAAGAATCACCTCTCGACCCTCCTTGTAGAAACATTTTTGGAAATTGTAGGCTTGCTCGCATAAATCCTTCCCACTTGCTGCAAAGTCAATAGCACAGAACGTTAATTTTATCGTCATTCGTTTTTTCGGACTGAGACGTGAGGCGAGAAAATCTTAATACTCACACATAGTACGGCAATTTTCGACGACTGCGGTTCCTTTCTCTTTTACCGATGCTGGCACTATATCAAGCATCGCCTGGAAATTTATCGCGCCGTCTTCGATCTAGAACCAAAAGAATCGAATTTTGAGAGTTTAAGGGAACGACGTAACGTGCGTGGGTAAATAACATCGTAATTGATTTTACCAGTGAGAATTGGTCGAGGACACATTTCAAGTAGCACTTCAGTTTGTCATCATCCGCCAAATCGCCGTCGGCAGCTCGATCAAGCAGTTCTAAAAATTTCAAAACACATGACACACGCGAAAGGAATTTTGTGGATCTGCCTTTTTGGACAATAACTTTGAAATATTTGGCTAAAAAATATCCCGTTCATTAAGTAAGCCTGTGATTATGATTGCCTCTAATTGGGGTCAATTGGGGGAAGGAAGTTAATGCAAATTCGCTTGTTAAATACTTTTTGCACACAAGCATTTAGGGTTTTTGCAAGGGTATCATCAGAAAGGCGGAAAAGCGCCTATTCTTGCGGATTCTTGTCTCTTACGGTGTACTTAAGTTACTGCGAAAACTTAAAAAAAATCGTTCGTCGCTTGAGGTAACTCAAATTGAAGAGGAAGGTCCAACATATGGTGCAGGAATCGCAGTTTTAAGATAAACTTATTATTACAACGATAGGATTGCTAGTTAAACTTCAAACGCGTTTTTTTCGAGACCATTTTTTCTAATCGGTGTACACGATTTCTCGACATCCAACGGACGGATTAACTCGAAATTTGGTACACTTGTTTAGTGTGGTCGTAGTTTAGTCTTGACTGATGGTTTACTTCTCAACATTTTCTTTTATCATTAGTTATTAACAATTATGATGTCATTTTTTCTCGACAAAGCGAACAAAAGCGATTAAAAAAATTATTTTGATGACTCAAACATCATAACAAAAAAGCTTGGTTAAGTCTCACAAGGGGAAGGTACGAACTTGGTCGCGGATTTTGATGCCTCTTTGCGAGAGTAAAGTACATCCCAATAACAATCTATCCTGTAAAGGAGGAAACCCAACTCTCAATTGTTCTCGAGAAATAGTGGATCGAAAAACTAGCCAACATGTATATACCAGTAACATTGCACTCGCGATGCAGCGCGGCTTACTGGCAAGAGCGTCTGACTATCACGCTGGCGACTCGGGTCCGAGCCCAAGTCGGATACTTTTTTTCTTAATTTTTCATCGATTTTTCGTGGACAACGTGAAAATTCAAGAAATACAAAATGAATTTAGTCGGGGGCAAAGAGCCCAATCACCACCTGGGCGGCGCGGGTTTGATCCATGAACTCTTCCTTTTTTATAACGGAAATTTCAATTATCACGCAAATCCACTAGGCAAAAGAATTAAAGGATATTGAAAAAGTCCGCCAATTTTAGGGTAATTTTCAAATAGCTGTAACTCCTCGAAAAATGGTCGTACAGCAAAATAAAAAAAGCAAATTGAAGGTGTGAATCTCTTGTCTTGAGATCTTGAGCTCAAAAATTTTTCACATCAGCCAATTTTTAGTAGCCATCAAAAAACCAAAGTAAAAAAAATTTCAAAATTTTTGCCCATCTTTCACAGTCTGCACGGACTTTAATAAATTTTTTTGAATGATCGGATTGAAAGGATCGTCTCGGTAGATTCCTCCCCTTTAATTTGAGCGGTGGGAGAGCTCTGTACGATTTTTTCTCGCTGAGTTATCGATGTTCAAAACAAAAATGACTCAAAACAAAAATGTTCAAAACAAAAATTTGTTCCCATTGTTCAACAATCAACATTTTTTAGCACCGGAAATTCGGATCAGTGCCAAAAAAATTGTGATTCTCAAAAGACGAATAAAAGGTGGTAGATTTAGCCTTTAATCGATTTTTGGCAAAAACCACAATTTCGATCATTCGGAACACAATGAAAAAAAAATCGTAGGGTTTAGCTTTTGAGAGCTTTTTTAGGATACTTTGAGGTCATAAGAAAACCGATTTTTTTTTATCTATTCGATATTGGCAAAATAATCCTTAGTTAAAAGAATATTCGTAAATATGCCATTTTTCACGTTTTTTAAAATCCATTTTCCCGCATAAAAAAAAAACTTGTTAAAAAAATGATAAAAGCATCTTATAGAGAATACTTCAAAGTTTCCAAAACTCTCTGGTTTTTTTCTGTGCGACGGTTAGTCTCCGAGTAATCAGTCATCAAAGTCAAAAGTGTCATTTTTGCTTCGAACATCGATAACTCAGCGAGAAAAAATCGTACAGAGCTCTCCCACCGCTCAAATTAAAGGGGAAGAATTCAGCTAGACGATCATTTTAATCCGATCATTAAAAAAAAATTATTAAAGTCCGTCCAGATTGTGAAAGAAGAGCAAAAATTTTGAATTTTTTTTTACTTTGGCTTTTGGTGGCTACTAAAAATTGGCTGATGCGAAAAATGTTTGAGCTCAAGATCTCAAAACTAGAGATTCACATCTTCAATTTGCTTTTTTTTTTATTTTGCTGTACGACCATTTTTCAAGGAGTTACAGCTATTTGAAAATGACCCTAAAATTGGCGGACTTTTTCAATATCTTTTAATTCTTTTGCCCAGTGTATATAAATGTATTGGCTGAGGACGCGGAAGGGCTGAGGAGCATGATAGAATTGCTGGAAAAATACGTAGAAGAAGCGAAGTTGGAGGTGAATGTGAAAAAGAAACAAAAAACATGGTATTTAGAAATGGGGCGGAAGAAAGAGAGGAGAGGAGTGGAGTTATAGAGGAGAAAAGATAGAGGTGGTCAATGAGTTCAAATATCTGGGTTATTGGTTTTCAACGCAAAACACGGGGCATCTGAAGAAGCTGGTGGCAGGGGCACAAAAAGCGGCAAATGCGGTATGGGGGTAATGAAGAGGGCGAAGGTAGAGAGCTTGGAGGTGCGGCTACAGCTGTTCGATTCGCCGGCCAGACTTCCACCCCGTACAGTGCTCCGTACAGGGTGGAAGTCTGGGGCTGTTGAAGAAAGGAGGAAATAGAGAAGCTACAGGGAAAACTGGTAAAAATGACCCTCTGGGTAGCAAGGAACACGCCAAGCTACCCGTGGAAGCTTGAAGCAGGTAGGAGGAGCGTGGATGTCGAAGCAAGGAGAAGGGCAGGGAGTTATATAACTCAAATCCTGAAAGTGGAAGAGGGGAGATGGCCGAAGGTATGTTTGAGAGAGGAAATCAGAAATATTCTGAACGGACACCCATCGAGATGGGGGAAAGAATTCAAGAAGGCGATGGAAGACGTAGGAGACGGGAGAGTGGTCAAATGCAGGAAGCTGGGAGAGGATCGAGGGAGTAGACAGGAAAACGGAACAAGACATCCACGGAGACTGGGTCAAGGCGGACAGGTCGTCCTTCTGCGCCTGTTGCAAGGAAATAAATGTGGGATGCGGGAGAGAGAGAAATATTGAGATAAAAAAGAGCTGACGGGGGAATCGAAGGAACAATGGACAAGTTTGAGGTACGGAAATGTGGGGAAAAAGGTTTCAGTAGCTGGACCTGCGGACTATGCCGGGAGGAGGATGAGGGCCCGGAGCATATCTGGACGTGCGAGATAGCGAGAGGGGCGATAAAGGAAAAGTGGGTGGGAGCAGTGGCGGCCTGGAGAGGAGGGAGGGAAGGCGAGGAGTTGGAGCGTTGGACGAAAGACACGCTAAGAGGAGAACCGGTGCCGGTAATCTGCGAGTACTCAAGGGTGTTCGCGAAATTAAAAAGGGCGAGAACCGACGACGATCAAGAGGTGGAGGAATAAAAAAAGCACAAAAGCGTACGGTGCTTAGTGTTAAATATTGTAATTCTCATTCTAATTTTTAACGTTAATTTTAATTGATTAGCTTATAGGTTAGAGATAAGGATGGAAAGGGGGGGAGGGTTTGTAAAAAAGCGAAAGCTGTACAGATAGAATAAAACTACTACTACTATATAAATTTATTTAGAATATAATATTACGAATAATAAAAATTATCTATAAGTATAACATACATAAATATAAATAAAATAATGTTCAAAATAGATGTCGTAAAAATAACGTGAAAATACTTCGGGTTACATGATCACTATAAAAATACACTCGCTTGTTCTTCACCATTTGAGCGCTATGGTTTTCACTCCCTGCTAAAATATGCCTGGTATGCTGCAAAATTGATGTCGGAAACATCAACGAAATCTGCTTCCCTCAAACCCTTTTGAAAAACCACTGTGCATGTAAAGGCGTATCCGTTATGGCGTGCGCATGGTGTGAGATGAACTTTTTTTTCGCGTGCTTTTATGATGCCTCTTACCCTAAAACTTGTAATCCTTCTGCAGCAAGTGACGAAGATGATGAATGAATGCTTTGTAAAAACGTTTTTTGCAGTTATTAATCATTGTGTGAACAATTGTAAAAAACAATTATACCGTGGCAAATTATTCTATATTGTGCATGATGATTAAAAGTTCCATTAAGAAAAAAAGGAATAGAGTTTTCGGGTAGTGATCAAACACACGCCGCTCCGGTGGTGGTTGGGCTCTCGGTCCCTAACTGAATTCATTTTGTATTTGTTGTACTTTCAATTAATAAACATGAAGTTTCACGTTATCCCTGAAAAGTCGATGAAAAATAAAAAAGAAAAAAAAACGTATCCAACGTGGGCTCGAACCCGAGCGCCAGCTTGGTAGTCAGACGTTATAATCAATGGGCCACGCTGCCTTATAGGTTCCAAATGCAACGTTTATGGTATATAAATATCGCCTCGTTTTTCAATCGGTTATTTCTAGAGGACAATCGAGAGTTGCGTTTTCTCCTTTACAGGATTGATTGGATGGAGAGCATGGAGACTAGATACAGGAGCCTGAACTTGGCATTTTAAGTGATGCCCAAACATAAAGGCAACAGGGATGGTGCTACGATCGCTTGAAGGGTTGCCCTGCTAGATTCACTCGACAACAGACCAAATGCGAATTTGACGTTATTATTAATTTTGTTTTCGTAATTTTCACGTGAAAAAGAAATCTATTTCTGGAGCGAAAAACGGTAAGCCGTTTTGTAATACTATAATAATAATGTAATAATACTTTTAAATGATAATGTTTGTGTGTGTGTAGTTTTCAAGTAAGTTTCAAATATATAAGTTGTAGAAAACAACCCTATGTAATTCTTTAATTCTTGAGCCTTCGAAAGTTGGTCGAAAAGGTAGATTTGCAAAAATATTTAAGGACTCAATTTTTTATTCGAATACTTTTCGGCTCTTGTGTGCAAGTTGTATTTTAGTACGTAAGGTCCACTATTATACTACTGAAAGAGAACAAAATCACGGCAGCAGACTCAATAGTTTAGTTGTATTTGCGAACCGTCGTCTAAAAAACACACACACCGAAATGACGTTTAAACCACTGAAAATCGCATAACATTCATGGGGGTTCAATCGATAGGTATTGAGGTCCCTCATCGTTATCTTTCGTTTGCTCCACTCCGCGCATTACACTCTGTATATTGCTGGGCTTCATGCACAGTAACGTCAAACTCGCGTTCGGTCTGTTGTCGAGTGAAGCTAGCACTGCAACCCTTCGCGCGATCACAGCGCCATCGTTGTTGCCTTTATTTTGGGCACGGTTTTTTTATCGTTTCCCCATTGGATTTTAGGCTCCTGTACCTAGCCTCCATGGATATTTGGACGTAATTCGCTCTCGCTAAGGGGCGTCAAAATCCGCGACCCCAAGTTCCAACCCTCCCCTTATTAATCAATATTATCTATGTTAAGAAAAAAACTTTTTTTCTTTCAGATCAACCGAGTGGCGAAAATCAGGCGTGATTGTTTCTATCTCGTGTGTCAAATTTCATGAAATCGTGTGTGAATTTTTGTATTTTTTTTCAAATTTTATGAAATTTGATACACAAAATTTGTTAATCTACATACAATTAAATGTCAAAATGATTTTTCAATCATCTTATTCCTTCAATATTTCATAAATATTTCTTTAATTCCTTCAATATTTTCTTTAAACAACTCCGATGTTTAGCTCGTCACAGTAACCCTTAAAATGTATGTCATATATCCGGAGAAAAAATCTTTGTGGGTCGTTTCACACATATTTCAAGTACGCAAACTGACTAAACACAGATATTTTTTGAACTTCCGTCATGAGCAAAAGATGTTTGCAGTGCTGCAAAAAATACACGGGTTCACTGTTGACATCGCAACATCACGTAAAATTGTTCGATCACGAAAATCCAAAAAGATTACGGAAATATATGAGTGTGGTTACAGTGTGATCTCAGATCATCTTGAAAAGGCAACTTCGTTAAGGGGCTATACCAGTGTGACACTTTTAAAAAATCGTTTTTTTTGCCTTTTTCGACAGTTTATACTTTCAAGAATATCATTATCATTTATATCATTTATATCAATATCATCTTATCTTGAAAAAACGATAGTTAAACCTTTAAACGCGTTTTTCTCGAAATGAGATTTTTAAAATTTGCTGACATTGTAACTCAAAGAGCAATTATCCGGTTGACTTGAAATTTGAACTGAGTACTCTTGAATATATTTACTCTACAATGACGTAGGATATTTTTGATTGGATGAAGATTGACAATTTGGCATTGAAAAAAAACGACCATTTTATAGGCAAGAAAACAGACTTTTTTTCATAACTACGCCATTTTGTTAGATTTTGATATTTTTCGAAAATCCAACGTCATTGTACAGGAAATACCTTCCAGTTTAAAGACATTTTTTCCGTTTTCGGTTTCAGATACTCAATCGGCCGGAATCATGTCAGCAGTGGAGGAACTTTTTTTTTACGCCTCCACAGGCAGCGCATAAGCCGCTTGGATGTCAATATTTTTCTATGAAAAAATTATATAATATAGGTAAAATATAGCCAAATATATTCTTAATTTTCCGAAACATTTAATTGAGCACTTTTCTTCCAAAAAATTCTCAAAGATCACCCAATTTTTCAGCGTCCACACTGGTATAGCCCCTTAAAGTATTCCTTTCGCGGAGGGCCGTATTTTGTGGGGGCATAAGCAGGTCCTTCTGAATCGTCGGTAAATTACAATTGCGCTTAATAAAAAAATAAGTTACAATGGATTATTATACACAACGATAACCTAGAATAAAAAATTTCGCGCAAATTTAGTAGATTGAGACATTTTTGGATTTATTTGAAACGTCACGGCTACAAAAATTCTTCTGCTAGTCACATTTTTCCAAGTTTCAACATTAATATTTTCTTTAAACGTTCGGTGACCCTCGGTTTTTATTGTCGTTACGGAATCTTTAGACTTTTTTACACCTGTGAGCAGTTTATATTAGGCATCTAGAGTTATTTAGCGTATAAATTATTAGATAGAAATGTGGTCAGCGTGACATGTCCATAAAGCGCCGTAAAAATGAGACGATTTTTAGGGCCGTAATTTTTCGTTCAAGGTTCGGTAACTTGGCTTGAAATTTTACCAGTATACTGGGATGTATTTTTACTTCATTATAGACGAAAATCAGTTAAGTGTAAAATATTTGGGTTCATGAAAGGAATACCTTGTGTCACGAGAGTTTCAACGAAAAGTTTGGAAAATAGTCATTTTTCGGCAAACATATTTTTTTGTACAAAAAAAGAACGGGTGGTTGTAAATTAATAACAGTAGTATCAACTTTCTGCAAGACAACCGTTCTGCAAATAGTCGTTTCGAGAAAAAACACGTTTAAGGGGAGAGATACCTTTAGCCAGGAAAGAAAATGCTGATTTTTATGATTTTTTTTTAAAGGAATGATTTCTTTGCCATTTTTTGAGACTGAGGGCACGTTTATTGCTACTTTTGGCTGATACATGGTATTTTTTATTTTTATTTTTCATAAAAAAGGCGGATTTATGGTACTTCTAAACTGCATTTTCAGAACTGGCGTGACGTATAGCCAAAAAAGTAATTGACCGATTCTGATTGAATTTGGTATCAATCTTTTTAACCTTGTTGTCTAAACATGACTTTAAATGTTTTTGAAAATTAAAAAAAGTATTTCTTTTGCAAAAATGTAGCCATTTTTGTCGGAAAGTTCAATCTTTTTGTGTCAAAGCGTTCATATTCTGCATATGAGTGTTAATGAAAGAAAAAAATTCGTTGGTCTTTTTGGGATTAATCCCGCCGACGCTACGTGTCACGCCTTCTGATAACATCCGCCGCAACCCGTTCAGACGACCGTGCCATACCAGCGACATTTTTAAAGATTAATAAAGAATAACACTTTGTAATAGCCAAAAGTAGTAATAAACACTCTAAGTCTCAAAAATGGTGAAGAAGTCTTTCCTTCTGAAAAAAAATCATGAAAATCAGCGATTTTTTCCTCGCCTAAAGATATTTCCTCCCCTTAAAGGATGAAAAATAAGCTCGCTGGACATTTTTTACGAGAAAGTCCAGTAAAAACGATGAAAACCATGCACTTTTAGCGTCAAATTAGAATGTTTTACTGAAGCCAGATGGGTGCATACTGTAAGTAACCCCAGTGAAATTTTGCCCCTCAACTCGCCCCAACCTCAAAAAATACGGGTTGAAAACTTAAAAATCGCCGTCTCTCAATAATCAATAGCCCGATCAAAAAAGGCTTCAAACTAAAGTTATTTGGAACAATAAAATACGTTTAAAGTTATCCGACGTCCACCCCCTATCTTTGAAAATAGCGGCACAACAACGATTAGAAAATTCGGGGTGAATGCGAGAAGAAAAAAAAAATTCTGGCTAGAAATAAAGAGGAACTTATCCTGATTCGATATATATCGAATTTTTTAAAATATATAAACATTTTTTTCGATTTTCTAAAGATGTACTGTTTTCGCATAAACCGCGAATTTTCTAATAGTTTTTGTGCCGCTATTTTCAAAGCTAGGGGATTGGTTGTCAGGTAACTTTATACGTATTTTATTATTTCAAACAACTTTTGTTTGAAACATTTTTCGATCGGGCTATTAATTTTCGAGATACGGCGATTTTTGAGTTTTCAACCCCTATTTCTTAGGGTTGGGGCAAGTTGAGGGGCAAAATTTCATTGGGGTCACTTTCAGTATGCAACCATCTAGCTTCAGTCGAAAATTCGAATTCTCCGCTAAAAGTGCTGGGTTTTCGTTTCTTCTACTGGACTATGTCTTTGTGGTTTGGTGCTGACCTTTCGGTGTTCCGTTTTCTTTCATACACAATTCACGGGCGGCTTGTGCTGGTTTCGCCAATTCGCTGGGTACTGCCTGAAAATAAGCAAAACATTTTACAATCAAAGTACGCACTCCGATACTTTTACGGCCATATGTAAGTCCAAAAGACATTTATTTTTTAAACTAACAAAGAAATTATGTTCCCAATTTTCATTCCACTACTTTGGGGGTACATCCCAGGTAGGAATTGACGATGAAAAAAGGGCTCGCCAAGCTCTGAAACAAGGCTCACATTTTTTAATTCAGGCTGAGCACCAGCCTGATTTCAGGCCTAGCTGAACCTCTGAATGATAACGCGGTTTCAGGCTCTTGCACACAGGCTTGACCAAAGGCTGGTAGAAAAGCCTGTACTAAGCCTGAAACGACGAAACAACAAGGTTCAAAACGAGCCGTAATAAAGCCTTCACGAGCATTTATGACCAGGCTTTACCCAAACTCTTCCCGAGACTATACGAGGCCTGTTTTTAGTTTTCTATATTCTACATTGGGGTAAATTTAATAAATTTGTAAAGAATTCATTTGATTTATTATATATATTTATTATTTGTTACAAAATATATATAAAAAATATTTTAAAAAACAATACGTTATTTTATTGCGTACTTTTATTTTCGTATATACTTTTTTGTGTACCTCATAAATATCGATAAGAGCATATGTTTAAATGTTCTGAGCTGCCTCCTTCGCTTTCGTTTTTCGTGCCTTCGCACCCGCCAAATTTATTGCTAAATTTTTTTTCATAAAAGTACAGAAAAAATATTATTTTAAACTTATTTTATTTTATCACAACCTGAAACAAGCCTACATCCAGCCTTGATTTTTCAGCCTCAAAATTCACCGGCTGAATAAAGCTTGAAATAACCCTGAGTTTAGGCTAAGCAGCCAGTCTTGGTTTCAGGCTGCTCCAAACGATGCAATGAAACCTGGGCCAGGTCTGTCTCACTCAGGCTCGGTGAAACAAGGCTCGCACAAGCTTGTTTCCATCGTCAGCCTTTTTATTTCCTACCTGGGATGTTTCGTTGATGGGAAACTTACAGCACCGTGAAGCCTGACAACCATTAGGGCAACACCACAAGCAAGAAGAGCAAACTTGATCATTTCGTTAGGTGATCCGCACCAACGTGTAAGAAACTATATTGAGACTGTTTGTAGAATGCGTCGTGACACATCGTATTTATAGGGGAACCTTGAACAACTGCATCGCATATTTTAATATCCTTGAATAAACTTTCCAGAAGATGTTGTTTGCGTCGTATACGTAAATATCATTCACGATCCCGATCGAAACGAGCTTGCTGTTTCAAACCTATCATCACCGCATACTACCAATCATTGTCACCATTGAGAACAATTAACTAGAATGAACGAGAGGCAGACTCAGAGCTCACTTTAAAAAAATCGATCTTTTTTCAATAGTTACGTAATAATGACGACTTTTTTCATCGATTTTTCATGCTCGCGTTTCGTCGCCACGTTGTTTAAGGTAGAACGAGCGCGCGCTCTCAATTTCTATAGATTGTGTTCAAATTTTAACCGGACATTGTTCATATCATTACGCAGGTTTGAGTGAAATTTCAGAACAGTCGACTATTTAGATTGGGAGATGATGGGTTTTTAAATTGCAACTTTTAATACTGCAGGGTTTGCATTGACCGAAAGTCAGGTCACATAATTCGTCGTACCATTCTATTGTGTTTATGAATTTTGAAAGAAAAATTATGTTTAGATAGCAAACTAGTTAGGGAAAGAGTGAAAAAAGTTTCGATTGCCTTTACACATAGAAACTGTACATGTTTTAACTGAAAAAATGTTTGAACTTTTTTGCAAATCAAAGTCTACGGGAAGCTAGACTGCACGCCGATTTGCAACTCCCGCGGCGACCGTGCTATAACACTCTGTCACAGCTCCGCCATTTTGATGATGAATTAATTAAAAAAAAATTGTTTCGTACACTTAAATATACTATTAAAGTATACCTAAAGTTTGATAATTGTAGAATAATTATTTCTTAGTTTAAAAAATCGCTCAAATTGCTTATTTTTTCCTGTCTAAATTTATATTCCGCCTTAAGAAAGTTATTTTAAAAATCGATGATCTTCAACGATTCGGATTTATTGTTAACTCGAACAGCCCGTTTGGTTTTCAGATTTCAGATGGATCGTTTAAGCTGGATACTGCCAACGCCAAAGGTCGCGAAAAAAATGTCAGAAAAAGGAATAATTTATTGGCCAGGCATGCATACAGTTCCCGTCTTATTCTACAAATATTGGATAGAAAATTTATCGCTCGGCGACAGGTCGGTCTAACATTTGTTTAACGTGTAAGCGTACTGGCCGTTGTATCCGTCGGCTGTGGAAGAAACGTGACCATATTAATTATTTCTTTTTCCATTTTCTACGGTGTGCGCTCGAGCGGAAAAACATGCGGCTGTTTTTTTGTTTGAAGGAAAATACTACTCAAAATAAAAACGTTTTACTTCGAGAATATAAAAGTTGTAAGTTTTAAGAAAAAGCAATTGAAAAAAGAAAAGATCGACTATGTCTGTTGAGAAGCGAGACTTTTTGCGATGGAAGAGAGAAAAAAAACTACAAAAAATATTAATGTATACCGACCGCTTAATACTTCGGAACGACTCTGTACTCTCTGCCCATAGGCTGGCATTCCTTGAAAAAGGGTCAATATACCTCTGGGACTCTCCTCTCTATCTCTCTCTCTCTCTCTTATCGTTTACCAAACCAAATTGTCCCCAGAGACAGTACATGTAGCACTGCATCGTGAGGGAAAAAAATAATTAGTCGAGCTTATAAATTACCTATAAAGACGATAGAGGTAGTTTTCATTTTGAAAGTACAGTGAAACTCCAGTTATACGTTTATCAAGGGGTACATCAAATATGACGTATAAGTGAGAATAACGTAGAAGTGAAATACAGTATGTATCTGAAACGTCTTAAAATTTGAAAATGGCGATTGGTGCAAAATTTCCGATGTTTTTCAATAGCAATACCTCTATTATGTTAAGGGGCTTTACCAGTGTGAACGCTGAAAATTTGGGTGATTTTCGGGAATTTTTCGGAAGAAACGTACTCTATTAAATGTTTCGGAAAATTAAGAATATATTTGGCTATATTTGACCTATATTACATAATTTTTTCATAGACAAAATTGAGATCCAAGCGACTTATGCGCTGCCTTCGGAGGCGCCAAAAAAAGTTCCTCCACTGCTGACATGATTCCGGCCGATTGAATAGCTGAACCCGAAAAAGAAAAACATGTCGTTAAACTGGAAGGTAGTTCCTGTACAATGACGTAGGATTTTCGAAAAATATCAAAATCTAACAAAATGGCGTATTTACGAAAAAAAGTCTGTTTTCTTGCCTATAAAATGGTGGTTTTTTTCAATGAAAAATCGTCAATTTTCATGCAATCGAACATATCCTACGTCATTGTAGAGTAAATATATTCAAGAGTACTCAGTTCAAATTTCAAGTCAATCGGATAATTGCTCTTTGAGTTACAATGTCAGCAAATTTGAGATTGAGAAAATCTCATTTCGAGCAAAACGCCTTTAAAGAGTTAACTATATCGCCTTTAAAGAGTTAACTATATCGATTTTTGCAAGATAAAATGATATTGTTATAAATGATAACGATATTCTTGAAAGTATAAACTGTCGAAAAAGGCAACAAAAAAACGATTTTTTTAAAGTGTCACACTAGTTGAGCCCCGTAATATTTGGTTTTCCAATTAAAAATTTGATTGGTAATAATTGAGTAATGAGCCAACTCAAGTTTTCGAATTTCCTTTTTGAACTTTTATTTCAGGGGTTACCCCCACTTGCGATTTTGAAAAAATCGATTTTTTTTGCATTTTTTTGAAGTATAAGTATCCGGGCCCATACAGAAGTATGGGCCCGGAATAGATGACTCTATGTAAATTTACAAAAAAAAATATTTTCTTCGTGTAAACTGAAATTGAAACTTTAAACGCGTTTTTCTGAAAATGGCATTTCTGAAGTCGGTGACCAAGATTACTCGAACACTAATGAATCGATCTTCTTGAAATTTTGCAGGCTTATTTAATACATAAAAATGTAGTCTTTAAACGTAGGATTTTTTTTTTTTCGAAAAAAATGGCCGTTTTATAGCCAAAAAACGGCCGTTTTTTTTCGTTAAAATCGAACCATTAACTTTGACTGTCCGCCATTTTGTGAAAAATGAATATTTTTTAAAATCCTTCGATTAAAGACTAGTTTATACTTATATTTGACTAAATCCATCCGTATTTTTTTTTTCAGATGATCCACTTCGCCGCAATGTTGGTCACCGCAAACCGTGTATATAAAAACATTATTTCATTGATGGCCATTTGCCATTAAACAATGTAATATTTTTCAATAAAAAAATTACTGAAAGTTCTTCAAGATGTGTTCTTTAAGATGGTATATTGATCGATTAAAAATGTTTTGTAGTTTTCTTTAAAAAAAATCATGAAAAAGGCCTTTTTTGCGCTACAAGTGGGGGTAACGCCTTAACGCGAGTTTGTAACACTAAGCTTTGACGTATTAGACTAGTAAATGACAGACAGGTTCGTATTGATAAGAGGTATGTAATCACCGTACATGCACTGAAAAAAAATTCGTTCATCCATCCAAAATTCAGTTGGTTTAACAAAATGTATCTTCAAATACCTTCAACTTGATTTTTGATTCGCATAACAAAACAATATAGTTGGTGGTAAAATAGTATAGTGGTGTGAACTGTAGCTTATTTAGCATGTCTGCGCAACTGTTAAAACAACAAAATTTCGAGACAACAAAATGGATTTTGCACATTCGACGATTCTTTTTTCTCAGTATGCATACATAGTCGAGGTCAGAAACATCGAAGCATCAAAACATCAAACAAAACATCAAAACGCAGTCACATGAAATTTTCTCCGGCGAGAGAATATCACGTTTTTTCAACGTATAACTGAGAAAAAACGAACCTCGAAACCGACGCTGGGGAATCAAATTAATAACATATAAGCGCGAAAAACATATAAGTGAAAAACGTAGAAATTAAACTTTATTACCATCTTTATGAACGGAATCTGCCGGGGCTAGAGAAATTTGTATACTTGAGGGTACCTTCCTATCAAAATGTGGCAAAAATGCCTATTCTTCGACATTGTCTTCTCGAAATCTATGCGGGATATTGGAAAAAGAAAAAAGTTGGTCGATTTATATACATTTTAGGTGCACGATATGATATTTTAAATAAATTAATATTCAGTCACCGGAAATGGGCGTTTTACAGCGCTCCGAGAAGAGTTAAAAGATATTTAAAAAGTTCGCAATTATTAACATATACGAGTGCGATTATTGCATGTACCACAATGAAGCCAAGAAAGCATGTTTTTCAGAAATATTTCTTCACCATTTTTAAGACTTAAGGTATGTTTTATTACCACTTTTGACTGTAACATGGTATTGGTACAGTTTAAAGCTCATTCATTTTTCGGAATATTTCAATGAAATTTCCAGGGAATATAGCTAAAAGGTGATACTATCGAATAAAAATATACATGAAAAATGCAATTTTTTGACCCGCCTAGGGAGATGTCGCCCGTTGAATACCCCGGGTACTGTAATTGTATTACAGTACCACAACTGCGTGCGTGTAGTTTGAGATGGTAACTTGTTGATAGTAATTCTATAAAGAAGTACTATGAGTAAGATTGAAATTCAGTGTATGTCTCTTCGCTGAAGGGTAAACATCTTGTTGTTTTCATAGTGTTAAACATGTCAAATTTCGTGCCAAAAAAGAGTATTTGTGGGGCATTTTACTGCACTACTTTGTTAAGGAGGTACACTAGCTTTAGCAAAATGGTGATAGATCAATAAAATTTGGTGAATATATTCTTTAGTATTATTCATGTAGATACAAATTTTTTCAGATTTTTTGGTTGTGCCGTTTTGTTACAAATAATTCACAAGCGTTTATTCTTATACCCGGAATATATACCTATATCTATAAAAACCCTATGCTTATACACGTGAACTTCAATGTTCAATTATTCGATAACGGCACAATGAAAAAATCTGAAAAAAATTGTATTGACATATATAATATTAAAGAATATACTCACCAAATTTTATTGATCTATCACCATTTTGAAATTTGACCATGGTTTAGCATGGCAACACTGTATGAAGCTGGTGTACCTCCTTAAAGAGAAATCTACAGCTGAAGCGCCGAGAATTTTTGTTGAGACTCCGAAAATAATGATTTTGATGTGTTGAATTTGAGGCATCGTACTTCATGAAGCCTCATATCAGACGCTAGCTGAACTTGCAGAATCATTAGGAGTTGATCACACAGCAGTTTCGAAACATTTAAAAGCATTGGGAATGATTTTTTTTAAATAAAGCATGAATTTTCACGATAAAAACAGCGGGAACTCATTCAACATCCAAATAAGTGATTTTTTATCAAATCATTGACAATATTCAGTGTCAAGGCAGTTGAAATTTTCAGAAAAGCATCTTTTTCACAAAAACTTTCTCAAAATTCGAGATGTCTGGATGAATTTCTATACACACGAAGTTATAATACAAGATATTCGTTTGACACAGCGATGAACAGAATTGTTTGACATCGCATTCTCAGAGTACAGTTTTGGAGGGAAAAAATCGTACAAATCGGAAACTTGCAGATTGCCTCGATTTGATTTCGTTCGCAAAGCTTCCTCTCTGAGAAATGCACTTTTGATTGAACATTCAGTAGACGCAATGTGCAAGTGTGTAGCGTGTCCAGCTTTTTCCCAACTTTCAACATAATCGGGAAAAAAAATACTAAAACGTAGGTAGTCTTCCAGTGTATTTACGCGATACGCTTGAAGCCAGAAGTCGAGGCGAACGCGCATATTCAGCGTGTAGCACCGAGCTCCATAACGGTTCAGCCAACAAGCGACGTTGAAGGTTGGAGGCTGAACGCTTTCTATCCAACATCGCGTACCGACATATCGATCCACGTGATATCCACTCAACCGGAGCACTATCGAAATCTCCGTGTAAAACTCTTCCGTGAGGATCAGCCGGATTCGCCGATTCACACGTACAAATTGGAATCTCAAACGTCGAAAATCGGCTCGGTCTATAACACCGGTTACCTCATACATTTGCCGCCTGTGCAAGCCAACGGCAAGAAATACTTCGTACAATTGAAGTCGTCTCTGTCGCAATCGCTCTACAAGTACAAAACGGTGCCGTTGTACTTCGAGGCGAACGCCTCGTTCAAGCAATTCACACTGAATTTCCAGGCCGAGAGAAAGATCGATCAGAACGAGATGAGCCAAACGTCGATGATCGTGCTGCCCTTCATAATGCTCGTGGCTCTGGCCTTCTCGTATCGCGAAAAGTTGTGGTCTTGCCTGAACTCGCGGGTCGAACAATGGTCGAAAACGCTTCCGGCACCGAGAACACCCGTTCAACCGATACCCATCGATCCGCGCGCCGATGACATCATTGTGGAGCAAATAATGAACATCAACAAAAGAAAGACTAAGCCTCGAAAAGCGTAAATCTCGCGGCTGCGGGAAGGAGAGGATAAAATCGAGGGGACGAAAAATCACTGTAGAGGTTGAAGTTGAGACTCGCTGTGTACTGCCACAATTATCTTCTCCTTTGAACATCGAACTTCGTTCATGGAGAATAAAGACATTGAATTCCTGCAATTGTCAAGAACTTAACAATCGGCCGTTTTAAAGTTGAGTAGCGAAACGTTGCTGTTTGTCACAATTGTACATATTACGTGTAATCGAATACGTCCGACGACGACGAAAAAAAAGAGACAACTATTTCAATTCGTTGAAGTTAATTGCAGCGTTATATTTATTCAAGTACATTCAGCTTTCGATGAGTCGTGGTCATTTTTCGTCTACCTAATCAGCGAATCGATAAACGCGTCAGGCTGTCTAAGCGACGAAGTATATCTGGAAGACAAAAAAGTACTCGATCAGTTCAGTTTGGTCCATTCGTTGTTGAGCGATTACTCGCTCGGCTAAGATTCGGTCGTTGGAAGAATCACCTCACGACCCTCCTTGTAGAAACATTTTTGGAAATTGTAGGCTTGCTCGCACAAATCCTTCCCAGATGCTGCAAAGTCAATCGCACAGAACGTTAATTTTATCGTCATTCGTTTTGTCGGACTGAGGCGTGAGGCGAGAAAATCTTAATACTCACACATAGTACGACATTTTTCGACGACTGCGGTTCCTTTCTCTTTTATCGATGCTGGCAATATATCAAGCATCGCCTGGAAATTTATCTCCCCGTCTTCGATCTAGAACCAAAAGAATCGAATTTTGAGAGTTTAGGGGAACAACGTAACGTCCGTGGGTAAATAACATCGTAATTGATTTTACCAGTGAGAATTGATCGAGGACACATTTCAAGTAGCACTTCAGTTTGTCATCATCCGCCAAATCGCCGTCGGCAGCTCGATCAAGCAGTTCTAAAAATTTCAAAACACATGACACACGTGAAAGGAATTTTTTTTTGTGGATCTGCCTGTGGATTCGCTTGTCAAATACTTTTTGCCCACAAGCATCAAAGGTTTTTTCAAGGGTATCATCAGAAAGGCGGAAAAGCGCCTATTTTTGCGGATTCTTTTCTCTTACGGTGTACTTAAGTTACTGTGAAAACTTTTTAAAAAATCGTTCGTCGCTTGAGGCAACTCAAATTGAAGAGGAAGGTCCAACATATGGTGCAGGAATCGCAGTTTTAAGGTAAACTTATTATTACAACGATAGGACTGCGAGTTGAACTTCAAACGCGTTTTTTCGAGATCATTTTTTCTACACGGTGTACACGATTTCTCGACATCCAACGGACGGATTAATTTGAAATTTGGTACACTTGTGTAGCGCGGTCGTAGTTTAGTCTTGACTGATGTTTTACTTCTCAACATTTTCTTTTGTCATTAGTTATTAAAAATAATGATGTCATTTTTTCTCGAAAAAGCGAACAAAACCGATAAAAAAATTTCTTTTGATGATTCAAACAGCATAACAATAAAAGCTTGGTTAAGGCGTCTGGCCACCTTGACCGATCGAAAAATGGGTATATGAAAAAAAAATAAACTCGAAAGTATGGGCCGGAATATTTTTATTTTTTTACACAACGTCAGAAAGGGCTTCAAGAATAACGTTAATAAATTTCCGTTCAAAATATTAACAAATGGCGCCGTTGTGCACATTGACGCGGAGGCCCCCCGCACGATACGCGCGGTCGTTGTCCCAGCTGTTGCCCGCTCATGTCACATCTAAAGAAAAAAATCAGCTCATTCGTGAGTAGTGTCACTACAATGTAGCAAATCGGGTTTTTTCGACCATTAAAAAAATTACGGTGAGCCGAAGAAAAAAGTTTGTATTTTTCACCGAAATTATGGCTCACCGTAATTTTCTTTTTCAGATGTGACATGACCGGGTAACAGGTGGGACAACGACCGCGCGTATCGTGCGGAGGGCCTCCTCGGCAATGTGCATAACGGCGCCATTTTTAAATATTTTCAACGGAAATTTATAAACGTTATTCTTGAAACCCTTCTGGCGTTGTGTAAAAAAATAAAAATATTCCGGCCCATACTTTCGAGTTTATTATTTTTTCTTAAATATACCCATTTTTCGATCGGCGAAGGTGGCCAGACGCGTTAAGTCTTACAAGGGGAGGGTACGAACTTGGTCGCGGATTTTGATGCCTCTTTGCGAGAGTAAAGTACCTCCCAATAAGGTAGTCGGTTCAGTGGCCGTCAGGTTTACGCATTAAATAAGTATTTTAAGATAGACATCAGTCCTTCGTGCAGATCTGTGGTATATTAGCTTCCAGGATGTATTTACTATGTTGTATTACATTTTCACACCCGTAAGTATACGTATAAAAGAATAATCAAATTAAATGTATTCCGCTACGACGTCTAGCTGTCATTTCGTCCTAATCCTTCATTAGGAGGTTAACGTGAACCATGTCACATCTCGGGTGATTTGAGAATGCCTGTGGACTTGCGTGAAGTAAGTTTTCCTTCACGTGATTAACAAGGATTTTAGTTTTGTGTTCAGCATAAAAAATTATAGGTTTATGTTAATTTCAACGAACTTTCATATATGACGATTACCGGTTCAGTAACATAAACACTCTGCCGATTAATCGCCACGGCTGTCGATAACTGGGAGAATGTTAGCAAAAAAAGAGTCTTACGAATCGAATATTAGTTTATAGAAAATCAGGAAAGAAATATTGGGTCCCTAATTAGCATTGTCTGAAGGATCCACGGACCAGTAATCGTCATACACATATTCGCGGTAGTAAAAAGATATACATATAAATAAATGTTGTCGGTTACTGGGTCGTGATCATGTCGATAACTGGGTATGCTTTGAACACAGGTGAACAGCACTCGATGGAAGTAATATTTATAATATAATTCTGACGTAATAGGCAATAATTATTTTTATTTTTGAAATTAATAAAGTTCCATGGAAGAGAAATTTATATTTTAAACTCTTTATCAAATGTTTTTAAAAAATCATAAAGTTTGTGACAGAGTGCGTAAAAATTTTTCTGCCGTTCTATGTGCAGACATAATCGAGTCGAAAACAAGGCTTTTTGGGATTTTTAAAAAATACTAATAAAGCAATCAAAATGAGGTTTGGAGGGTTTATTTCACATATCTGTAGGTACATCCAACGAGCGGACTCGATGGAGTCGCACATGGAGTGCACCCAGAAGAATTTTCTTTTCCCCGAAATCTAGATGAATTTTGCTACCGAAGTACACACGATTGTTATAAAATATTTATTTTTGTACATCTAGCTCAATTTTCAAGAAAGCCGCATTTTCGACTGAAACAACGGCCTTTGTTCGTTTCCAGAAATCGCAATTGTTAAACGATTGTAAAAATCGTGTGTACATCGCTATAAAATGTATCTAAGAAGTTATAGTTGAAATTTTAAGTCAATCGGTCAAAAAATGCAGGACCTACCAGTCCGCCCAATTTTGAAAACATTTCTTCATGAAAAACGCGTTTAAAGTTCGAAAACCATTTTTCTGCATGTCTTAAAAAAATGTCCACCTAAAATAACTTTTGCATATTATTTTCGACATGTTTATACATAATTTAAGTCAATTAAAAAAAAAACAATTTTTTTTTTCAAAGGTATATAAGGCCTCAAAGCAGTTTGAACGCATGTGACGACTAGTGGGAAGTTCCCATGGCGATTACCAGACCAACTGTCATGGCGGCATGCCGATGACTCGTACAATAGCATCTTATAACCTTTACGAATTTTTTTCTCGAAAACAGTACCAAGTACGGGAATTTCACAACGACCTTCTTCTTCGTAATAAAAAAACTGATTAAGAACGACTTAAAATAACTTTTACTCACTTTCCTAGTTGAGCTATATAAATTTGCAAAGTCAAGCGATCTGCTTAAGGTGAGGATTACTGGGCCATCTACCTTAAGAATCTATCCTGTAAACGAGAAAAGCCAACTCTCAATTGTTCTCGAGAAATAGTGGATCGAAGAACCAGGCAAAATGTATATACCAGTAACATTGCACTCGCGATGCAGCGCGGCTCACCGGCAAGAGCGTCTGACTATCGCGCTGGCGACTCGGGTCCGAGCCCAAGTCGGATACTTCTTTTTCTTTATTTTTCATCGATTTTTCGTGGATAACGTGAAAATTCAAGAAATACAAAATGAATTTGGTTGGCGACAAAGAGCCCAATCACCGCCTGGGTGGCGCGGGATTGATCCCTGAACTCTTCCTTTTTTATAACGGAAATTTCAATTATCACGCAAATATATAAATGTATTGGCTGAGGACGCGGAAGGGCTGAGGAGGATGATAGAATTGCTGGAAAAATACGTAGAAGAAGCGAAGATGGAGGTGAATGTGAAAAAAATCATGGTACAGTAGAACCAAGATTATCCGAACCAATTGGGACCGAGACTAGTTCGGATAATTAAAAGTTCGGACCATCGAAACGTGGGTTTTTGTGGGACGAGATCATAAACAACACCTTTTTACATAAAAACAGTACATACATATATATTAAAATTTGACATACATATTAACGTTGATATATATATATATATATATATATATATATATATATATATATAATATGTGTGTGTATTTTAAATAGCTGAAAAAAGTCGAATGCCTTTTTAAATATTTTCTTTCATAAAATCGTCGATTTTTAATTGACGAACGGCTGTAACGCGTTTTTGAGCGGCTAAGTCTTGCAACCGTTTGAGAAGGGGAAGTTGCGTTCGGTTGTTCATTGTTGCTCACGGCGGTGGCAGCGAGCAACAATGTATCTTTCACGCCATCGTTCGGATAATTGAGCGTTCGGATAAACTAAGTCATCGTTCGGATAATTGAGGGTTCGGATAATCGAGGTTCTACTGTATTTAGAAATGTGGCGGAAGAAAGAGAGAAGGGGAGTGGAGTTATAGAGGAGAAACGATAGAGGTGGTCAATGAGTTCAAATACCTGGGTTATTGGTTCTCAACCCAAAACACGGCGGGGGGGGCATCTGAAGAAGCTGGTGGCAGGGACACAAAAAGCGGTATGGGGGGTAATGAAGAGGGCGAAGGTAGAGAGCTTGAAGGAGACGCTACAGCTGTTCGATTCGCTGGCCGAGGCGGGAGCACTGTACGGGGCTGGAAAAGAAAGGAGGAAATAGAGAAGCTACAGGGAAAACTGGTAAAAATGGCCCTCGGGGTAGCAAAGAACACGCCAAGCTACCTGTGGAAGCTTGAAGCAGGCAGGAGGAGCGTGGAGGTCGAAGCAAGGAGAAGGGCGGGGAGTTATATAACTCGAATCCTGGAAGTGGAAGACGGGAAATGGCCGAAGGTATGTTTGAGAGAGGAAATAAGAAATATTCTGAACGGACACCCATGAAGATGGGGGAAATAATTCAAGAAGGCGATGGAAGACGTAGTAGACGGGAGAGTGGTCAATGTGGTGTGGTCAAATGCAGGAAGCTGCGAGAGGATCGAGAGTTGCTCTATCGAGGGAGTAGACAGGAAAACGGAACAAGGCATGCACGGAGACTGGGTCAAGGCGGACAGGTCGTCCTTCTGCGCCTGGTACAAGGAAATAAATGAGGCATTCCACGTCACTTAAGCCAGTATAAAAAAATCCACAAATAATTTTGAAAAATCGAGTTACATTATAGAAAAATAATCACCGAGTGTCGAAATAAAAAAAAAAATTTGACGTTTTTTCTCGTTGATTACCATTTTTTAACATTTTTCCATTCAAATAGCTGTATCTTCGGCGGGATTTGACGTATTTACATTTGTAAAAAACGCGTGCGTCTTTTTCTAGCCTTCCAGAAAAAAAGTAATTCAGATTTTATTGAGCAAGCCAAACGTTCGTTCCAAGGCAAAATATGCAAAAATATTTTTTTTCTCAAGGAAAGACACTCTTTATTTTATTTTTTCAAATTCACCCGAATTGTGAATACGAAAAACGGATTTTTGGTATTTTTTATATTATGGGATTCCTAAACACCGTGAAGTAACAGCTACTTTTATTTTTTTATTTTTTCATTAATAATCGATTGAAGAGTGTGGTGCACTCCAAGGCTCCAATGCATATGACATATATGTTATTTATATTTCAAAAACCTAGTAAACATACAGCCAGTGCTCCACACTCTTTTTAACTGTATTGGCCAACCGTCGTTTAAAATTAGTATCTTACAAAAAAAACACACACAAACCGAAATGACGTTTAAAGCACTGAAAATGGCATAACATTCATGAGGGTACCATCGATAGGTATTGAGGTCCCCCATCGTTATCTTTCGTTTGCTCCACTCCGCGCATTACACTCTGTATATTGCTGGGCCTATGCACAGTCTTATTCCTTCAATATCTTCCTCCTTCAATATTAATTTCTTTAAACAACTCCGATGTTTAGTTCATCACAGTAACCTTACCCCTTTAAAATGTATGCTAAATATCCGGAGAAAAAACCTTTGAGGGTCGTTTCACACATATTTCAAGTACGCAAACTGACTACGCAAAAACATTTTTTGAACTTTTGTCATGAGCAAAAGATGTTTGCAGTGCTGCAAAAAAATACTGGTTCACTGTTGACATCGCAACATCACGTAAAATTGTTCGATTCCGAAAATCCAAAAAGATTACTGAATTATATGAGTGTGATTACAGTGTGGTCTCAGATCATCTTGAAAAGCCAACTTCATTAACGGGCTATACCAGTGTGACACTTTTAAAAAATGGATTTTTTTGCTCTTTTCGACAGTTTATACTTTGAAGAATATCATTATCATTTATATCATTTATATCAATATCATTTTATCTTTCAAAAATCGACAGTTAAATCTTTAAACGCGTTTTTCTCGAAACGAGATTTTTTAAATTTGCTGACATTGTAACTCAAAGAGCCATTATCAGATTGACTTGAAATTTGAACTGAGTATTCATGAATATATTTACTCTGCAATGACGTAGGATATTTGTGATTGGAGTAAGATTGACAATTTGGCATTGAAAAAAACGACCATTTTATAGGCAAGGAAACAGACTTTTTTTTTCATAACCACGCCATTTTGTTAGATTTTGATATTTTTCGAAAATCCTACGTCATTGTACCGGAAATACCTTGCAGTTTAATGACATTTTTTCCTTTTTCGGTTTCAGCTACTCAATCGGCCGGAATCATGTCAGCAGTGGAGGAACTTTTTTTTGGCGCCACCGAAGGCAACGCATACGTCGCTTGGGTCTCAATATTTTTCTATGAAATCATTATGTAATATAGGTTAAATATAGCCAAATATATTCTTAATTTTCTAAAACATTTAATTGAGCACTTTTCTTCGAAAAAAATCCGGAAAATCACCTAAATTTTCAGCGTTCACACTGGTATAGCCCCTGAAGTTTCACGAGAGTTTCAACGAAAACTTTCGGAAACAGTCATTTTTCGGCGAACCTATTTTTTTTTACAAAAGAAGAACGGGTGGTTGTAAATTAATAACAGTAGTATGAACTTTCTGCAAATGGTCGTTTCGAGAACAACACGTTTAAGGGGAGAGATATCAGCGAGGAAAGAAATGGCTGATTTTTTTTTTTAAGGAATGATTTTTTCACTATTTTTTGAGGCTGAGGGCTGATTTATTACTACTTTTGGCTTATACATGGTATTTTTTTCTTTTTATTTTTCATAAAAAAGGCGGCGTTATGGTACTTCTAAACTGTATTTTCAGAACTGGCGTGACGTATAGCCAAAAAAGTAATTGACCGTTTCTGATTGAATTTGGTATCAATCTTTTTAACCTTATTGTCTAAACATGACTTTAAATGTTTTTGAAAATTAAAAAAAGTATTTCTTTTGCAAAATGTAGCCATTTTTTTGGAACGTTCAATCTTTTTGTGTCAAAGCGTTCATATACTGCATATGAGTGTTAGTAAAAGAAAAAAATTCGTTGGTCTTTTTCGGATTAATTTCGCCGACGCTACGTGTCACGCCGTCTGATAACATCCGCCGCAACCCGTTCAAAAGACCATGCCATACTAGCGACATTTTTAAAGATTAATAAAAAAATAACACTTTGTAACAGCCAAAAGTAGTAATAAACACTCTAAGTCTCAAAAATGGTGAAGAAATCTTTCCTTCTAAAAAAAATCATGAAAATCAGCGACTTTTTCCTCGCCTAAAGATATTTCCTCCCCTTAAAGGATTAAAAATAAGCCCGCTGGACATTTTTCACGAGAAAGCTCCTTAAGACGGAATGACAGCTCATCGCGGTCGGTATGGTAGAACAATTATAGATACCCAAAAATCTCTAAAACGGCTCTTCAGATCCCGTCGAAACTTTGCCAAATGACGTCGAATAGATAGAAGAACAGCTGTCTGCCCCTTAAATTTTCTGAATTTGAGGGGCAGACAGCTATTCGTCTATCTATTTGACGTCATTTGGCAAAGTTTCGACGGGATCTGAAGAGCCGTTTTAGAGATTTTTGGGTATCTATAATTGTTCTACCATACCGACCGCGATGAGGTATCATTCCGTCTTAAGACGGAATGACACCTCATCGCGGTCGGTATGGTAGAACAATTATAGATTCCCAAAAATCTCTGAAATGGCTCTTCAGATCCCGTCGAAACTTCGCCAAACGACGTCAAATAGATAGACGAATAGCTTCCAGCCCCTCAAATTTTCTGAATTTGTGAAAAAAAAACTAGATTGGCTTATGATAAGCCAATCTACATTTTTTTTCTCAAATTCAGAAAATTTGAGGAGCTGGAAGCTATCCGTCTATCTATTTGACGTCGTTTGGCAAAGTTTCGACGGGTTCTGAAAAGTCGTCTCAGAGATTTTTGGGAATCTATAATTGTTCTACCATACCGACCGCGATGAGGTGTCATTCCGTCTTAATAGTCGAGTAAAAACGACGAAAACCATGCACTTTTAGCGCGGAATTAGAATTTTTGACTGAAGCCAGATGGGTGCATACTGAAAGGAACCCCAATGAAATTTTGCCCCTCAACTCACCCCAACCCCAAAAAATAGGGGTTGAAAACTTAAAAATCGCCGTTTCTCAATAATCAATAGCTCGATCAAAAAAGGCTTCAAACTAAAGTTGTTTGGAACAACAAAATACGTTTAAAGTTATCCGACGTCCAATCCCCTATCTTTGAAAATAGCGGCACAACAACGATTAGAAAATTCGGGGTTAATGCGAGAAGAAAAATAATATTTTCTGGCTAGAAATAGAGAGGAACTTATCCTGATTCGATATATATCGATTTTTTTTAAATATATAAATGTTTTACGATTTTCTAAAGATGTACTGTTTGCGCATCAACCCCGAATTTTCTAATCGTTTTTGAGCCGCTATTTTCAAAGGTAGGGAATTGGTCGTCAGGTAACTTTATACGTATTTTATTATTCCAAGCAACTTTGTTTGAAACATTTTTCGATCGGGCTATTAATTATCGAGATACGGCGATTTTTAAGTTTTCAACCCCTATTTCTTAGGGTTGGGGCAAGTTGAGGGGCAAAATTTCATTGGGGTCACTTTCAGTATGCAACCATCTAGCTTCAGTCGAAAATTCGAATTCTCCGCTAAAAGTGCTGGGTTTTCGTCTCTTTAACTGGACTATGTCTTTGTGGTTTGGTGCTGACCTTTCGGTGTTCCGTTTTCTTTCATACAGAATTCACGGGCGGCTTTTGCTTGTTCTGCCAATTCGCTGGGTACTTCCTGAAAGTAAGCAAAACATTTTACAATCAAAGTACGCACTCTGATACTTTTACGGCCATATGCATGTCCAAAAAACATTTATTTTAAAAACTAACAAAGGAATTGTGTTCCCAACTTTCATTCCACTACTTTGGGGGTACATGTTTCGTTGATGGGAAACTTACAGCACCGTGAAGCCTGACAACCATTAGGGCAACACCACAAGCAAGAAGAGCAAACTTGATCATTTTGTTAGTCGATCTGCACCAACGTGTAAGAAACTGTATTGAGACTGTTTGTAGAATGCGTCGTGACACGTCGTATTTATAGGCTTATCTTGAACAACTGCATCGCATATTTTAATATCCTTAAATAAATTTTCCAGAAGATGTTGTTTGCGTCGTATACGTAAATATCATTTACGATCCCGATCGAAACGAGCTTGCTGTTTCGAACCTATCATCACCGCATACTACCAGTTATTGTCACCACTGAGAACAATGAACTAGAATGAACGAGACGCATACTCACAAGGAACATTCCTCTGGTGTCCGCCTCCGATTTTGTTGAAATTCATATATGTGATAGAGCATCGAAAACTTTGAGACACGTATTTTTTTTTAATCTGCGGAAAAACGGTTTTAAGTGGGAAAACCGCCCCTCAAAGAAAGGCGTGTCGAGGGGTGATTTTGCAGTTTCACCCAGAAGCAATCCACCGATCTAAATGAAACAAAAACGAAAATTCTTCTAATGAAAAGCGATGAAAAATCCACTATGAAAATGTTAAGAAATAATGTAATTAGGGGGTAAAGAAACCCCTCAATTTGCCTTTTTTATCCCACACTTAAGAGGGTTGTATACAAATTAATAAAACAGGTATCATTTTGAAGGGGGATTAAAATTTAAATTGATGGGTTTTTGCGTTTTGGCGGCATAGCAAATTTAAGGGGGTAAACCACCCCTAACATAAATTTATTTATCATGGTCGTTTTTTCTTTCTTTAAAGTGCATCCGCTGATTTTGAATATTTCTATAAGTTACAATTTAATGTTTTATCATATTTCAAAATTATTACATTCGTCTACAGAGGGGTAACTATCCCTCTGACGAGAAACATCATTGAAGTATCCGCTTTCGATTTCGTTGAAACTCGTATACGTGGTAAAGCATTGCAAACTATTAAACGTGTTTTTTTGTATCGGCAGAAAAACGGTGTTAGGGGATGAAACCACCCCTCAAAGTTTCTCGCACAAGCAGTCCACCGATCTGAATGAAACAAAGTCGAAAATTCCTCTAATATTAAGCGATGAAAAATCCAGTACAAGAGTGTTGATTAGAAATATAATTAAGGGGTAAACCACCCCTCCATTTGCCATTTTTCACCCCACGCTTAAGAGGGATGTATGGAAATTAATAAAACAGGTATCATTTTGAAGGGGAATCAAAATTCAAGTTGATGTGTTTTTGCGTTTCAGCGGGACAGCAAATTTAAGGGGGTAAACCACCCCTAACATAAATTTGTTCATCACCTTCGTGTTTTCTGTGTTTAACATGTATCCGCGGATTCAGAATATTCTCCCGCGTTTTTAGATTATTACGTTTTTAAATTTTTACATTTTAAGGGTAAACTAATTGCTTTTCGTTTGAAGTTTCGCAAAAGGTTTCACGAATTTCGTTAAAACTGCTTTCATTTCATCGTTAATATCAATTTTATGTTTGTGTGTGCAGGCATATTCGTTTTGAGCTTTAGGAGCGGTACTTTGGGAGTGGCGGACGTGGGGCTACCCCTTACTCATAAGACTCATATTTTCATATTGTCATAATTATATTTTCGTACCGAAATATTTCTTCCTCTAATTCAAAAGTTTTGATGAAAGCATCTCCCCTGCAAAGATGCAATGCAGTAACAAAAATATATTAACGATACTATTAATAAAATTCAAATGGTTAATATAAATATATTTGGTTTGTTCGTTTTTTTTATTCCACGTGAAAAAAATCATATGCGGATAAATGTTTACGCTTCGATTTTTAAATGCGTCATTATCCAGAATGCTCCCGTTCGGAAATCTTTTATCTCTGTGTATGAAGTTATACAATCAACAACCAGACCGACGTTTATTTGCCTACGTATCAAACTTTCTCGACTAACTGCAATAATTAATTCTTCCAGCGCGAATATTCTTATCGTGTCATGACGCGATAACGATATTTGCGCAAAATTATTCTTCTACGCAGAATTTTTACACTGCGCAAATATTAAACTGCAAGCTATTGTCATCTTGAACTGCAAGATGTTAATCATACATTACCCGATAATGCGTTTACATTTTCGGGTAATGTGTGATTAGCCTCTGGCAGTTCAAGTTGTCAATAGCTTGCAGTTTTATCGCTTTATAAGACAGTTAGCATTCGGATTCTTCCATTTCACGTTAAAGTGAGCCACAAACAGTATGCTGTGTGTTGGAAAATACAAATTTCATTAGCCATGAAAGTCAACCCAATAAACGTTATCAAACTTCTACTAGCTACATTTGAAGCTATGGATATTTCACAAACTTGCGGACAGTTTTGAACAAATTTTGATCAGTTCCATGCAAGACCATAATAGAGTTGAAATGATAGAGGAAGAAACGCTCGCTTTTCAAGAACCATTTAAGACGGAATGACACCTCATCGCGGTCGGTATGGTAGAACAATTATAGATTCCCAAAAATCTCTGAAACGGCTCTTCAGATCCCGTCGAAACTTTGCCAAACGACGTCAAATAGATAGACGAATAGCTTCTAGCCACTCAAATTTTCTAAATTTGAGAAAAAAAAACTAGATTGGCTTATGATAAGCCAATCTACATTTTTTTTCTCAAATTCAGAAAATTTGAGGGGCTGGAAGCTATTCGTCTATCTATTTGACGTCGTTTGGCAAAGTTTCGACGGGATCTGAAGAGCCGTTTCAGAGATTTTTGGGAATCTATAATTGTTCTACCATACCGACCGCGATGAGGTGTCATTCCGTCTTAAACAGTACGAAGCCAATGCTGTAGAAGATACCGTATGGCAAAAGGATACTGGTGATAGTGATTCTGACGCCTGTTCCAGTGATGATGAGCTGAACTACGATTACAAAAAAAAAGCAGTTCAATACTGGAGGTCTGGTAAGACAAAAAACTATAGCCTCAAAACCGTCCAACAGAAATACAGCTCTGTCAAGTCTGAAAGACAGTTGCGGTGCTGGGCACATCAGCTGAATAAAGGCGGTACTTATAAAGAAAAGCTAGCGCAAATTTCTGAATATACATTGAAGAATATGAAAACTGCTCTAGATGCTGGTGTCATTATACATGATATTGATCTTCAGAAGTGGACGCTACAAGCCCAAAAAGAGATAGGTTTCAATGATGTGCGATTTAAGACCTCTCATAATTGGCTATGGAATTTTAAAAAATAGCATCGCATTGTATCCTGAAAAATCAATAAATTTGTAACGCGCAAAACTACGGGAGAAGAACTTCTACGGAAAAATGCAGAAAACTTTGTCGCCGATGCTGCACCACTGATAAAAAAGTATGGAACGGAAAATGTGTATAATTCGGATCAAAGCGGTTTTCATGTGAAAATTCATTCGGCGCGAACTCTTGCAACGTAAGGAGAAAAGAAAGTTGAATGCGTTGTACAGTCAGTTTCTTCAATAACTCACAGCTATACGATTCAGCCCACTATAAGCGCTGAAGGGAAATTACTTTCCCCACTTTTCATCTTTTTAAAGGAGACGAAGAGTGAATTCGGACCACGAGTAGAGAAAGCGCTATTTCAAGCAGAAAAAGTCTTTGTATTAGCATCCAAATCTGGAAAACTTACTTCTGGTACGTATGCTCACATATTATAATGAATGATTTTTTTTAAATATGAAATGTAATTGATGTCAACATTAGTATTTTTTTTAAATATTGAATGTGTTTTGTGTTAACAGAGCATTTCAAAATCTGGTTGGAAAAGGTTTTCTTTCCTAACGTCGGGAGACATAGCGTATTATTGATAGACTACTGGAGTGGACACTGCCCTAAGGTTGTTCATGAAGCGACACCTCGTGATAAGAAGATAATCCCAATGATTATTCCAAAAGGTACAACTAGAAAGATTCAGCCGCTCGATGTATTTGGATTCAGAGTGTGGAAAAATTTCGTCCGACATTTTTCAGACAGTGCAATATTATTAAAATCTTATATGAATTTGCACTTGAGGAATAATATAATTAAACTACAATCACTTACACACAATCAACTCTCATCACCGCGGTGTTCTTATCTTTTTAAATATTCATGGTACAAAAGTAATTATATATCTAAAAAACAAGATTTTGAAAATCCTGTTACCTTTGGTTTTGGTGAATCAAACACACATTGTGAAATACCCGGTTGCAATAATTTGGCCATTATCAGATGTGCATGGTGTAAAAAGTCGTTGTGTTTGAAGCATTTTTTGACGACTATCTTTAGTACAGGAATTATGAGCCATGATTGTCGATAGTTATCATATGAAAAAAAGTATATGTCACAAGAAAATGATTTGACGGCATATGACCGCGATACTTTTCACAAGTACTATTAATTAAATCGGCGGATATGATTCCCAAATGAAATATGTCAAAATGTATTTAAAACATGTTCGTTAACCTACTGTAAAACCCTCAGTTTCATTAATATGTTTAATAAAATAAACGGTAAAATAATAAAAATATACATTCCTCCGCAAAACTACGTCGGTGGCAAAATTATCGCTTGATCCAGGCGCATCATCGTTCCGAAATATACGAAGTGAGCCTTATAACTTATTCTGGAAATGATTATAATTAATGGTATAGTAGAAGTGTATGTTTATTTCTATGGAGATGCTTAATGGACGTGCATATTAAAATCGGAAGCGTTTCGACAGGAAAATATGAGTCTTATGAGTAAGGGGTAGCCCCACGCCCTCACTCCCAAAGTACCGATCCTAAAGCTTAAAACGAATATGCCTGCACACACAAACATGAAATTGATATTACCGATGAAATGAAAGCCGTTTTAACGAAATTCGTGAAACCTTTTGCGAAACTTCAAACGAAAAGCAATTAGTTTACCCTTAAAATGTAAAAATTTAAAAACGTAATAATCTAAAAACGCCGGAGAATATTCTGAATCCGCGGATACATGTTAAAAACAGAAAACACAAAGGTGATGAACAAATTTATGTTAAGGGTGGTTTACCCCCTTAAATTTGCTGTCCCGCTAAAACGCAAAAACGCGTCAACTTGAATTTTGATTCCCCTTCAAAATGATACCTGTTTTGTTAATTTTCATACAACCCTCTTAAGTGTGGGGTGAAAAAAGACAAATTGAGGGGTTTTTTGCCCCCTAATTACATTTTTTCTTAACATTTTCATAGTGGATTTTTCATCGCTTTTCATTAGAAGAATTTTCGTTTTTGTTTCATTTAGATCGGTGGATTGCTTCTGGGTGAAACTGCAAAATCACCCCTTGACACGCCTTTCTTTGAGGGGTGGTTTCCCCCCTTAAATCTGTGTTTCCGCAGATGAAAAAAATACGTGTCTCAAAGTTTTCGATACTCTATTACATATATGAGTTTCAACAAAATCGGAGCCGGACACCTGAGGGATGTTCTTGTTAGAGGCGAGCACCTCGTTCAAGCAATTCACACTGAATTTCCAGGCCGAGAGAAAGATCGATCAGAACGAGATGAGCCAAACGTCGATGATCGTGCTGCCCTTCATAATGCTCGTGGCTCTGGCCTTCACGTATCGCGAAAAGTTGTGGTGCTGCTTGAACTCGCGGATCAAACAATTGTCGAAAACGATTCCGGTATCGAGAGCACCCGTTCAAACGATACCCATCGATTCGCGTGCCGATGACATCATTGTGGAGCAAATAATGAACATCAACAAAAGAAAGACTAAGCCTCGAAAAGCGTAAATTTCGCGGCTGTGGAAAGGAGAGGATAAAATCGAGGGGACGAAAAATCACTGTCGAGGTTGAAGTTGAGACTCGCTGTGTACTGCCACAATTATCTTCTCCTTTGAACGTCGAACTTCGTTCATGGCGAATAAAGACATCGAATTTCTGCAATTGTCATGAACTTAACAATCGGCCGTTTTAAAGTTGATCAGCGAAACGTTGTTGTTTGTCACAATTGTACATATTACGTGTAATCGTACACGTCTGACGACGACGAAAAAAAGAGACAACTATTTTAATTCGTTGAAGTAAATTGCAGCGTTATATTTATTGAAGTACATTCAGCTTTCGATGAGTCGTGGTCATTTTTCGTCTACCTAATCAGCGAATCGATAAACGCGTCAGGCTGTCTAAGCGATGAAGTATTGCTGGAAGAAAAAGAAACGCTCGTTCAGTTCAATTTGGTCCATTCGTTATTGAGCGATTAATCGCTCGGCTAAGTTTCGGTCGTTGCAAGAATCACCTCAGGAGCCTCTTTGTAGAAACACTTTTGGAGGTTGTAGGCTTGCTCACACAAATCCTTCCCAGTTGCTGTATAATCAATCGCACACAACGTTAATTTTATCGTCATTCGTTTCGTCAGACTAAGGCGTGAGGCGAGAACATTTTAATACTCACACATAGCACGACATTTTGTGACGGCTGCAGTTCCCTTCTCTTTTATCGATTCTGGCACTATATCGAGCATCATCTGGAAATTTATCGCGCCGTCTTCGATCTAGAACCGAAAGAAACGAATTTTGAGAATTTAAGGGAAGGACGAGACGTGCGTGGGTAAAAAATATCGTAATTGATTTCACCAGTGAGAATTGGTCGAGGATACATTTCAAGTAGCACTTCAGTTTGTCATCATCCGCCAAATCGCCGTCGGCAGCTCGATCAAGCAATTCTAAAATTTCAAAATGCACATGACATACGCGAAAGGAATTTTGTGGATCTGCCTTTCCGGAGAAAAGCTTTGAGATATTCGAATCAAAAGTATCCCATTGATTGAGTGAGCATATGATTATTATTACATCTAATTGGAGTCGATTGGGCGATGGAAGTTAATGCAAATTCGTTCGTTACAAACTTTTCCACACAAGCATTAAAGAGTTTTTAAGGGCATCATCAGAATGGCTGAAAAAGGCCTATTTTGCGGACCTCTTTTTCTTGAGGGGTTACTCTACTGTGAAAACTGAAAAAATTGGTCGTCGCTTGAGGCGACACGAATTGAAGAGGAAGGTCCAACGTATGGTGCGGGAATCGGAGATTGAAGGTAAACTTATTATTACAACGATAGAACTGCCAATCAAACTTTAAACACGTTGTTCTCTTATTTTCTTCATTTTTTTCTCACTTATTTTTTTACTTCATTTATTTTATTCAGTGTAATAGTAGGTTAGTCTTGACCAACGTTTTTCTTCTTAACATTTTTTTCATTAGTTATTGACACTAATATATTATTCACTATACTATATTATTAATATATTATTGAATATAATATATTATCAATCAGTTATTGACAATAACAATTTTTCCCCGATGAATCGAAAAAACGATTAAAACATTTTCTTTTCATGATTGAAACATGATGACAAAAAAAGCTCGGTCAAGTCTTAGCCAATATTGGACTTTTGAAGAACAGCTCGTTTTGTTTTATATACCAGATCAACCAGGTGGCCGAAATCGAGTACACCATTGAGCCAGTCACGGTCAAAGGTCCTTTACAAGATTGTTTATATCTTCTTTAATTGTTAATATTTTTCATGAAATTTGATACACAACTTTTGTGAATGTACATAGAAATAAATGTCCAAACGATTTTCCGCTCATCTTACTTATTCATTCAAGAATAGTTTCTTTGCATATTTTTACATATTTTCGGTTCGTCACATTAGCCTCACCCCTTAAAATCTATGCTTGATATCGGGAAAAGAAACCTTTAAGGGTCGTTTCACACATATTTTAAGTATGCAAATTAACTAAGCATAAACATTTTTTGAACTTTTGTCATGAGAAAAAAATGTTTGCAGCGTTGCAAGACATACAAGGGTTCACTGTTGATATCGCAACATCCCGTAAAATTGTTCGATCTCGAAAATCCAAGAAGATGATTTAAATATGCGAGTGTAGTTACCGTGTGATCTCTGATCATGTTGAAAACAAATTTCGTTAAGTTTCACGCAAGTTTCAACGTAAAGTTTCGAAAATAGTCATTTTTCGGCGCACATATTTTTTTGTAAAAAGAAAACGGGTGGTTGTAATGCAATAATAGTATTATCAACTTTCTGCAAGACAACCGTTCTGCAAATAGTTCCGAGAAAAATACATTTAAAGTCTTTTGCTTATCATTTCGCGTTGATATTATACATTTAAAGCTACGTACCTATTCAATCGAAATCATTCGGAAGTTCGACTTGAAATTTAGATAAAATCTTGAGACGTAGAATTAAGGTGGTGAAAAAAAAATTGCTGTTTTTCATGATTTTTTTTTAAAGGACACATTTCTTCACCATTTTTTAGACTCAGGGTATGTTTCACAACTATTTTTGGTTATTGCAGTTTATTTTTTTTTACTAGTCTTAAAAAATGACGGACGTATGGCACGTTCTTCTGAACTGCATTTTCAAAACTGGCGTGACGTAAGGCTAAAAAACTAATTGACCGATTCTGATGAAATTTGGTATAAATCTTTCTAACCTTATTCCCTAAAACATGACCCTAAATGTTTTTGCAAATTAAAAAATTTGCAAAAAAGTGCAGTAAAAAAATACTTTTTGGAAAAAAATTTGCAAAAAATGCAATAAAAAATACTTTTTATTGCAAAATGTCACGCCGTCAGACACCATCTGCCACAACCCATTTAGAAGACCGCGCCATACATCCGACATTTTCAAAAATTATTTTAAAAAAATATTATGTAACAACTATAAGGGATCATCCCACTTCATCAACTTAAAAAAATCTAATTTTGTAAAAATGGAATTCGAAAATCGACTACTACAAAAATATTGTGTAGAACTTTCATATAGACCAGAGCCGCCTAACTATTATTTTTCGAGTTTATTTGAGCGCGCTCTCCGCTGTGTACTCGAGCTCTTACTTCAAACGCGTTTTTCTCGAAACCACTTTTTTTCTTGCTTCGTTGATTTTTTGTCCAAAACTACAGAACGGATCCTTACGAAATTTTAACTACATATTCGTCACATGTATGGCTACCGCTGGAACTAGAATTATTTGAAAATGTTGATTTGAAGTACTTTTTTAAACCGAAATATCACTCAAAAAAGTCTTATTTTTGGAGACTTTTTTCAACGCCCGCCATTTTGTTATTTTTGCATAAAAGTTGATAATTCTACTTGGAACAGTTGCCACAACCATACTGAACTCAAATCTTTTTGGTTTTTGTGTTTCAAATAAATCTACTCAGAAATAACATCATCGAAGCTGACATCGCTTTTCTCGAGGGGCTATGGGGATGCTGCTACCCGAGATAGATAAAAGATGTAAAATGAATAAAAAAATATTTTTCGTACAGTTAAAGAGTCATCAATATCTTTTGTAGGAAGCATACGAAAAATTCCCAAGAATACCAAATTTTTCAACCGTCTAAAGTGGGATGATCCCATAGTAGTAATAACACATACCCTAAATCTCAAAAATGGTGAAAAAAATGTCCTTAGAATTTTTTTTCATCCCAGCAATTTGTTCCTCGCCTAGAGGAATCTCCCCCCTTAAAAAGATGAAGAAAATAAATCTGTCGGATATTTTTTACGAGAAGGCTGCTTTATAGCTTCGTTGGTTGGTGCTCACCTATCGGTGTTCCGTTTTCTTTCATACACAATTCACGAGCGGCTTTCGCAGGTTCCTCCAATTCGCTAGGCACTGCCTGAAGGTAAGCAAAAAATGTTACAATCAAAGTGCGCACTCCAATATTTTCGACGGCCACATACATGTCCAAAAAAAAAATAAAAATAAAAAAAATTAACAGAAATTGTATTCACAACTTTCAGGATCGAGATGTATTGGGGAATGCGCGCGCGGTTCCAACAATTCACTACTTTGGGGGCACATGCTTCGATGATGGAAAACTTACAGCACCGTGAAGCCCGACAACCATTAGGGCAACACCACAAGCAAGAAGAGCGAACTTGATCATTTCGTTAGTCGATCTGTACCAACGTGTACGAAACAATATTGAGACTGTTTCTAGAATGCGTCGGGACACGTCGTATTTATAGGCGAATGTTGAACAACTCAATCGCAATATTTAATTAATGTAAATGAATGTCCCAGAAGATGTTATTTGCGTCGTATATCATCTGCGATCTCTATCGAAACGGGTTTGCTGATTCAAACCCGTCATCATCGCATGCTATTAATCAACAATTAATTAGCAGGGAGGAGAGGCAGACTATTCGAATTAAGGGGTCTTATCCGGCTGCATTTACGTAGGTGGGTTAAAAGATGGCATTTTCCAAAAATATTTTTTTCGATAAACCTTTTAGCTATATTTTTGGAAAATTTCATCGAAGTATTTCTAAAATCGAATGAGTTACAGTTTCTGGCAGTCGGCCGGGCGAGTGGTAGCAGCACCATACTTCAAACTTTAAACGCGTTTCTCTCGAAACTCTGTTTCTAAGATTGATATGGGATTTACCAAGCTTTAAAATAATTGTCATATTAAACGCACGTTTTCGAACTATTTTTCTTCATCTATCTGTCGAAATATGCATTTTTGAACATTCGGTGATTGCATTAAGTGTTTTCATTACTTTGTATTATTATTTTCTAGCACTTTTTCTCGCTCAATTAACGCGAAACGAATTGGCAACGTGGTAAATCGTGGTATATCATGATGCCCAGGTTGACAGGAGTGTCGCGGAGTTAGAGACATATGCGCCCCGTTCGTTACCTCAACATGGTCCCAAAAAGCGGTCAAAAATGAATATCGGTCCGAGTAAAAAAAATTCCGATGGAAAGAAAAAGTCTGTACTAAAGCTGTCTATAATCTCGAAGAAATCAAAAACTTTTATAATTGTCCGATATTCTATAAAAAAATGTGTGTATGAAAAAAAATCCGCGTTATTTTGTCTTTGCCTAGAAATGTCTAAAAATATATGATTTCTGAACATAGTTATCAAATTAATATTAAGTAATTATTACTAATTAAGAGAAGAAGTACCAACAATATAAGTTGTTAATTATTCTTACTGAGTAGTTTGAGGTTCCCGGGCATAATTACCGAATACTGATAAGATAGGTAGCATTTGTGCCGTCTACGACGTTGCCATTATTGCACAGTCTAATATTTTGGGTGCTTAATTTTCGCACAAATTCGCTATCAAAAACATTAATTATTTTATAACGGTACTGTGAATCCTCATTTTCACGGTACCAGTGGTTAGTCCGATAAATAGTCGAACCGTACCTATTTTTTCAGCTCCGTCGTAACATTCACTTAGCAGATATTAATAATGTACTGAAAAATGTTCGGGAGTTTTCCATAAGCGTGATGTAATTACCCCACGAAATACATCGAGTGGCCGATCTTTCTATAGAAAACTTTCTATAGAAAACAATTGTTTCCAAATTGACATGAGATACGATGAGAAACATTTCAGCCTTTGCGGTCACACGTTCTGGCTGTAAGGCTGGGTTTACACTATGCGGTTCTACCGAAGCGTTTTTGCTGCATCTATTAAGTACACGTAGTTTAGGACTTATATTGCACTATAGATCCGCCAAAAACGCTCCGGTGGAACCGCATAATATGAACCCGGCCTAGTAGTCCAGTAAGAGACGAAAACCCAGCACGTTTTAGCGTAGAATTCAAATTTGTGACTGAAGCTAGATAGTTGCATACTGAAAGTAACCCCGATGGAATTTTGCCCCTCAACTCGCCCCAACCCCAAGAAATAGGGGTTGCAAACTTAAAAATCGCCGTATCTCGATAACTAATGGCGCAATGAAAAAACGTTTTAAACAAAAGTTGTTTGGAATTATAAAATACGTAAAAAGTTATCTGACGTTCAACCGCCTCTCTTTGAAAATAGCGGCACAAAAACGATTAGAAACCTCGGAGAACCCCCTAAAAAATAACTCGAAAACCACGTTGAAACTGCTTTTTTTTCAGCTATAAACGAATATCCATCATTTTTTTGAAGGTTCAAAGGATTTTTTTAGTGTTTCCAAAAAACGATTTTTCGAAAATTTCACCGTGGTGTCCATCCTTAATATTTTCTTTAAACATTCAGTGACCCCCTGTTTTTATCGTCGTTGCATAGTCTTTAGAATTTTAGTTATTTAGTGTATACTGTGACGTGAAATTTTTGCTCGCGTCTTTATTTCTTTATTTTTAATGTATTTCGCGCCCTTACATGTTTGCGGCGAGCGACAAGACTAACGGCCACGTCGACGTCACCGAGCGAATCGACTTCGTCGCGTTCACGGTCTTATATACGGGTCTGAAAAAAAACCACGATTTCGTAGGTATGCTTGGCCGATCCACGTTTCTTTACATTTTTCGCCACTACGTGGCATTGCGGTTGAAGGGTACGGTGCGACAAGGACAGAATTACTTCTGTCTGTCTTTCTCACTCTCCTGATGAAGGCGCATGCGTCGTCGACCGTGCCCCTAACCCGGTTTATCGCATATTTGATAGGGATACGAATTAAAAGAAAAACAAATGAACAAATAATAAGCTTACTGAAGACCAAAATGATTGACATACACCATCATAATTGAGGTCAACTGTATACCACATAGCAATGCCGTACAACCAAGCAGCTATGATGAACATGAACGATCTTTATGCCAAATTACCAAATCATAGTTTGGCTAAATGGGTAGCACCAACTTTGGTAACCCCAAGCTTCAGGGTTCGATTCTTGAACAAGTTGTTATTTTTTTCTCAGTCAACAAATCGGTTTATTAATTCAGATGCGTGAAATACTTTTTTGTTATATTTATTCGTCACTTTCTTTTTGTCTACGTATTATTGGCGTATTTAAATGATTCGATTGGTCGGGTAAGCTCTTTTCCAGTTTCTACAATCTGCGGATTAATTAATGGCGGTAAGTAAAAATTATCTACGTAATGTACGTTCCCAAATTAAATTAATATTTGTTTTGTAATTATTCATTTATTTTGTTTTGGGTTTTCCTGCATTAGTAAAAATGGTATTAATCGGGTGATTATCTTCTTCACTTTTATCAGTATACAGCGATGTATTTTTACTTGATTATAGACGATAATCAATTGACTGTTAAATATTCGAGTTCGTTAAAGAAATACTTCAAGAGCATGACATGACACACGGACCGAGGTTATGGTTCATTTGCCAATACGGGAAATAATAAGCCGCAAGAGGGGAAGAGTGACATCACAAAAGACCGTGGGTGGGGGGAACCTCAGATAGCAGCGACGCATGTGGCGGCTGGCGGAATAAAACGTGGATCGCTCAACGGTACCACCCGGTTCCATTGAAGTCGGGCTTCGTTTCCAGACCTATGTGTAAGACCGGGTCAAGGGGCTGGCATCTTTCAGAATGTTTGCTACGCCAAATATCCTCTGTTTGTAATATCCTACTCTGCCACTCGTAGAGCTAGTTGTTCTTGAACAATCCTGATGCGCGCGCAGGGGCTATGTACGTATACGCACACGCACACATATAATTCGAAGACTTTTCATAGCTTCGAATGCGAGGATCGGCTAGTACGGTGAAAAATGCTCCTTTTCAGGATTACGCGGTTACTCTGAGGTACAATCGTGCACAACACACGGCATTAGCACACGAGTATAAGTAACTTCGGCAGTTTGATCAATTCCGCACCGCGGCTTAAATTCCAAACCAAGGAGCCTATAATGAAGGAGTCCAATCTTCGTATGGTGAGACGGTATAAGAAACGTCCGTAAATTTGAACCAAGAGCGTGGTGTTAAATATGGCCCGTAGGCATCGCCCGTGTGCTTAGTGTATTAAAAATATTCTAATACAGCCAGTGCAGAGGGTGAAACTGATTGTCATGGCGGCTTATTGTTGACGCTTGTCAAAAAAACGGCTATCCTGCACTAAGATTGTTCGTTTGCGATCCAGTTCGTCTATTTAGTTTAATGCAATAATTGGTATGACAATTTTTACAAAATTCTTACATTTTTGTTTAATTACTAAAAATGTATTATGATTTTGTAAATAATTTTTATAATGCATTTTTGGATAGTTACGAAAAACCATCAACCATCAATAAACACATTAACGTTAGTAGCTTTTAGGAATTATTACTATTTTTATTTGCGTTATTATGGTTCTTATAACAAATGTAATCAATAATCAAACTAATTTACCGATAAAAGGCATATCAAGTAATTTCAATCAAGAAAAAATCATTTCAGTTATAATAAAACTTTACGAGGCGAGAATCGAAAACAGTACTTTGCGCGGTACCATACAGTTTTTTGATATTGTGCGTAAAATTAAACTTAACAAACAAACGCATCTCAGTAGTAGTTAGATTGTAGACTTTGGACTGTTGTCATCAGCATCTTTAAAACTTGATATTATTTCAATAAATGTAAAATGTAAAATGACGGCTCATGGTAGCGGTGAGTCTCCTGATGCTGTGGGTGATGCTCGCTACTGCGTAGCGAGTCTATGTGTTGCTACTGTCGCTGTGGGTGGTGCCATAGCTTATGCAAAGGATATTTCCGATGTGACTTTCGGATTTATCGTTTCAATTCTTTCGATGAGTTGTCGTTGTCTAATGTCTGTCACTTTATGAGCGTTTGTATATGAACTTGTAGTATAGGCATCACTTATAGATCACTGGGTGATCTAGGTTATTGCAATTTGCACAGCGGAGGAGTTGTGTACCTGATAAGTTATTTAAAGTGCGCTTTCCGTTTTCGTGTGAAGCACTACACTTGACGCAGTGGAATGTGAGGTTGCTATTTACACTACCCGGGAAAAAAATTTCATGTCTGAGTGGATATGTTCATATATGTTTCAGATATTGTCATATATGTATCAGATATATTCATATCTGACATTTTACAGTATCATATATGATTAGGTCTGATCATATTCCACATCATATATGCATATATAAGATCATATCTGATCAAATACGGTATCTGGCCTGACCATATATGAACTCATATCTGTTTATATCTGACTAAGTACCAAGGCGAGTTGGTACCGTAAATTCGTATCTGAACATACATTATGTGATATCTGAACGTATCTGTTCGTATAAGATCATATCCGATCAAATACGGTACCAGACTCTGCTATATAGATCTCATATATGTTTTTATCTGGTCAGGTACCAAGGCGAGTTGGCAGCGTGAAACCATATCTGAACATATATGATGTGATATATGAGCAGGTACGTTCGTATAAAATTCTATTCCATCAGATACGATACCAAACCTGGAAAATATGCGAAGTCTTATACACCCATACCTTATCGTATATGCAGTTCAGTTGTTCACACATGAAAACGTCTAAATATATGAAACGATATCCCATCAGATACGGCATCTCACCTGACTGTATTATATGGGATCATGTGAGTTACTATAATATTGTTAGTTATTAACACGTCGAGTGATGACGTGTAAACCCGCTTTATATATGTGAACATTTTAATATCTTCAGGACTGCTCTAATAAGGTTTGCTCTGTTTCAACAGGGTAAGATTTGCTCTGATATAGTCGGAGTCATACCTGGTCTGATAGTTCAGATAAACTATGATTCTATCATATGGGCAGGTCTATTGTTCATAGATGTCCAGGTCTACTGGGATCCACGGTATTTTATTCTTATACATTCAGATCTGGGCCGGTAGGATCAAATCTGTCTGACAAGATCAGATTTGGTCTAATAAGATTAGATCTGTCCGACATGATCAGATCTGGTCCAACAAGATCAGATCTTGCCTACGGATTGGATCTGGTCAGACCTGCTGCAATATGGACGGGTCTGCTCTCAAAATTATAAAAATGGCTCTGATATGATAATACATGCTCAGATATAAGCATACATGATCTGTCATGACATTACATGATCAGACCTGGCCATTTTTCTTGTCTGATCATATCTGATTCTACAGATATGATTCAGATACATTCAGATATATTAAGATATGAACTTTTTTCCCCGGGTAGCATGTCCCAGTCGCTGACATTTTCCACGTACTTTACACACTATAATCTCGGCCACCTAAACACATTTGAATGGAATTTATATTTACGTCGGATATAAATTGCTATCGCATTTTTTAGGTGCTTTCTTCGTAATTAGGTAGGTAATTGCACTACGTCTTAAATGTAGAAACATCTTAACGGCGACTTTGTCCTTGGAGTGCCATATTTCAGGTGTTTACATTTTATTTTTTTTAAAGGAAACGAGTAAAGCTTTTTGAGTGCGGTTTTTTTCTTGCTTTTATTCATGCTATACAGAACGTTAAAAAAAAATTTTTTTTTTTGAAAAAAAAAAAAAAAACAAAAATGGCGGCAACAAAAATGGGAGGTAAACGGCTGACATCACTCTTTGTTGATCTGAAACACAAATTCAAAGCATGTTATCAATCTGTGACCCTTTGGTCATGGAATGACGGATGGGTTTTTCGTTTAGTACAAATTTCGGAAAATGGCGGCAATTAAAAAAAATCGAATTTTCGCGTTTTTTTCGCATAAAAAGGTAAATAATAAATGCAAAAATGTATCTATCGAAAAAACGATCCGTCATTCCGTGAAGACATATTTTCTGAGCATGCTCTCCAAACTTCAGGTCGATATGTTAATTACAGCGGTCAGGAGAATGTCAGCCATTTTTAAAAACGTGTTTTCGAGAAAAACGCGTTTAAAGTTTTGTAATGTGTTTACACAAATGTGTTTATAATTACCGCTAATCGGCAATGCCTGGTCCATAGAGGCATCCCTCCTCTTCTTCTAGCTGCTCATGTTGAGCCGCTAACATCTCCCGCTGCTTTCAAGGACAAAGTCTCCCTTAAGACACTACTACAGCTACACAACATTTATTTATAAAATGAATTAAGATTAAGAAAATTAAAACTTTCAGCTCATGTGACAGCTAATAACAACACACACAGCTGATAACAACGCATGCGCAAAACATACATGTATATACAGCCCACAATGACTAACTTCCCCAGCGCCGCTTATGCGGAACCCAATTTCGTCCCATTTTTACGGACGCGCCAGAATACGGAGATTGGACTCCTACCCTATAGTCTTCTTGTTCCAAACGTCAAAATCACGGTCTTACAACGGCGGTAGTAGGGGTAGGCACCCTCAGCGGCTCTGTTTTTTATTCCGATTTCTGCCGCTTGGTGCGTGACGGCAAGGGAAAGTAGTGGTGCGACGAAGAGAGAAATAGCTCCTCTGTCCTTTTCCCTCCTGACCGCAGCGCATGCGCCGTTTGCCCTAACTTAACGCGGTCCTCTAGTTTCTCGGCTGTTTTTTTACGGCTTTTTCAATAATTTTTTACGGGCAAAGCATCGAAATAATCAATCTCATTGTTTTTGCATAATCTTTATTAACATTTACATAAGCTTTACAAATTTTTTTAAATCACAATATATAATAGAATAAACGGTATGCGGCTGTTCTGCTTATCTGAAATAAAAAAACCAAACGGCATTTTAATCTTCATATTTAAGACTAGCGATTGAACCAGAGTGAATTCTAAATTACAAAAATTGACTTTTTTATACACTTTTGAAAATTACATTCTATTTTTTACTCATTTTTTCTTAAGTTTTTCGCTCGTACAAAAAAAACTATCGAAGCAATCATGATAATCCTAGTTCAATCGCTGGCTTATAACATATTAAAGATGCTGTATAAATTTGAACAAGATCGGTGCAGTATTTTCTGAAATATCGTGGTCACCGTTTCGAAAAATGGTGTTTCGAGAAAAACGCGTTTGAAAGTATACCTGCTCCGTATACCTGCTCCGTTCCAGGGCCGTAACTTGTGAACCACTTCGAATATCGAAAAATCCTTTGGCACACATTTTCTACACATGTTGTAGATGTGATTTATGAAAAAAAAATCGATTTTTTCGACCCGAGAAACTAGAGGACCGCCTTAATGTACCGTGCTGTCGTGTAAACTGCATAATATACGAAACCAATAAAAATCGATAATACGACCATTTACATCCTATGTCCATTGGACATGGACCATTTCTCCAATGTCTCACAATACATCGTTCGTCGAAATGTTTTTCACACACGTACTGAGGCTCTTTCAGTCCCGGAATTGGCATCGAGCCATTTTTTCTATCGTTCGACGTTTCTGGGCAGTCGAAACCACGGTCTTACATACAGGTCTGACAACGGCGGTAGTGGGGGTAGGCACCCTTAGCGGTTTTGTTTTTTATTCCGATTTCTGCCTCTTGGTGCGTGACGACAAGGGGAAGTAGTGGTGCGACGAAGAGAGAAATAGCTCTTCTGTCCTTTTCCCTCCTGAACGCAACGCATGCGCCGTTTGCCCTAACTTAATTTACCGTACTGTCGTGTAAACTGCATAATATACGAAACCAATTAAAAAAATGTGTTGATTAAAAAAAGATGACTATTTTCATCGAAAAAAAACTGAAAACTTTTTGAATACATTTATTCATACCAGCACACATTACGACCATTTACATCCTTTTTTCTCCAATGTCTCACAATACATCGTTCTTCGAAATGTTTTTCGTACACGTACTGAGACTCTTTCAGTCCCGGAATAGCATCGAGCCATTTTTTGTATCGTTCGACTTTTCTGGGCACCGGAAACACGGAGTATTTCTGCTTACAATTTTTGTACCCCGTTTTACAATTGCGAACCGCGCAACCCGTAGCCATTTCGCATTTTTTCGCAAAAACTACAAAAAAAAAATCATGCATATGCGTAAAAACACGATAAAAAATGTATCAGGAGTACAACTTTGCAGTGACCGTTTTACTTAGAGAGCCACTGCCGCCGAAGTAGTGGCCCTAGCTCAATAAAAAAGTGGCATTTTAAACTAGAGGCTCTGCCAATGTAAACAATATAAAAAAGCTAAAGGATACGTGTAGGCATTATAAAGTTATAGGCACTCAAACATGGCAACCTACGAACCGAATTCTCATCATTTGCGGGAGGTTATGATTTACTTCTTCAACATCAAGAAATCTGCGGCTGAGGCCCACCGTTTGCTTGTAGATGCTTACGGGGAGGATTCTATTAGTGAGAAAACGTGTCGGCGGTGGTTTCAACGCTTCAAAAGTGGAGATTTTGAGGTCGAGAACAAGCATGGTGGCGGAAGGCAGAAAGTTTTTGAAGACGGGCTGACAGCTGGGCGTTGTGTACTATGAGCTGCTCAAACCATCCGAAACCATCACAGGGGAACTCTACCGACGTCAGTTGATGCGCTTGAGTAAGGCACTCAAAGAGAAACGGCCACAATTCAACGAAAGACATGACAAGGTGATACTGCAGCATGACAATGCCCGACCCCATGTTGCAAATGTCGTGAAAAAGTACTTGGAAACGCTGAAATGGGAGGTTTTATCCCACCCGCCGTACTCTCCAGACATTGCCCCTTCCGACTATCACTTGTTCCGGGCAATGGCACACGATTTGGCTGACCAGCACTTCGGTACTTACGAAGAAGTCACAAATTGGGTCGATTCCTGGATTGCCTCCAAGGACCAAGACTTTTATCGACGCGGGATTCGAATGCTACCTGATAGATGGGCCGAGGTCGTAGCTAGCGACGGGCAGTACTTTGATTAAAAAATATGTAGCCACTTTTTTATAATAAAGCCTTAAACTTTTGAAAAAAACGGTCACTGCAAAGTTGCCACGGTAAATCGCGTAGAACCTACTGGTATATGGTCGCAAATAAAATTTATTTCGACAATCGCGCCACAAAAACATACGCAAACACCTCGGGCCCACTCGCCGGTAAGAGGTAAGGGGGAAACTACTTCCCCTTGTTAGTAGCGACGCGTAGCAGCGCCTAGTGAATCGCAAAGTGAAGCCGATAAGCGTGCCTACCCCCACCACGAAAATTTAGCTTCGTTGCAAGACTTGTATGTAAGACAGTGGTCGAAACACGGAGCATTTTTGCGTAAAACTTTTGTACAACGTTTTACAATTGCGAACCGCGCAACCCTTAACCATTTCGATTTTTTTCGAAAATACTACCAAAAAAATTGACATTAATGCGTAAAAACACGATAAAAACATGTATGACGGTGAATCGCGTAGAACCTCGTATATGGTCGCAAATAAAGGTTATTTCGACAATCGCGCCACAAAAACAGGCGTAAACATGTTGGTCCTATTCGCTGGTAAGAGGCAAGAGGGAAAGCACTTTCCCTTACTAGTGGCGACGCGTAGCGGCGTCTAGTGAATCGAAAAGTGGAGATGATAAGCCTACCTCCCACCGCGAAACTTTTGTTTGTCAAAATAGTCGTATTCGGCGTCGGGGTGGTTAAGTACGCCGTGCGGGCCTTGCGCCTGCGCAATGAAAATGTTGTCGGTGACCTACTAGCGCCACGGGGAGAGGTAGAACTAAATAAAGCGGTCAAAAAGCGTAGCATTTTGGGATAGGAGGTGCCAACCCCCTGACCGTGATCGCGTTGGCTGGGAAGGAGAATCGGCAACATCGAGAGACAGGCTGAGATATCGTCGTTGTCGCGTCTCTTCCAATATCACGCGAATTTTCCACGTCAAGCGGAGGGTCACCATCGCGAAGCCTCATCCTGGGCCGTCCTATTAAGGCCTTGACTCGCGAGTGTTCTTCTTAGACAGGAGGACACGAGCAGGCAGTAAAGATGGCGGGAAATTCACCCCGTCACACACAGCATACTGTATTATTCATCGTCGACAACGAGTTCAAAATCGCGAGGAGAAATTCTCCCCGCCTGAGCAGTCGATCATTGTTCCTCCGGGTCTATAACGAAATTGTCACCTGATTAATAAGGGAGGGGGCGACGGGACCCAGAGCCGTGAAGACGGATATTACCCGAATCATCGAGGACTCTGTGCTCGACCAGCAACGAGGAAGGGCGTGATTCAACTCTCAAGAAACGACACCACCATTTTGAATCAACGGACGAAGCCAAGATTTGTTCCCGGTTTTATCTCGCGGAAAATAAATAAGCCGGTAGGATTGTCGAGTCGCTCGTATATTGTATTTTTGGTTGTGAGTAGCAATTATTTTGTTTTGAATTATATTTGTGCATATAGAGCGATATTGTCATGGTAGCACAAGTCGCAGAGAGGATACAGAAAAGCTCGCTAAAGTCTCGCGAGAATTTTCTCGTTTGTTGGTCAAATTTCGTTTTTGATAAACCGCCGAAAGGGGTTCTTACTTTAAAAGAGCCAGAGTCCGTAGCTTACGGTGTGTTGTCTGAATGGGATGAGAGCGTATTTTTGTCTATGAGAATAAATTTGAAGGAAAATATATCGAAGAAATTAATTTTGTGGAGAAAATTAAAATGCATTGAGAAAATCGAATTCTTTTAAGATTCGTGCGGGACGGTGAAATACGATAGAGTCACGAATATATTTGAATTTGCATGTGTGGTTGCATGAGAGAGAGTGCGAAAGTAAACGGTCGTTACCGCGTGCGTAATCTACCCGGTGCCTCGTTTTGTATCGAGTCACCGCGACCGCGAATAAATTGAAAGTCGGAATTATCCACAATAAAAGTTTGTTATTTCGAGTCGAGTAGAAATAGCATATTTTGTGTTTTCTTATTCTAATAAATCAGCCTACGCCCCTCTATCGTGTTGGACTTGGAATTAATTCGCAGCGTTTTTTCAATGAAAAAAATATTTATTTTAAATGAAAATAAAAAAATACATTAGTGAAAGTATTGCCCCTCACTTTCTACAACTTTTGACCATCTTTCGGGCAGGGTACGAATACCGTGTCGGAAGAACGCCTCGTCTTTTGATGCAATCCACGAATCGACCCAATTTTGACAATCTTCGTAAGAAATGAACTTCTGCTCAGACAGGCTATGAACCATCTAACGAAACAAATGGTAATCAGAAGGAGCGATACCTGGAGAATACTGCGGGTGGGGTAGGACTTCTCATTTAAGTGTTTCTAGATATGTTTGTACCGGTTTTGCGACGTGCGGACGAGCATTGTCGTGCAGCAAAATGACTTTGTCGTGTCTTTCGGAGTATTCCGGCCGTTTTTCTTTCAATGCACGGCTCAAGCGCATCAATTGCAGTTGGTAGCGATCCCCAGTTATGGTTTCATTCGGTTTCAGCAGTTCATAATAAATCACACCCCTCTGATCCCACCAAATACAGAGCATGAGCCCTATGGAGATTTGGCTTTGCCACTGTTGTTGATGGTTGGCCGGTTAAGCCCATGACTTTCTGCGCTTCGGACTGTCGTAATGGATCCATTTTTCATCACCAGTGACAATTCGATGCAAAAAAGCGGGACGTAAAACTCCCCGCAAAAACACTTTATTCGGCACAGATGTTGACATACTCAATAAATTATAAAGTGTTGTTATTTACGATTCAAAAAGAGGTTATGTACAGCAAATGACATTCAATGATCGCTGTTTCACGATGAATACATTACTGTCGGTAAAAACGAAATACTGTCCTACCTACGCCATCTCTTGTAAAACGCTACGGATTAATTCCAACACCTAATAGCATATTTTGTGTTTTCTTGTTCTAATCCATCAGCCTCCGCCCCTCTATCGTGTCAAAAACTGAGTCTGCCGGATACACGGCTACAAAGACGGGGAAATTTCCATTAAAATAGACTTTTTTACATAAAAGATATCAATAAAATCGATGAATTTCTCAATTGGAGTTCCAAGCCTAACTACTGCTGGTCGAAACATCGACCAGCCCCGTCGACAACGAAAAGTCCAATTCTAAACATTTATTGTAAAAAGTTTGAAAGCGTATTCCTATGTAATTTGATGCGCTGAATACGGGAGAAATAATGAAAAAAATCCTGGTGACATCCGTGACCTTGAAAATCGCCATTTAAAGGTCAAATTTTTCTCTCTGCTAGTTTGGCCTCAAAATTTATATACTCGCATTGTGGATGTACTGAGTACAACAAAATAGGCATATATGTTGTAAATGTCATCCTGAAGAATATTTCACGGACGCCAGTTGTTATAGAACAAGTTTCGTCAGTAAACATACTCACTGCCCAAAGTATGTCACAAGAAGACTGCAGAAAAATCGTGCATTATTTTTCGAAATACTCCAACTTTCGCTCTTAGTGTGACCCAGGATCAACAACGTGGATGTAGCGAAAATGTGACCCCTTTGGAGCGCTTGATTTTCGTGAGTCCCCTTGCCTAAATATTATTTGCTCCCTGGCTGGTCGATATATCGACCACTACCGTCCCTAAAAGGTTAACGAAGGAGCAAATAAATTTGCTGTGAGGACGTTCATACCTCGCGGCTAGCGCCAATTTTCTTCGGCTAGCGTGACATTAATTTGCGGAGCGATATAGCTCGATTTGGCCCGAAAGGTCGAGTAAAAATTCGACGAATTATTCCTCGAAAATAGATCGCGTCACTATATATTATTAGATAGAAATGTGAACAGCTGGTCGTCTCCATAAAGTGTTGTATAAATGAGACGATTTTTAGAGTCGTGACTTTTCGTTAAAAGTTCGGCAACTTGGCTTGAAACTTTACCATTATACTGGGATCCATTTTTACTTGATTATTAACGAAAATTAGTTAATTGTTAAATTAACTAGTTCGTGAAAGGAACACCTTAAGCTTTATTTCAAGCATATTCTCTAAGAAACGTTAATCAAGTACCTTTTTTTCACCATATTCACCTATAATTTGCTCGTAGAGAAAAAAATCCTCTACGTTGTAAAAAAGCTTCTTGGTTACGAAATATTGGAATTTGTCCCTCTATTTGCTGTCGGAGTGAGTATGCGAATGTGCTTTTTTCCAACGCTAGTAATTGACTTGCATAAATGACAGAGGATGTAACAGTTGGCCAAGATCTCATCGTGACACTGCGAATTTTCTCATCTCAGCATTCGTGCCAGGCAGCATGGAAAGGTCACGAAGTAAAATGCACCTCTTTCAAGGCTCGTTTTTATTTGAAACGAATCATTACATAATCGAACACACGTTTTCGAAACACACACACATATATATATATATATATATATATATATATATATATATATGCATGTGTATATATATAAATTGGATTAAACATTCGATATAAATATTCGGCGAAATGTTTGATTTGAGCAATTACGATAAATTGTCCGTGTATGTTTTTTCTTCCTGGGCTTGGTCAATTTCTTTGGTTTGTTTGACAAAACGACATCTCGTTGATCCAATTATCCTTTAGAAAAGATAATAAGTCTGCAAAAATAAGAAAAAGGAATAAATAGGAGTAAATTATTATTAAGGTGTGCATGCCGTTCTCGTCTTATTCTACAGATATTAAATAGGAAATTTTACTCTCGGTGACAGTTCGGCGTAACATTTGTTGAACGTGTAAGCGTACTGGCAGTTGTCTCCGTTGGCTGTGGAAGAAAGTCGAAAAAATTCTATTCGATAAATCGTCGCTGGAAAAATTTTACAGCTCGAGTTGCAATAGCAACGTGACTATAATCATTATTTCTTTTTTCTTTTCTACGGTGTGCGCTCGTGCGGAAAAACATGCTCCCATTTCTTTATTTTAAGGAAAATTTTACTTAAGGAGGCTGCTCAGGGTCTTTGCGGGGAAGGCGGCAAGAGGGGAACGCATATGCTTAAACACGGGCGCCTGTAACGGCTACCAACCCCGAATAACCAAATTTTCGGTTACGTAAAATAAATAAATTTCAGCTAATAAATATGTAGAATGCATATAATTGACTGTTTAGAAATGTTATTAATCTTTTTCGTTTATTTACATTGCGAATGAGTTATGAACCACGTTGAAATGTGGCAAACGCGCAATTTAGTTTTCAGTAACTGGTATCACTGACAAGGGGACCTTACAGGCTGTCACTCACGGATTTTGATAAGTCTCAGATATGTTGTAGAGGGACCTACCCTGAGTAAAGGGATTTTATACAACGCTCTTTAGTTTTCGAGAAGAAACGTTCGAAAGTTTAGCTCGTAGCTATCATACCGGCACGGTTGCACCTTTGTCGAACCAGCGGGCGTGGCCCAGTGGACAAGGTTTCCGGTTCTGACGCTCGAGGTGCAGGGTTCGAGTCCCGTGATGGCGTTTTTTCTTTTTTCACAAAATATAAATAAATTCGATGGATGATGCAAAACCGTCTAATTATTTATTTATTTATTTTATCTTTTTATTAATTTTAAAAAATGTTTACTTTCCATTTTTTTTAAATTATTTATTATTATTTTATTTTTCACGCAGAAAAAAAGAGAGGAAGAAATTATAACATCTTTCACAAGAAACTGCAGTTTGTTGTTTTTCATTACAATATGAATTTTAAAATGGTCGGGCCGTTATTTCAAATACTCCAACCGGGTTCGCTACCTGCGTTCCTCGTGGTTTGCATCGAAGTTAATTGAGGAAAGACCGCTGTTTTTAAATGTCTATCAAGTATGCTTTCCAATAACGCTGCTCAAAACTCCGTGCGCCTGCAAAGCCATAGCTTTTATACAATGTGCGCGTTGCTCTTTGGTTTTGTGTTTTGCTTGCTTTTACGACGAATACCACCCGCAATATATTTCTGATGTAACAAGCGACCACAGTGATAGCGAGTAAGAAAAACCTGTATATTGTAATGAAAAATAATAAACTGCAGTTTCTTGTGAAGGATGTTATAATTCTTCCTCTCTTTTTTTTCTGTGTAAAAAATAAAATGATAATAAATAATTTTAAAAAATAGAAGGTAAAAAATTTAAAAATGAATTGAAAAAAAAAATAAAAAATAAAAACAATAATAATAAATAATTAGACGGTTTTGCATCATCCATCGAATTTATTTATATTTTGTGAAAAAAAAAACGCCATCACGGGACTCGAGCCCTGGACCTCGAGCGTCAGAGCCGGAAACTTTGCCCACTGGGCCACGCCCGCTGGATCGACAAAGGTGCAGCCGTACCGGTATAGTAGCTACGAGCTAAACTTCCGAACGTTTCTTCTCGAAAACTAAAGAGCGTTGTATAAAATCCCTTTACTCAGGTACTCAGGGTAGGTCCCTCTACAACATATCTGAGACTTACCAAAATCCGTGAGTGACAGCCTGTAAGGCCCCCTTGTGAGCTCAGATACGAACGCCACATCGTGAGCGCGTAGCAGTCAAACATCCTTCGCGAATTCCGTTTTTTTGTTCGGCGAAAATGAAAAGATGGAAGGGAAAAATGCAAACCGAAAAACAGTACAATCGACAGTTGGAACAAGTACAACCTGGAAAGCGGCGGAAAAAAGTGGTTGAGCCGGAAAATGAATGCGCTGTCGAGGGGAGTCGCGAAATTGATTTGAAGGTTATGTCGAAACACATGCACTGCAGCTTCTGTAAAGAGTGATTAAAAATACTTAAATCCTCTTTATAAAACCGAGAAATTTATAGCAAGGAAGCAATAATTTGTGCGTTTCAAATTTTGGCGCCCATTCAAAATGGCCGACTTGACAGCAGCGTTGCCACGTGCCATAGGGCGCTTTATTGTTTTACGCGAATCAGCTGAAATATCCTGTTTTATTTCACGAATATCTCGATAACGAAACAGACAAAACGCTACCCGGGAAAAAAAGTTCATGTCTGAGTGGATATGTTCATATATATTTCAGATATTGTCATATATGTATCAGATATATTTATATCTGACATTTTACAGTATCATATGTGATTAGGTCCGATCATATTCCACATCACATATGCATATAGAAGATCATATCTGATCAAATACAGTATCTGGCCTGACCATATATGAACTCATATCTGTTTATATCTGGCTAAGTACCAAGGCGAGTTGGTACCGTTAACTCGTATCTGAACATACATGATGTGATATGTGAGTAGGCACGTTCATACAAAATTTTATCCCATCAGATACGATACCAAACCTGGAAAATATACGAAGTCTTATACACTCATATCTTTTCGTATATGCAGTTCAGTTGTTCACACATGGAAACATCTGAATATATGAAACGATATATGAGGATATGAGGCGATATCCGATCAGATATGGCACCTCACCTGACTGTATTATATGTGCTCATGTGAGTTACTATAATATTATTAATTATTACACGTCAAGTGATGACGTGTTAATAACCCCGCTCTGTACCTGTAAACATTTTAATATCTTCATGACTGCACTAACAAGATTTGATCTGTCTCAATAGGGTAAGATTTGCTCTGATATAGTCGAAGTCATACCTGGTCTGATAGTTCAGATAAACGATGATTCTATCATATGGGCAGGTCTATTGTTCATAGATGTCCAGGTCTACTGGGATCCACGGTATTTTATTCTTATACGGACAAACAGATCTGGTCCAATAAGATTAGATTTGCCTGACATGATCAGACCTGGCCCAATAAAATCAGATCTGGTCCAACAAGATCAGATCTTGCCTGGGGATTGGATCTGGTCAGACCTGCTGCGATATGGACGGGTCTGCTCTCAAAATTATAAAAATGGCTCTGATATGATCATACATGCTCAGATATAAGCATACATGATCTGTCATGACACTACATGAACAGATATGGCCATTTTTCTTGTCTGATCATATCTGATCTACAGATATGGTTCAGATGTATTCAGATATGAACTTTTTTTCCCGGGTGTACACTTCGTTGAAATTATTCATCACAATCTCAAGAATTTTTTCCGCCTATTTCCATTCAATTCTTACTATTTTTATTATGTTGCGACGTCGTATTAGAGCTCTCATGAAGCTTTTGCTGTGTCGCCCGTGTCTAAGAGCCGAACTTCAATAATTAATTGCTCAACAATCACGCAGACGAAGTACATGAAATTTTACACGAAGTCGTAACACCTGTTCGCAAATACCTCAATAAATTTCAGCAAATTCTTACTATTTCGCCATAGTTGAGCAACCTCCTTAAGGAAAATATTACTTAAAATAAAAGTTTTATTTTAAGGAAAATATTACTGAAAATAAAAAAGTTTTATTTCCAGGAAAATAAAGTCTTTCAACTTTTAGGAAAAAGCGATTAAAAAAAAAGAAAAGTTCGACTATGTCACTTGATAAGCAGGACGTTTTGCGTTGGGAGGGAGAAAAAAATAACGACAAATATGAATATATACCCAAGTATTTACCGATCGCCTTGCACTTTGAAACGGCTCTCTGTACTTCCTGTCTATAGGCTGGTATTCTTTGAAAAAAGGTCAACATACCACTGAGACTCAGCTCCCTCTTATCGTCTACCAAACCAAATTGCTCCCAGAGACAGTACATGTAGCACTGGATCATAAGGGAAAAAATGTATTAGTCGAGCTTAAAAATTACGTATAAAGACGGCAGAGGAAGTTATCGCTTTGAAATTATACTTGAGGGTACCCTCTTATCAAAATGCGCGGAAAGATGCCTGTTCTTTCGAACTTTCTTCTCGAAATCTATGCTGAATATGAGAAAAAGATAAGGTTTTGGGGTCGATTTCTATATATTTCAGGTACGCAATATTATTTTTTTAGTAAACTAAGATTCAGTCACTGGAAATAGGCGTTTTTCAGAGCTGCGCGAAATATTGGAAAACATTTGAAAAGTTCACGATGATTAAAATACACGAGTGCGATTATTGCGTGTACCACAATCAAGCCGACAAAGCAAATTGGTACATTTTTACACGAGTTTGAACATAAAGTTTTTGAAGGGGAGAGATACATTTAGGCGCGAAAAAAATTGGCTGATTTTCATAATTTTTTTTCTTTGAAAGATTTTTTCAACATTTTTGGGACTCAGGGTATGTTTTATTAGTACTTTTGGTGGTTGCATGGTATTTTTTGTTTTCAATAATCTTCAAAAATGGCGGAGGTATGGCACGGTCTTCTAAACTGCATTTTCAAAACTGGCGTCACGCCAGTCCTGTTGTTGAGCTATACGTCACGTATAGCTCAACAACACGTCGACAGATTCTGTTGAAATTCGGCATACATTTTTTTGTTTTTGGACATTAAAAAAAAAGAATTTTTTTATTACAAATTGTAGCTATTTTTTTGGAAAATTCAGAAGCCATTTCATCGATTTTCAACATGTCTCATTCTTCTTGGTTTATATTCTGCGCATTAATGTTAAAACGGTCATCCAATGTGACAGGTCCAACAAATCGAGGAAAATGTTTTGCGCAAATTGCAAAAAATGTCTGCGTGTTATATGTACCCGGCATAGCAGACTAATGGTGAGTCAACATTTTCTTTGTGTAAATCGTACTTGAACTTTGAAACGTGTTTTTCTCAAAACTTTTTAAATTGGCTTCCATGTTATCTCAAAAAACTACTGAACGGACTCCGCTCAAATTTTTATGGTATAGTCAGCACATCTATAGTTCCCATCCGAACTAGAATTTTCTGATATCAGTCATAGTTTTTTTTGAAGCTGAAAAAGTCGACGAAAATTACGAAACTTGGAACTCAACTTTTAAAACCGTGCCAAAAATTCAATTTAGGATATTTTTACTTTACTTTAGTTCCGACGATAAAATTCTGAGGGACTGTGAAAATGTTAATAGATAAAAGTTCAAAAATAATGGGTTTTAATGGTTAAAAAAAATCCCTAAAAAGCGAAACATAATAACTGTCACATGGAATGACCCCGTTAGGGGTTACGTGGGTTCGAAAATTTGAAAAATGAATTTTTTTTTCTTCTAATTTTATTATCTGATAGTACAATATGTCTAGAATATTCTTCCAAAGTTTTAAGTCAATCTGAGTAGAAGTCTAGGAGAGAGAGAGCCTTTGTGAATTCCCACCGTTGGAAAAGACCCAACGATTGAAATTGAAACGACCAAATCCTTGAAATTTCGCACCCTTCAAAATAGTATTGACTAGTGATTGTACCAAAAATCGAACTATTTTGCATACAACTCGGCCAAAAATTAAAATATCCATTTTTTGAAAAATTCTTCGTTCAATCACGAGCTATACTTATCTACGCAAAATAAAAAAATTGATTTTTCAATTTCAGATAAAGCTATAACGAGGACACTCTTTTTAGGGGTCTCCGGAAACCAGGTCCCACCGGCTGAATTGCCCAAATTTTTGGATGAATTTTTTTTTTAATGTTGAAATGTTGGTCCTTCATGTGCCACCCCTTAATGAAATGAAAACTTCGTTGGTTTTTTCAGACTAATCTTGCCGACGCTACGTGTCATGCCGTCTGACAACATCCACCGCAACCCTTTTAGGACACCGTGCCATACTACTGCCATTGTCAAAGATTAATTTAGAAAATATCATGTAACAGCCAAAAGTAGTAACAAAACATACCCTAAGTGTAAAAAATAACGAAGAAATCTTTCCTTAAAAAAAAAACATGAAAGTTAGCATCGTTTTCCTTGTCTAAAGGTGTCTTCCCCTTAAGAGCTGTTTTCGCCGCATATATGTGCTTATAAAAAAGCCGACTGTCGCTATAAATTTCAAATTGATAATTGCCGTACACGCGATAGCGACTACGATCAGGCAGAAAATGAGGAAGATTTTTTTTTATCGCATAATAATTGTAGCATTAGTCGTGTGAGTCGCTTTGAAAAACGTCTTCCTAGGAAAAACGGATTTAAAGATTCTGTTTTTTGTGATTTCGCGTTGATTACATGCACTTGGGGCCGCGTACCTGTAAAATATAAAATTTTCGGAACATCAACTTGAAATTTGAAGTCGTAGAACGAACATGTAGAATAAAAAAAATGGAGAAAAAAATCCATTTTGAAAATCTTGATTCGAGAGTATCCTCAAACGATCAATTAGATTTGCAAAAGTCTATGAAAATATATAGAGTGCTTGAATCTCGAATTTTTTTAACAAGGTGATTTTGCAATTCCAAAAATTTTCCTATCGATAAAAAAATCTCGTTAATATTCATAGACATTGAAATTGCATTTTCCTAAAGCTGCAGCCTTCGATACCTTCAATTCCTGCGACTCCGGCCACTGTCCATTCCTGACAGCCTCGATGTCAGCTACGAAAAAAAAAATGGAATGAATATATTCCATTGGCGCTTTTTCACTAATTTATCCCTCTCGAGAGGGCGTGAATTACCTGTGGCCACGCGCGATTGCGTCTGACATGCGCTGACCACGCTGGCTGCAACGGCGATCATCTCGTCGGAGACGAAACTCGGGCGAGTCTGCAATGGAAAAACGCTTGTAAAACATGAAGATAACATACTGAAAGAAATGTATGGTGTTCTCAACCATATTTCAACTATATTTTATATTTCCATGAGGGGACAATATTTTATAGCCATAGTTACTGCCAAAAGTATAGTACGGCTTATTGATATTTTAGCAGTTTCATGAATTATGCACACATGTTAACCGCAACCACCAATCTTACAAACATACATTTATTCTTCACTGCTGTATAATATAGTAGGTTTTCATAAAATGGATATTCCCTGACACTATAAAAAAAATTACTGCTCCAAGATTCTAATGGTGGACTAAAATGTATATACATTGATTAAAAATGTTGCCTGTGATTTGCGAAGATGTTTATAGTGATTTCTACCATATTATAAGATACGGCCTGCTATAGGCGTATTTGGTGGGTTATTTAGGTGTTGGTACAAAGCATCAATGCCCGTCAACTAAATGCATAGAATATTTCATAAATCCAAAATAAAATAAAATACGCAACTGTGAGTCCTACCTCGATGATATTTTATTATAATTCGCCATTCACTGACCTCCTGTAATGATTTATTTCGAAGAAAATATTTCGCCTAATCGGAATCGAACTTAGAACCTAACTGCCTACCTTCTGCCTATCTTACGCACGCTGACGCTACGCTACCGAGTACTTTTGGCATATTGAGCACAGATATGGCATAAGAGACAAAAGTAATTCCAGCTGCACTTCCGAATAGCTGTTACCTGCGAAGTAGGTGACATTTTGCGCAGATCTTTTTTTTATAACATAAGTCACTATTTAAATGGATTTTTGGCTCTTCGCAATAGTTTTGGACCATATAATAGTGATTTATACCATATTATATGATACGACGTGCTAAATGCATAGTAATGTGTGTCCTACAAGAACAGAAGGTGAACTACAAGGAGAAGTGTTGAATTGATATCCTATTTTTACAATGCAAGAAACATACTATGTAGCAGTTTGTGAGACATGCGTACTTCTTTAAGGGATCAGATGCAGTCAGAATTTGTAAAAAATCGATTTTTTTTACATTTTCTTGAGTATGATGTTTCGAAAATATTCCCTGAAAATTTCAAGTCAATCCGATGAATAGTTTCCGGGATATCCCACAATTAGTGAAGGTGCGTCGGGTCCCCGTGGCAGGTAGCGGCTGACAAACGCGCAAACGATAATACCCGGGAAGGCAGAATGCTTCGGAGACAAGAACAAATTGATATTTTGGAAGCTTCCACATCGGCCGAAGCCTTATTGTATGGGCCAGGAATTGATGATTCGAAGTAAGAAATTTTTTAATTAGTATTTCTATACATAAATCAAGTGTAAAATTGGAAAACTCTCTCAGAAATTTTCAAAAATATATTACTCAAAAACTATGAACTTTAAAAAAATTTTATAAAGAATACTTTCGTTTAAAAATTGCAAAAAATGTTTTAAAAAAAAATTCATCCCGAAAAACTTTAATTTTTTGAAAAATTGTTTTAACAATTAGCTATAAATAATTGAATGCTCGACTTTTTGGCAAAAAAAGTGATATTTGGATTCAGCGGACCAAAATTCATTAAAAAAAAGTTTAGCTTTATCCATTGAGCTCAAAATTTTACGAACATATAATATCGTAGCCACATCGAAAAACTTTGAACGCGTTTTTCTCGAAACTATATTTTTCAAGTCTGTGACCACCATAATTCAAAAACCACTCGATGGATTTTGATGAAATTTGATGTGCTTATTGATAGCATTAAAAACTAGTCCTTAATCGAAGGATTTTCATTTTTGTTGAAAATTTCTATTTTTTTAAACCATAAAGGGCGATTTTTTGGTCGAAAATCGAAAGTTATCTGTCGGAAGCCGCCATTTTGTTAGTTTTTGAAAAAAAGCTTCGATTGAGGACTAGATTTATTATTAAACCAATGATTTTTGTTTGGTTTTTCGATTTCAGATGATCTAGTAAAATGTCATGATGGTCACCGCAAAGCACTACATGCCGAAGGGGTTGCGACAAAGATGACGATACTTTTATAAAAAATCAATATTTGTCTTTGAAAATTTGTACAAGTCAAGTTGAAATATAACATAAAAAGTCTGTGTAACTACTTTTGTAAAACAAACTTAATTACTATAAAAAAAAATATTGAAAATGCTCGTTTTTTCACGCCTCTGACTGCATCTCACCCCTTAAACTATTAAGCTGCGATTGCTCGAACTGCAAGTGATTTACGTCTTCGTTATAAGTAAACTTTTCTATAATTTTTTCGTACAGTTACTTTGCACTTATAGTCGTATTAACCATATTATGATTGCGGTGTCAATAAACTATAACAAAATTTACTATCCCCGCTTTTACCATGGGCGTTTTTTGTGAATACCATGGACTTTTCTCTCATTGTCAGTGCACGTGTCCTGAAATCAAGATTCTTTTCAAGCAATAAATCCACTGAACATTGAACGTCAAATGATTTTTGACGACTGCTCAACCATTTACTGATCACCAATCTTTAAAAAACGTTCCTTCGTTTTGACACTTCCGTTTCCGTTATAATTGTTCGATTAAGGGGATTAAGATAAGATACCTTTAGGTAAGGAAAAAATTTGCTGATTTTTATGATTAAAAAAAAAGATTTCGCCACCATTTTTGAGACTCAGAATATGTTTTTTTACTACTTTTGGCTATTACATGGTATTTTTTGAATTGATTAATCTTTAAAAATGGCGCACGTACGGCACGGTCCTCTAAACTGCATTTTCAAAACTGGCGTGACCTATGGCTAAAAACCAATCGACCGATACTGATGAAGTTTGGTATAAATATTTCTAACCTTATTGTCTAAAACACGATTCTAAATGTTTTTGAAAATAAAAATAAAGTCTTTTTTGATTGCAGTAATTTTTTTCGGTAGTCATTTTTTCGGAAAATTCATTCATTTTGTTTTAAAGCGTACCATTTCATAGATTTTCAAAATTTCTCACTTTTTCTTAGTTCATATTCTCCGTATGAGTGTTAATGAAAGAAAAATTTTCGTTGGCTTTTTTTTAGACCAATCCCGCTGACGCTACATGCCACGCCGTCTGACAACATCCGCCGCAACACTTTTAGAAGACCAGGCCATTCCTCCTCCATTTTTAAACGTTAATAAAAAATAAAAAATACCATGTAACAACTCAAAGTGTCAATGAAACATACCGATGAACGATACCATGAAGAAATCTTACTTTTAAAAAATCATGATAATCAGCCATTTTTTCCTCGCCTAAAGGTATCTTCCCCCTCGATAACAAAACTCGGAGCACTCGGATACAACCTGTTTTTTCCGCACCAAAGTTTTCTTCGAACGGAATCAACACGATTCTCACCGTTGACCGTGATAGTTACAAGGAAAATGTATTTTTAAAAATACTCCAAGAAATTGTAGAAATAGATCAGCACCAAACAATTATTGCGAAATGATATTTCACTCGCAGGGAGGATAAAGCCTGGAGAGCTTTCCACAGGGGTGTGAATTTTCCTTGTCGACCTACCCCGCAATAGACGAGGGACGCTTGCAGCAAAGAAACAAACACTACCGAGTATTTCATTGTCGCGTATAGAAAATTTTCTTTCTATTCTGTTTTTTTGTTTTCGATGAAAATGTACTTTTCTCTCGTATGGTAATATTAATTTAATTTGAAATATCCTGAGCGATCGCACTTCACGGCCGGACCGCAGCGTTCGACTGAATAACATTCGTTGGGCAAAATGAAGAGCTCGGCGATTTTTTATTCGGTGGCCTAAATTTGCTATACGGCGCCGGCGAGAAAAAGGGAGAGAGAGGGAGAAAGCGAGGGCAACGCACGACATGACAACCAGGGTGCGAGTCTGAGCCTTCTGTCGTTGCTTGGTAACAAAGAGGAACGAGAGTGAGAGGGAGGGAGGGAGGAAGGGCGGGAGGGAGGGAGGGAGGGGGAGAGAGAGAGAGAGAGAGAGAGAGAGAGAGAGAGGGAGAGAGAGAGAGGGAGAGAGAGAGAGAGAGAGCTTGACAAGACAAGTGCTTACTTGACAAGTAAAAGCCCAAGAGTCAAGCGACCCTTGCCTGGAGAAATGGGACTAATAATCGATCCCCAAAAATGCCCTCAAGGCTATCCTCCTCATAAAAATAAAAGGAAACGACTTCGTTCCACATACTTTTATTTTACAGCTGAAGAATAAAATGTCCACATTTTTAATCGAAATTCCAAAATGTTAAATTTTGAAAGAATAAATAAGATGTTTGAAAAATTGTTTTTTTTGTGATTCGATCACAAAAAAATTTGAATTTTTTCCGATTTTTTTAGGAAAAATGACATGATTATTGTTAATAACTAACGAAAAAATATGTTAATAAGAAAAACGTCAGTCAAGACTTAACTACTGTTATACTGAATAAGTCCAACAAATTTCAAGTCAATCCGTTCGTTAGATGTCGAGAAATCGTGTACACCGTATTAAACAGCATATTTTCGAGAAAAAAACGTTTGAAATTTAAGTAGCAGTTCTATCATTGCAATTCCTCCACCATGTGTTGGATCTTCCTCTTCAATTTGAGTTGCCTCAAGCGACGAACAATTTTTTTTCATTTTCACAGTGGCCTAACCCCTTAAGGTTTCATGAGCGCGTAGCCCTGAATGCACATTATCAACGTGAATCCAAGGGGAAAAATCCCCAAACGTTTGATTTTAGGAACGATTTTTTAAAACCGCACGACAGGATTAACAATTATCGATCAATCTCAATAATTCTTGCATCAATCTCTTCCGGTTTGCAGTCGCTATTTTTCTTGTGAACAGATGCAAGTGCCGAAGAAGACTGGAGACTTTATGTTCAAGCTCGTGGGAAAATTTACCTAATTGGTTTTTCGTCCCGCTTGTGGTACACGCCATAACCGCCCTTATTTTAAGGGGTCTTCTCACTTTAGACGCTAAAAAAGGCTATTTTCCTGATTTTTTTTGCTAAGTTCATATTATAGATATTGATAAAAAAGTTGTTGCACTTAATAAATACATTTTCGAAATACATTTAAAATAAATTTGTATGTATTTATGTAACCCAAACAAACTTCAAACGCGTTTTTCTCGAAACAACGTTTTTCGACGGCTTGTTGATAAAATCTTCGAAACTACTGAACCGATCCTTATGAAATTTTAACCACATATTCTTTACAAATATAGCTTTACAAATATAGCGCATATCAAGGATTTTTTTACATTTTGATATTTACTATTTTTTTGCCAAAACCGATGAAAGAAACGATTTATTTTGTTTTTTTAATGTCCGCCATGTGCTATAGCCATTAACATACTGAATCTAAAGCCGTTTGATTTTTTTGTTTCGGATGATCCATCCCCGAGATTTCATCAATAATAGCGCAGACCTACAATTTTTTTAGGACATTTTTTTAACTACTATTTTCGTCTATAAATGGTGACTTAAATAAATGTATTTCGAAAGTGTGTTTATTAAGTGTAACAACTTTTATATCAACATCTATAATATACACCTATTTTTTTTTAATCATGAAAATAGCTTTTTTAGCGTCTAGAGTGAGAAGACCCCTTAAAAATCTTGCTGGATTTTCCATACCGAACAATTCAAAGTCGTGTTACGATGAGCGTTAGCCACAATCCAACATTTCAAAAATATATTATGGTCTACGCTATATTGAGTCTTTACGAATCTTTTGAAATTTTTCCACCTTAAAACACCAGAGATAAATAATAGTTTAATGTATGTAAGTTTACGAGCGGTTAGATAGGCAACACTATCACGCTACGATCAATGTAATTTTTTTGGCTATTTAGCACCAAGATGAAACATTTCCAACACCAAATTGACGCGAACTAAACTTGTGTAAACATTTTGAAAAAAAACAATCTTGTCCATCGTAAACTTTAAAAAGGGTGTGTCAAAATGATCTGACATTTTAAATTGAGCGCCATTTTTTGGTGGCGAACCTAGTGTACTAATCGATAACTGCCCAGGCAGCATAAATGTCCAATTGACGTCGATAAGTTATCGTTGTCAGGTTACCTTTAAAACATGACCGTAAGATAACTATTCGACATCTTTCAAATGACATCCCGTATGATTCTGCCATAAAGTTATATTTTTTTATGATATATTTCGGCGTTGAAAACGGATGTCTAAAAGGAATCCCAAAATCTTATCCAATTGATGACTTTTTTAAATTATCAACAAATTATCTATTTACTGTTATCTATTGTATCTAATTCATCGTTGCCGAAAGAATATCATAAAGACGAATTACATAAGACGTCTTTTTCATGACATCTTCCAGATATCGGTAATATGCTGTCTTTTAGGATAGTTGGTAATGGCGGGAAATAGTAAAAAGTCATCCAAATGTTGTCCTAAAGATGACATCCAACGGATCACTTTTATCGCAGTGCGAATGTAGCGTGTCATATTTCATTTCACCGACAAAAAATTGTGTAACAATACAAGTAGTTGAAAAAATAAAGGTGTTGAAATGTATGAATATGTGAGTGCTTTTTATCCTATCATTCTTTTCGCCTCTGTGAGTACATATATATATTTAATGTATTGTCTTTTTATTCTAAAAGCGTTCGTCCGCTTTTGAGGTTATCCAAGAGATCGTTCGGAGCATGGCAACCACCAAAAGGCGTGACCGTAACAGGAGAGAAGTCCAATAACGACTGTACCGTTTTTATAATATTAAATTATATTTCACTCGTAATGAATTAATTGATGATTTCTTGATAATGACCTAGCCCACTTCGAAACCGACATAACAATGTCTTATCAATTTCTTTATTATAAAAATTAACTTATTAACAGTCTAAAATATTTAATATAGCTTAATATTCCCTATTTTTAATTATTATAACATAACCATGAAAGTTTTTGTTGCAATACGAACGAGCATAGAAATACACACGTTCGTATTGAAAGTAACAAAAAATGTTATCATATAATAATGAAAAATGGGTAATATTGAGCTATATTATATATTCTAGACTATTAATAAGTTAATTTTTATAAAGAAATAGATAGGATATTGTTATATATATCGCCAATAAATAAACATCTTTTCGATAGTACTCTTCGATGCCGTTTAGATGTCGTTTTGTCAACCTTATTCAGATGCCTATTGGACGACTTTTAGATGGCAGTGGTATCTTGGAATTGTTTTGCCTTTAAGGTAGTTCTGTAGGTACACGTATGAGCCAAAAGTTTCGGTCAAAGCGTATAGTAACATCCAATGCCTATACGATGCTGTTGGTTGTAAATTTTTGACAGAGTTTGTACCCTCTATATGTCCCACACATTCGCACCTCATGCATAGATAGGTCTCATACTCGTATAGAGAGCGGCGCTGTAATCGTGGCAACAGCGCGATTTTCCTGCAGTCATAGCGTTGAGCTTCCTACGCTCGTCATTGGCGAAATATTTTATATAAATAAAAAAAAAGCGTGAAAATGTCAACCCAAATGCGATACAAAGGAAAGTTTACAAGAAAAAAGACGCTTGCTAAAAGACTGAAAGCTGTGGCAGCTAGGTGTCAAGCAAATGCGGCTAAACGCGATGAGAATAACCATAACCTCAACGATCAGCAACAAAAATTCGCTGTCGAAGGACGTCGGATCGTGGATTTACAACATCTTGCCGACAGTTTAAATTTCATTCGCTGTACCGAAGACAAATGCATGCATAAATGCATGCATAAATGGAACAAATTAAATGTGTTCGCAGAATAAATTCATTTCATATCCGTCTCAGAATTACTAGAACTCGGGAAAAAAAACCCGTTTCGAGATCTCAGACCACACGCCGCTCAGCTGGCTGCAGCGTACACTGTTGCCATTTCATTACAGATGGTTGGGCCTGAGTTCGGTGTGGAATAAAATTACCACTTTTCATAAGTCGCTATCTCTGAAACTAAACGGTCAAAGTTTGTCATTTTTTTAAATCAATCCCACAATAGTACTGCGTACACGCGTGTTTTTATTTTGAAATCCTAAGATCCGTTTCGAACCTATATCGAGAAATGCGAGCTGACTCCTATCGGTTTACGTGTTAGGTATAATCGCGTACAAAAATACCCATATTCAATTGCAATTATCTCATGAACTAAGCGGTGGATCGAATTGAATTTTTGGGCATCAGTCCATGAAAGTCATATCTACACCATACTTAGATTTCAGCCAATTCCTAAGATTTGACCAAAACTACAGAACTACCTTAAGAATATATCTTTCAGAAATATCGATTAGATGACTTTACGCTAACGTAACGACAACCGAAAAGAGTTAATCTTTTGTCGACACTTTGTTAACCATTAAAAGTTGCCGTTTAGTTAACTATCGGACACAAATACGTTATCTGCCAAGCGGACGTAAGTGATACGTTTTGTAATACAAAACGGCGTCTTTTTGAACAACCAAAAAGTTATCCGTATTCGTTTCGCGATATCTTTTGGATGCCATATAGAAACATTTTGCTACATGGGTGGCATCAGGAAGTATTGAGGTTTAGTCATGGAGAAGTACACGATCGAGCAACGCATAGAAATTGCGGAAATTAACTATCAAAATGGTGAAATTTTTGCAGAGATGGTTCGAAAAATCTACACGTTGTGTTATCTCGCGCCGAGGCTATGAGAATTAGCCACCAAGATCGTGTGATTTAAGGCGTCTAGCCATCCTGACCGCTCGAAAAATCGGTATATTTCAAAAATAAAATAAACTCGTAAGTGTGAGTCGGAATTTTTTTTATTTTTTTATACAACGTCAGAAAGGGATTGAAGAATACCATAAATAAATTTCCCTTAAAAATATTTAAAAATGGCGGCGTTATTCACATTTCCGCGGAGGCTTTCCGCACGATACGCGCGGTCGTTGTCCCACTTGTTACTCGGTCATGTAGCAGCTGAAAAAAAAAATTAGCTCATTCGTGAATAGTGTCGCTACAATGTAGCGTAGCGATTTTTTTTTGGGCCAGTAAAAAAATTACGTCGAACGGAAGAAAAAATTTGTATTTTTCACCGAAATTTTACGAGCAAAAATATTAATAAAAAAAAACCAATCAAGTTATCGCAAAAATCCTACGCTACATTTTAGATAATGTATCTGAAAGTATTGTGTGAAAATCTGAAAGCAATCGGACCGATAGTTTACGAGATTTTGTTGGTACCGGTTCGAACAATGTAGTTTCGAGATAGTCGCAAAAGAAAGTAAACGTGCGGTTATTCGGCTGACGGTGCGGTTTTTGTGAGTCTTACATTCAATCAGCGATTATTCTTAACAGCGCAAGGTGAAAGAAAATTAATGAAAAAACAAATTTCTGGGTGGCCAGGCGCCTTAACGCCATTGGACTTCTTTCTTCGGGGACTTCTGAAAGGAAAAGTGTACGCTAATGATCCACAGACCATTCCGGAGCACGAGGCAGCAATTGGACGCAACATTAATAAAATTAGTCCGCAATTATGCCAAAATGTTATTGAAAATTTTGTCAAAACAGTGAACGTTTGCAAACAGAGACGAGCCGGCCATTTATCGGATATTGTATTCCACACCTAACCTCTATATTAAAATTAAAATACTCGTACTTTTCAAATAAATAATACGTTTTATTAATAAATCAGAATGTCAGGTCATTTTGAGACACCCTATATATTCAATATTGAACACCGCCATTTTTTAATCCGCCGCCATTTTTAAAAATTAATTTTAAAAATACCATGTAACAGCCAAAAGTAGTAAGAAAACTACTTTTCCTTTCTTTCCTTTCCTTTAAGTTTTTAAGGACTATTTAATCTTTCCTTTAAGAGGTATGCATAACCTTGGAATTTCAAAAAATCCATTTTTAGTTTATTTTATTTTCTTATTGCGTAGAGTCTTAACTTTGATTTGGTTCGAAGATTTTGTAAAAATTCCGAAAGAGCAGATCGGAATGTCCCGTTGCGTTATGACTCTCGCGCTGCGCGGTGTACTATACGGTTTCTGAGGGCATTGATACGACTTTGTCCAACCAGGCTGTTTATTGTTATACCCGGGAAAAAAAGTTCATATCTGAATATATCTGAATGTATCTGAATCATATCTGTAGAATCAGATATGATCAGACAAGAAAAATGGCCAGGTCTGATCATGTAATGTCATGACAGATCATGTATGCTTATATCTGAGCATGTATGATCATAACAGAGCCATTTTTATAATTTCGAAAGCAGACCCGTCCATATTGCAGCAGGTCTGACCAGATCGAATCCGTAAACAAGATCTGATCTTGTTGGACCAGATCTGATTTTTTTGGGCCAGATATGATCATGTCGGACAGATCTAATCTTATTAGACCAAATCTGATCTTGTCAGACAGATTTGATCCTACCGGACCAGATCTGAATATATAAGAATAAAATACCGTGGATCCCAGTAGACCTGGACATCTATGAACAATAGACCTGCCCATATGATAGAATCATAGTTTATCTGAACTATCAGACCAGGTATGACTCCGACTATATCAGTGCAAATCTTACCCTGTTGAAACAGAGCAAACCTTATTAGAGCAGTCCTGAAGATATTAAAATGTTCACATATATAGAGCGGGTTTACACGTCATCACTCGACGTGTTAATAATTAACAATATTATAGTAACCCACATGATCCCATATAATACAGTCAGGTGAGATGCCGTATCTGATGGGATATCATTTCATATATTTAGACGTTTTCATGTGTGAACAACTGAACTGCATATACGATAAGGTATCCCGGGAAAAAATTTTATGTCTGAGTGGATATGTTCATATATGTTTCAGATATTGTCATATATGTATCAGATATATTCATATCTGACATTTTACAATATCATATATGATTAGGTCTGATCATATTCCACATCATATATGCATATATAAGATCATATCTGATCAAGTACGGTATCTGGCCTGACCATATATGAACTCATATCTGTTTATATCTGACTAAGTACCAAGGAGAGTTGGTACCGTAAATTCGTATCTGAACATACATTATGTGATATCTGAACGTATCTGTTCGTATAAGATCATATCCGATCAAATACGGTACCAGACTCTGCTACATAGATCTCATATATGTTTTTATCTGGTCAGGTACCAAGGCGAGTTGGCAGCGTGAAACCATATCTGAACATATATGATGTGATGTATGAGCAGGTACGTTCATATAAAATTCTATTCCATCAGATACGATACCAAACCTGGAAAATATACGAAGTCTTATGCACCCATACCTTATCGTATACCCGGGGAAAAAAGTTCATATCTGAATATATCTGAATGTATCTGAATCATATCTGTAGAATCAGATATGATCAGACAAGAAAAATGGCCAGGTCTGATCATGTAATGTCATGACAGATCATGTATGCTTATATCTGAGCATGTATGATCATATCAGAGCCATTTTTATAATTTCGAGAGCAGACCCGTCCATACTGCAGCAGGTCTGACCAGATCCAATCCGTAGACAAGATCTGATCTTGTTGGACCAGATCTGATTTTTTTAGGCCAGATCTGATCATGTCGGACAGATCTAATCTTATTAGACCAAATCTGATCTTGTCAGACAGATTTGATCCTACCGGACCAGATCCGAATATATAAGAATAAAATACCGTGGATCCCAGTAGACCTGGACATCTATGAACAATAGACCTGCCCATATGACAGAATCATAGTTTATCTGAACTATCAGACCAGGTATGACTCCGACTATATCAGAGCAAATCTTACCCTGTTGAAACAGAGCAAACCTTATTAGAGCAGTCCTGAAGATATTAAAATGTTCACATATATAGAGCGGGTTTACACGTCATCACTCGACGTGTTAATAATTAACAATATTATAGTAACTCACATGATCCCATATAATACAGTCAGGTGAGATGCCGTATCTGATGGGATATCGTTTCATATATTTAGACGTTTTCATGTGTGAACAACTGAACTGCATATACGATAAGGTATGGGTGTATAAGACTTCGTATATTTTCCAGGTTTGGTATCGTATCTGATGGAATAGAATTTTATATGAACGTACCTGCTCATACATCACATCATATATGTTCAGGTATGGTTTCACGCTGCCAACTCGCCTCGGTACCTGACCAGATAAAAACATATATGAGATCTATATAGCAGAGTCTGGTACCGTATTTGATCGGATATGGTCATATACGAACAGATACGTTCAGATATCACATCATGTATGTTCAGATACGAATTTACGGTACCAACTCGCCTTGGTACTTAGTCAGATATAAACAGATATGAGTTCATATATGGTCAGGCCAGATACCGAATTTGATCAGATATGATCTTATATATGCATATATGATGTGGAATATGATCAGACCTAATCATATATGATACTGTAAAATGTCAGTAATATGCATATATGATGTGGAATATGATCAGACCTAATCATATATGATACTGTAAAATGTCAGATATGAATATATCTGATACATATATGACAATATCTGAAACATATATGAACATATCCACTCAGACATGAAATTTTTTTCCCGGGTATGCAGTTCAGTTGTTCGCACATGAAAACGTCTAAATATATGAAACGATATCCCATCAGATACGGCATCTCACCTGGCTGTATTATATGGGCTCATGTGACTTACTATAATATTGTTAGTTATTAACACGTCGAGTGATGACGTGTAAACCCGCTTTATATATGTGAACATTTTAATATCTTCAGGACTGCTCTAATAAGGTTTGCTCTGTTTCAACAGGGTAAGATTTGCTCTGATATAGTCGGAATCATACCTGGTCTGATAGTTCAGATAAACTATGATTCTATCTATTGTTCATAGATGTCCAGGTCTACTGAGATCCACGGTATTTTATTCTTATACATTCAGATCTGGTCCGGTAGGATCAAATCTGTCTGACAAGATCAGATTTGGTCTAATAAGATTAGATCTGTCCGACATGATCAGATCTGGTCCAACAAGATCAGATTTTGCCTACGGATTGGATCTGGTCAGACCTGCTGCAATATGGACGGGTCTGCTCTCGAAATTATAAAAATGGCTCTGATATGATCATACATGCTCAGATATAAGCATACATGATCTGTCATGACATTACATGATCAGACCTGGCCATTTTTCTTGTCTGATCATATCTGATTCTACAGATATGATTCAGATACATTCAGATATATTCAGATATGAACTTTTTTTCCCGGGATGGGTGTATAAGACTTCGTATATTTTCCAGGTTTGGTATCGTATCTGATGGAATAGAATTTTATATGAACGTACCTGCTCATATATCACATCATATATGTTCAGATATGGTTTCGCGCTGCCAACTCGCCTTGGTACTTGACCAGATAAAAACATATATGAGATCTATATAGCAGAGTCTGGTACCGTATTTGATCGGATATGATCTTATACGAACAGATACGTTCAGATATCACATAATGTATATTCAGATACGAATTTACGGTACCAACTCTCTTTGGTACTTAGTCAGATATAAACAGATATTAGTTCATATATGGTCAGGCCAGATACCGTATTTGATCAGATATGATCTTATATATGCATATATGATGTGGAATATGATCAGACCTAATCATATATGATACTGTAAAATGTCAGATATGAATATTTCTGATACATATATGACAATATCTCAAACATATATGAACATATCCACTCAGACATGAAATTTTTTTCCCGGGTACGGTGCAGGAATCGCAGATTGAAGGTACGAAAAATAATTGTGATTTTATCTCAAGCAAGTAGTCCATTCACTAAGGCACTTAAGGTAGTACGAGCGCGCAATTTTAATTTCTATAGATTTTGTTCAAATTTCAACCAGACCATTGTTCATGTCATTATGCATGTGTGAGTGAAATTTCAGAACAGTCGACTATTTAGAATGGGACATAATTGGTTTTTAAATTGCAACTTTTAACACTGCAGGGTTTGCATTGAAATTTAGACAGAATCATTTTCCGTGAAAAAATATTTGTTCCCTATAATAAAAAGACATATGGCAACACCGCAGAACAGTATTGTTCGATATTTCGAGAAAAAAATAATTATCAAGTACCTAAAGTTAAAAATGTTGTCATAAAGAAATATTTGCATTATAAATATTAATATTTTATATTGTTTATGTTATCTTCATTAACAAATAAAAGTGTTGGTTCATTCATAACTAATTAATAACTTTGTTCGATTACAAATTACTTCCAAATAAAAATTTGTGTTTCAGTATTATTTAAAATATGTCGCGCAAACGCACGTCATTGGATACGTGGAACGATGCGGTGTTGCCATATGTCTTATTATAGGAGAAAAATCTTTTTTACGGAAAATTATTCTGTCAAAATTTCAATGCAGACGCTGCAGTGTTCAAAGTTGCAATTTTAAAACTCATTATCTCCCAATCTAAATAGTCGACTGTTCTGAAATTTTACTCAAATATGCATAATGATATGAACAACGTCTCGTTAAAATTTGAACAAAATCTTTAGAAATCAAGATTGCGCGCCTTTCTTAATTACCTTAAGAAAGTGCCTTAGTGAATGAACTACTTGCTTGAGACAAAACATTTATTTGTATTTAAGAACAAATAAATTTTTCAAATAACAATTGAGACGAAATAGTGCATTTCATAGATAGAAACTTTTAATAAAAGATGTTAATTTTTTTTTACTAGATCCATTGGTAATGGAGATATAAGCAACGAAAAATAATCGCATCACCTCTCACTCACCGTTCCGTCTTTCTCATAAAAATGTTCCTTGTTCATATCTCAATTGCTAATGGAGCTAGCAAGAAAAAAAGAGAGACATAATTTTTGGTCAATTCAAAAAGAAACATCTTTTATTTCAAACTTTTTTCTACGAAATGCTCTTTTTCGTCACAATCGTCATTATAACAATTAAATTGTTTATAACGAAAAAAACGATTCTAGAAGAAAATCAATGTCCTATTCGTGTTGCCCGTACCCGAAACCGAAAGGAACCACCGAAGATATTGAGCAGACCCAAACATTTATACGAAAATTGTATACGGAAAAAGTGGATTTTGTACATTTTCTTCACTTGCGTTTATCTCGAAAGTACATTTGCAATTTGGCCTACTCCATATCTCAAAATCTAATCGTCCGATTTACTTCAAATTTGGACTGAACATATTTAAAAACATTTTCAATCGATAGACCGGATGATTTTTTCATATATTCCTTCGTTTGTTAACAACAAACGTTTAAAGTCGTTGTTTTTAGTCGAAAATCGACATTTTTTTTCAAAACAGTGCAATTTATGCAAATTTTAAAATTTCGAAAAAGTATCCGGTGGGTTTGTACCTTTGCCATTGTACTAAAAGTGAATTTTTCCATTTTTTACTTTACCGAACCGTGCGGAGGCTACAGTCCCGAGATTAAATGACAACGATTACGTTGTTTATGTATATTTCGCAATTTACAAAAAACGGTGACACGTCAAGACTATGTACTATCTGTGTGCGAAAGATCGACCTTAACATACCAATACCTGAGACGAAAAAAAATATTGAAAATCGATCTGTTTTTTTTTACTTCAAGGTTATGCATACCCCATTAAAAAAATCAGGATAATCGGCAATTTGTTCCTCGCCTAAAGGTATCTCCCCCCTTAAAGTGGTATATGGGTACTGATAATTGGATTCAGTAATTTGGATTAGAGAATTCGTAACAGATATACGTGCACTGCTATATTAAAATGCTCTCATTTCGTGGCTCCGAACGTACGTCGGACAGACAGATTTGATCGGCGGATGCTACTAGTTTAGTGTCGGACCCCATTTATTCTATCTCGTGTATTCTTGTGCTTCTTTGTGTGACCCAGGCGCATACACTATCATATAATAATGAAACCATATGTACATAACGTCGAACGGCAACCAGTACTCGCGTTGACGATTTTTCTCAAGTCGCGTTTCTCACACGGCAGTGAAAGCCGTGTGTGTAAAAGCAATTTGATAATTTGCCCTCGCGACCCTGCCGGAACCTCAATTCAAACGCAACATACACGCAGGGACAACATTCAGTACACACATATATGTTGTTCTTTGCCTTCGTATACAATCAGTTATAATGTCCACGCACTAAATTTTACAAATGTATCTCCGTCAATTTCTTATTTTCTCAAGAACACATTATTCGTTCTCCCGAATTCTGCGGATGTAACAAATTGAAGCCTTTTTTAATTCACAATTACTGTAGTTACTAAGAATTGAGGGAACACCCCTTTTAGCATGTAAACGGCCAGCCTCGTTTGAGGCGTATGTCTCTGTGGTTTTTATTTTTATTTTTTATTATTAGTTGGGTGAAAGAATTACTTGTAAGTAATTTTCTGAAATTCCGTAAGTTTAAATGTGCTGCCTCTTTTTATTATTTTTCAACTGGTGTTCAATTTATTTTAAGGAGGTTCGAGCGTTAGCCACAATCCAAGATGTGTATATATATATGAGGCATTCCATAGATTTTCAGCAAGGTCAAAACCCTCACTATTTTTCAGAGTCCTGCAATTTTTTTACTATCAAAAGGTACCTGCTAGGAGTGTCTGTGATTTTTTTCAGATTTTTTTTATGAGTCCTGCTGCAGATATCGCAATTTTTGAAAAATGAGAATCAGTTTTCAACTAGATGTACCTTAAAAACTATGGCCCAGGCAAAAACAATTATCGGACAAAATATATTTGATTTTGGATGAACTTTTGACTTTAACAATTACATTTTTTTTTATCGTCAAACATTCTATAATAAATGAAAAAAATCGATTTTCAAAAAGTATGTCACGTTTGATTTTGCTCTAAATTTTTCTGAATTTTCTGTTCTTAGTGTGGACATACAGAAAAAATTGGCATCATGGGCCGCGAACTGGGTTAGAAGATATTGCATTTTTTTGTTGTTGTTATTCATCTTATCTTTATTTGTATCAGTCTGATTTGAATTAGTAGTGGACATAACTGAAAAATAACACTATAAAATGAAACTTCAAGCAGCTTCGGATGGTGTAATTGACGATTTCAAAATTTAATGCATTTCTAACTTTACATACTAGGTGAGAAAAAACACAATATTTATGACAAGTAAATGTTTTTATTGCCCAGTATTAGCAAATCTTGTGAATTATTATATGTTTCTCATCCGTCGAATATAATTTCGAAGTAATCGTGCCGTCTGTTCGCGGAATGAAAGCATGTTGCTTCTGGGATTTCTTGAGGGAGAAGATTTTTTCTTTGGTCAATAGATATTTGAATCGCCGATCAATTTAATCCGTCACTGATGGTTGGAATATTTATCGCGATTTTCGATGAACTTGCACTAGCATAACATACTTGCACCGTCCGAAGCCGAAAAGTGAAAATGAAGGTTATGAAATTTCACATACAATCATAACATCGAAACCGGTCAAGGAAATCGAGAACGTTTACTTCCGACCTTGCCGCCGGTGTCGCGTCGGTCGGGCGGGAAATTTGAAAATTTGAAAAAAATCAATCTTATAACATACAAAACACTTTGATATATGTTTTTATGTGAAATTCAAAGTTTCTCCCAATTAATGATCCAATTCATATCAATATAAAAGATTTAAAAAAAATGCAAATCAGCCTGTATCTTCTATACCAGTTCGCGGCCCATCTTGTCAATTTTTTCTGTATGTCTACACTAACAACAGAAAATTTAGAAAAATTTAGAGCAAAATCAAACATGACATACTTTTTGAAAATCGATTTTTTTCATTTATTATAGAATATTTGTACGAAAAAAAAAAGTTTATTGTTAAAGTCAAAAGTTCGTTCAAAATTAAAAATATTTTGTCCCACAATTTTTTTTGCCTGGGCCATAGTTTTTAAGGTACATATAGTTAAAAACTGATTCTCATTTTTCAAAAATTGAGATATCTGGAGCAGGACTCATAAAAAAAATCTGAAAAAAATCACAGACACTACTAGTAGGTGCCTTTTGATAACAAAAAAATTGCAGGACCCTGAAAAATAGTGAGGGTTTTGACCTTGCTGGAAACCTGTGGAATGCCTCATATATATATATATATATATATATATATATATATATATATATATGACGTATTCCACGTGAATCCGGTGGACTTTTCCCTGACCCCCGCCACTTCGATTAATTTTTTTAATCTGATTCCATTTACTCTAAAAGACACCCTGATTTTTTTTACATTTTTTTAAACAACCCTTAGTAAAAAAAATGTATCCGAAACAAAACGCCCCGATTTAAAAACCAGAAAAAAATCCCAAAAATGCATGATTATATGTGAAAATTTTCAAGCTATTACCCGCAGTGGAAGCATGATCTGTGCTTTCTGAGTGATTAACGTTAAAAAAGATCCGAAAAATTCAAAACCGCTTACTTGGGGCGGATATTTAAATGTTTTGATACCCACACTGGATTTTTTTTACCATTTTTGAATAACCAAATCACAATCATGGATCTTGAACAGTTAGCAGTCAATTTTTCATATTTTTTTAACGTTAATCGCTCAGAAAGTACGGAAAAAATCATACTTCCACTGCGGGAGATAGCTTGAAAATTTTTACACATAATCACGTATTTTTGGGAATTTTTTCAGATTTTTTAATCGGGGCGTTTTTTTCCGGAGAGATTTTTTTAAAATAAGGGTTGTTTTGACAAATGTAAAAAAAATCAGGGTGCCTTTTAGTCATTGGAATCAGATTTTTTAAAACTAATCGAATTGGCGGGGGTCAGGAAAAAAGTCCACCGTATTGACGTGGAATACCACATATATGCACACTACCGGCCAAAAGTTTGAGTACACTAATCGAAATTTCTTGCCGCACTAAAAGTTAAATAGCGGACTCAAAAATAAAGATAATCGAATTTCCCAAGCGGCGTTCTAAAGAGGGTAAATTTACCTTCGTTTTACTTTTTCAGAAAATTTTTGACAATTTTTTTTGGGCCCGGTACGCCTTTTTGCAAATTGCTATTTTGCAGTTTTTTTCGCACGTCTAAAACTGCCCGCATGGCTGGTGGCGAATTTTTTCGCTTGTTCTTTCTATGACAAACTTAAAGAGGGTATAAAAACCTCCATTTTCGTTTTTTAGGAAGTTTCGTATGATTTTTTTCCGAACCAGTATTGCATTTTTAGCTAAAAAAGACAGGTTTTGGAAAAATAGGCGTAGTCCAATAACTAGGGGGTTTCAAAGAAAATGTCAAGAAGGTTAAAAGTTGCATAGATTCACACTGAAGTGGCCAGAATTTTTGAAGAATTTTTTTTCAGAAATTTTTTTTCACAATTTTTGGTCGGGACTCTTATGAGTGGAGGGGCTCCATTTGGGAATTATAGGGTCTAGGACAATCTATCAAGAAAGATAGTTTGTTTACTTTTTCATTTTTAATTAACTACAATTTTTTTTAGAATTTTTTCAGAATTTTAAAAATATTATTTTAACAAGTTTCTCGACTAGATCTCGGAGAATCATCCTCGGTTGAGTTGTGTCTCACAAACCTATCGGATTTTAGACCGGTTTTAGAGGGTTTTTTATTTGATTGAACCATTGCTTTTTTATGCAATGTGTATGCAATCCAAAATCGTCGGAAATTGCGAACAAGAAACGAATGTTAAATTAAAACGGTCGTAATTTCGTCAAAAATTAAAATTTCAAAAAAATCCTACATGGCGAACGAGAAAAACTATCGAAGAATATTGTATCCAAATTTGGACAAAATCGGACGAGCCGTTTTCGAGATACATCTGGCACCGACTTTGAAAACTATGTTTCGAGATAATCGCGGTTGAATCGCTTCCAGTCAACGAATTTATTTAAAAAAAATTCCTAAACATACCTCAATGTACATATTTTCCAATAAAAAAAACCCGTATCCAATCGAAACAATAGTTTGTGACATAAAAATTCCCGAAGTTTACCTGTTCGTGACCGAATAATAAAATTTTCGGTCACGTAAAATAAATAAATTTCAGCTAATAAAAATTTGGATTGCATATAATTGCCTGTTTAGAAATGTTATGAATTGTTTTTTGTTTATTTACATCGCGAATAAGTTATTAACCAAGTTGAAATGTGGCAAACGCGCAATTTAGTTCTCAGTAACTGGTATCACTGAGTTCAGATACGAACGCCACATCGTAAGCGCGTAGCTGTCAAACATCCTTAGCGAATTTCGTTTTTTGTTCGGCGAAAATGAAACGATGGATGGGAAAAATGCAGACCGAAAAACAGTACAATCGACGGTTGGAGCAAGTACAACCTGGAAAGCGGCGGAAAAAAGTAGTTGATCCGGAAAATGAATGCACAATCGAGGAACGACGCGTAATTGATTTGAAGATTATGTCGAAACACATGCACTGCAGCATGGAGGCTCGATACAGGAGCCCAGTCCGTTGACACCGGTAGATAAATGCTGTTCGTAAAATGTCCTTGCCGCACTGTGGCGCTAGTAGTCGTGTGACAGGCATGCATGTATTTGCATGTTGCACCGGTGTTTTGAATATCTTACATGAATAAAAATCTAGTGATATATTTGGAATGATTTTCTGTTCTAATGATTTTCCATTTAAACACGATAAATAACGTCGTCATAACGATAACAGGCGAAAGCCACGAAAGTATCGAATCGTTCAGCTGATCGGAGTATTTAGAGTCGAAGGCTGTCACACAACAGCCAACGCTAGGCAGTGGCGATTTCAAGAACTGAAAAGCCGGGACAAAACGCGTTTTCGTTTATCGTATAGGAACAGTAGGTTAGTGTCAGGGGGGTGCAGGAGCAGGAGCTACGATGGGGAAACGATAAAAAAGCGTGCCCAAAGTGAAAGCAATAGGGATGGCGCTGCGATCGCGCGAAGGGTTGCAGTGCTAGCTTCACTCGACGACAGACCAAACGCGAGTTTGTCGTTACTGTGCATCAGGGGGCACGTCCTATCTCTTACCGTACATAAAAATACTACGCTTTTCGACTGCTTTATTTAGTTCTACTACCTCTCCCCGTGGCGCTAGTAGTCTTCTGACAATTTCTTATTGCGCAGGCGCGCGGCCCGTACTGCCGCATACACTACATTGAACCATCAGTGTGTATTGTTGGTGGTATATGGGTATTGCCCGATTATATGTGTGCGTGCGTACACATTCATAGCCGTTGTGCGCGCATCAGGATTGTTCGAGAACAACTAACGCTGCGAGTGGCAGAGTAGGACACTACAAACAGCGGACAATTCGCGTAGCAAAAATTCCAAAAGATGCCAGCCCCCTCCTGTGCATGAAGCCCGGCAATATACAGAGTGTAATGCGCGGAGTGGAGCAAACGAAACATAACGATGGAGGACCTCAATACCTATCGATGGAACCCTCATGTATGTTATGCGATTTTCAGTGGTTTAACCGTTATTTCGGTTTGTTTGATTTTTTTGTAAGATACTAATTTTAAACGACGGTTCGCAAATACAACTAAACTATCAAATCTACTATCGTGATTTTTTTCTCTCTTTAAATAGTATAATAGTGGGCCTTACGTACTAAAATACGACTTTCACACAAGAGGCGAAAAGTTTTCAAATAAAAAATTAAGTCCTTAATTATTTTTGTAAATCTAGGTTTCGACCAACTGTCAAAGGCTCAAGAATTAAAGAATTATAAAGGGTTGTTTTCTACAACTTGTATATTTGAAACTTGCTTGAAGACTACACACACGAACATTATCATTTAAAAGTATTATTATATTATTACTAAAGTACTACAAAAAGGCTTACCGTTTTTCGTTTTAGAAATAGATTTCTTTTTCACTTGAAAATGACGAAAACAAAATTCAAAGTAACGTAAAATTCGCATTCGGTCTGTTGTCGAGTGAAGCTAGCGGCGCAACCCTTTGCGCGATCGTAGCGCTATCCCTGTTGCCTTCATTTTCGTGCATCACTTAAAATGCCGAGTTTAGGCTCCTCTCCATGCACTGCAGCTTCTGTAAAGAATGATTCAAAATATTCAAATGCTCTTTACGAAGCCGCGGTAAGAAATTTATAGCAAGGAAGAGATAGTTTGTGGGTTTCAAATTTTGGCGCCCATTCAAAATGGCCGACTGAACAGCAGCGTTGCCACGTGCCGTAGGGCGCTTTATCGTTTTACGCGAACCTGCGGAAATTTCCTGTTTTATTTCACGAATATCTCGACGACGAGACAGTCAAAACGCTGTACTCTTCGTTGAAATGATTCACAAAAGTCTCAAGAATTTGTTCCGCCCATTTCCATTCAATTCTTACTATTTGTATTATGTTGCGACAGTCGTATTAGAGTTCTCATGAAGCTTTTGTTTGCTATGTCGCCCGTGTATAAGATCCAAACTTCAATGATTAATTGCTCAACAATGACGCAGACAAAGTACTTGAAATTTTACACGGACTCGTAACACCTGTTCGCAAATATCCTCAATAAATTTCAGCTAATTCTTACTATTTCGCCATAGCTGAACAACCTCCTCAATTTGGTCGAAGCTATGATTCCATCGACCGTATCGAGGGCGCCACAGCTAATTTGTTCTGCTTCTCCCTCTCGTTTGCGAGCACCCACTTTTCACATTAATCGTACTACGGGATTTGATCAGGAAAGCAAATAAAACCAAATTTCCTCAATTAAAATGTTCCTGCTCTAACTCACGAATGCCGCAAAGAAAAATTGACTGTCAGCGTTTAATCAACATTCCGAATGAACACTTTCAGTTTCAAAGGCTTGGACAAAACTATTGCAACGGACTGTACAGTCGGAGTCGTCGTACAGCGAGTGGAATTATATTGACAACGCGTCCGTTTCGTTATTAACCTTTTGCGATATTCCGAGCGGTCTTCTAATAGCAATAATCGCAAATTGAAAAAAACAAACGTGCATATTTGTTTGTGAAAGAAATTATATCTGAATATGTTTCGTAATCGTCATTCGTTTTGGTGTTCGAAGTATTCGCGAGGGACAAAATAATTGCCTGCAATGTGTACACAGCCCGGAGTTTTATTGACTGGCGAAATGTTTCTTGTTTTCGCTCTTGGAGTTTTATCTCGTCATTTTTTCGTATGAAAAATGACGCTGAGAGACATTCGAATCATGAAACTCGAGATTTTTCCAAAAACAAAATTTGTCAGGAAGGTTAAATGAAGTGCTGATTATCGGTGGGGCTCGCGGGCCCAATCGATGCTGCGGCAATTGACAAATGCGTTTGTATCGTTATTGTTGCCGTATAGGACGCCACGATCATGTCGAAAGCACGAAGAAAATTGTATTACTCGTGGGTCTTTTTAACGCGGACGAGACGATACGAAATTGGAAAAAGTCCGCATCTTCGAAAGACGCGTGAGCCTCGAACAATCTCAACGAAATTATAGGCGTTGCAAATCGCCGAGACCCACCGTACTCGCTTAACCTCAAAACAAAATGTTTTCAAAAGTTCGTTCAGTATCAATTGACATTTGAATCACGTGGTTCACGTGTTACGTTTAAAAACACAAGTGGTACTCGCCCGACGAATACAGTCTTTTTAACACGCGTTCGAAAAAAGATTAAGCACCGAGCCCACGAGTCTTAGAAATAATTTACTCCGAGCGAGTGTGCCAGGGACAAAAATCGATCTGAGCAAAGAATATTGAAAAATGGGCAAAACGCGAGGAGTGCACGAGACTACGCCGGAATTGCGAAACCGGATGGTCGGAATGTACGAAGCGGGTTTGGGGCTTCGCGATATCGCAGCAGCGGTCAATTGTTCGGTAAATTAATATAATGTTACTCCCTCGATGAATAAGCAAACAGTACGATATCCATGGCGCCAAGTTTTGACCATTGATTCCTGATATTTCAACCGAAATAATAAGAATTTCTAGTAAAACAAATTTCCCGTTTCGGCTTTTACAAGATACAACGAGCCCTTGATTTTAACACAAAATGATCGAAATATCAACTATTGATGGCGCTGAAGTGTGCATCGTTGGAAACCAACAGTTCTTTAATTTTTGATAAACTACTATATTTAATGTTTTTGGAGATTTAGATCTAAGATTAAGAATAAGGATCCAAAAAAACGTTAGAGTGATTTTCGTAGCCTAAATCAGATTAAAAAAGTAAGCAATTGATAGAAAAAAAAATTCAATTCTGTTGCATTCCAACAATGCAAACTTGAAAATCATAACTGACCACCCTTCAAATTGTGATTATTTTGACTTGATAATCCCAAATTCACCATCAAATTGCCATGGAAATCGTACTCTTGCCACGAAGGCAAATAATATATTTTTTTTATCTAAAAAAACTCATCCAAACTTATAGCGTTAAAGTTTGCATCGTTGGAACGCAACGAAAATTGTTTTTTACATTTTATTTTCCATTCTTTTATTGTTACAGGCGAATTTTTTAAACAGATTTATCATGTAGATCGCTAAATAATTATCTCAAAAAATTGTTGAAGGTCTTTTCTAGGCGAAATGTGTCAAAAGAAATTAAATTCGTTGCAGTCCAACGATGCAAACTGCAGCATTGTTCCAAATTTATCTAAACTTCTAAAAAGCTTATAAAAAATCCCAAACATTGAAAAATAATATTACCCTATTTTTCCAACACCCATCCAATAACTGACGAAAAAATTCTTCAGATCAATCTACCCAGATTGCTAAGACGTTAGTTTTGGCGATGCTAATTTATCGTCGTTACGAGGATGATAACGAGAGCTTTGTTTTGAATTCCAGCAGCGCACTGTGAAGCGCTGGCTCAACCGATTCGACAAGGAGGGAACGGTCGAAACAAGGGAGCGATGCGGCAGGAAAAGAGCTACGACGACCGAAGAGGACGACGCTATAATACGCCTCGCGACTCAAACCCCCTTAACGGCCGCAAAAGCGGTGCTTCCCGCCCTGGGACTGAACTGTTCGGTCGACACGATAAGAGAGAGACTACACAAGGCTGGTATACACAATTGGAGCCCTTCTAGGAAGCACATGCAGAGGATACCTCTCGGGTAAATTTAGCGACGCAGTCCGATTCATTAAGAGGTCTTCTCACTTTAGACGCTAAAAAAAGGCCATTTTCAAGATTTTTAAAATACGTTTATATTATAGATATTGATATAAAAGTTGTTACACTTAAGGGTGGTACCTGAGTAAACGGCCAGAAAAAGAGGTAAACTTCGGGAAGTTTTAACTCAAAAACTAATCGATTGGATCCGGGTTTTTTTTTATTGGAAAATATGTACATTGAGGTATGTTTAGGAATTTTTTTCAATTAATTCATTGACTGGAAGCGATTCAAACGCGATTATCTCGAAACATAGTTTTAAAAGTCGATGCCAGATGTATCTCGAAAACGACTTGTCCGATTTTGTCCAAATTTGGATACAATATTGTTCGATAGTTTTTCTCGTTTGCCACGTAGGGGTTTTTCATTTGATTGAACCATTGCTTTTCTGTGCAATGTGTATGCAATCCAAAATCGTCGGAAATTGCGAACGAAAAACGAATGTTAAATTAAAACGGTCGCAATTCCGTCCAAAATGAAAATTTCAAAAAAATCTACGTGGCGAACGAGAAAAACTATCGAAGAATATTGTATCCAAATTTGGACAAAATCGGACGAGCCGTTTTCGAGATACATCTGGCACCGACTTCGAAGGCTTTCGAGATAATCGCGTTTGAATCGCTTTCGGTCAGCGAAGTTATTTTTAAAAATTCCTAAACATACCTCAATTTACATATTTTCCAAAAAAAAAATCCGAATCCAATCGAAACATTAGTTTTTGAGATAAAAATTCCCGAAGTTTACCTGTTTTTCTCGCCGTTTACTCAGGTACCTCCCCTTAATAAATACACTTTCGAAATACATAAAAAATGTTTTTAATGTATTTATGTAACCCAAACAAACTTCAACGCGTTTTTCTCGGAACAACATTTTTGGTAATTATGCAGTATGAGGACTTTTCCAAAAAACGGTGGGAATTTTTTTTTCACCGTCAACTTGTTTATTCTATTGTAGTAAGTGATATTCCGTCGGGGGAGGCTGACATTTTCCATTAATTCCATACGTTATGGGATTTTGAAGTTCGCGGAAACACGTGATAAAATAGGGAATTTTTTAATATTTCGATGCCTATATCGGGGTGTTTGTTTGGGTTGTTTGGGTTGGCCCTTAGGAAACACGTAGCTGTTTAGCGACAACAAACAAGAGGCGTCGAAATATTACCGATTTCCGGAAACAGGACAGCTGTTGTCACGAAATCAAAACATATACGTTGTTACCTTCATAATACACTTTCCATAAGGAAACACGTACCTGTTTAGCGAGGCGTCGAAATATTACATGTTTCTGGAAACTTCGAAATCCTATAACGTATGCAATTAATGGGAAATGTCAGCTTTCCCCGACGGAATATCACTTTCTATAATGAAATAAACAACATCATGGCGAAAAAAAACATTTCCCGTTGTTTTTCGGAAAAGTCCTCATACTGCATAATTACCACATTCTTCGACGGCGTGTTAATAAAATCTTCGAAACTACTGGACCGATCCTTATGAAATGTTAACAACATATTCTTTACAACTATAGCTATAGCGCATATCAAGGATTTTTTAAATTTTGATACTTGCTATTTTTTCCAAAAACGGTGAAAAAAAATGATTTTTTTTTGTTTTTTCAAACAGCGCTCGCCATTTTGTTCTTTTGCATATATAAAAATCGTATGACATGCGCTATAGCCATTAACATACTGAATCTAAAACCATTTGATTTTTTCGTTTCGGATGATTCATCTCCGAGATTTCAACAACAGCGCAGATCTACAATTTTTTTAGGACATTTTTTAACTACCATTTTCGTCTATAAATAGTGAGTTGAATAAATAAAAAATGTTTTTTTTATGTATTTCGAAAGTGTATTTATTAAGTGTAACAACTTTCATATCAATATCTATAATATAAACTTATCAAAAAAATTCATGAAAACAGCCTTTTTAGCGTTTAAATTGAGATGAAACTTTTAACTCTTTGTAAAGTTCCGGTAATCGACAGTCTGTGCGCATGTTGGTCGACAGTGACGGAGACAATGCTACGATACAGCAGGCGGTGTGGAGACCTACGGGAACGCAGCTGGGCAAGAAAAAGCTGGCGACGAGAGAAAGCAACGGCCAGTGCAAGAAGAGTAGCGGCGCCTCAGGCACGAAGAAGAAGAAACGTTCGGTGAAGAACCGAGGACGGGAAGCGTTTGCGGGAGACGGTGGTGCGGGTGGTGTGCCGAAACGAGCGGCGGATCCAGCGGAATTTTTGTTTTCACAGCAAAACGTAACGCAAGAGGAAATAACGTCGAACCTGCCGCAGGGGGGGAACGATTTGCAGGTCGCGAGTGAGGCGTTGCCTGAGAACCAAACGCAATTCGGCAGTGCTCTTAGTCTCGTGCAAACCACGCAGCCGCAGATTTATCAGCATCATTCTAGCTTGAACGTTGTGCAAACTTGGCCACTTGATTTGGTCCAAGGCAGTCATCATTACCCGCAGGTAACGCCATGGGAGAAGCGAGAAAGCGTTTAACAGGGTATCCCTCTCTGGAAGCCCAATTTTAAGGGTCGGAATGACGCATTTTTTTCTAGTAACATTTTGGTTGGAAGAAATTAATTTTTTTTCCAGTAGGTTGTACACACGTTTGTGGTTACAATGTAATTTTTTCGGAAGAAAATTTTTCAAAGTGCTCGTGGTGCTGCAGTTGGCGTTGCAGTCCTCGAGCGGCGAGGCTCGAAACGGCGGGATCTCTACCAGGCTCAAATGTAATCTGAAACGAAAACGAACAAATGTTTTCTTCAAATATATCCAACTGGCTGTGGGTTCACGATACGCTTTTCGAAATTTCGAAAAATACGAAAAAATTACAGCTTCTCCAAAGAAAATCTCATTTTTCTCATGAAATACAGCATGCTGAAGTCATTGTTATTAAGGGGTTAGGCCACAGTAACCGGTATAAAATCATGTGCGAATTTAACCATTTTTTTCGCATGAAAAAGTGATTCACTCATAAAATTAGTTACTCATCTATTTAGTATGAATATCAAGCTGTTAGAAAATATATATATTTTTTTTCGATGTACAAAATGGCTGCCTGCTAATATTTTCTTTTGTTATCTTTTTTTAGGCGCTCCGCGGCGTGACATTTAGCATCCACATTTCTGACCTAGAACAAAAAACAGAAATTCTCGTCAATCTACATTAGAGTACCTAGAGAAGTACGTACGGAATTTAAAAAATATTGTTTTAATCAAAAGTTGTACGTATTTGAACTTAAGAAATTAATTTTCAGTGAAAAATTTCGTTATAACTGCTCATAAATTGCTCATAAAATGAAAAGTTTTTGATTAATCAGAAATCCCGTACGTACTTCTTTGCGAAATGCAATTAGGAACATAACTTTTAAATTTGAAGTAAATCGAGTGAAAATTGTTGAAGTTATTTGTCACGCCAATTGAAAAAAAGCTGTTTCGGGACGTTTCGAGTAGTCGGTCATTTTGTACATCGAAAAAAAAAATTTCTAACAGCTTGATATTCATACTGAATAGATGTATAATTAATTTTATGAGTGAATCACTTTTTCATGCGAAAAAAATGGCTGAATTCGCACATGATTTTATACCCATTACTGTGGTCTAACCCCTTAACGAATGGTTTATTCAATAAAAAAATGCGATCGGGAAGCGAAAATGACTTTTGTTTGAAAGATAACTGTGCAAATTCAAGTCAATAGTGTGAAAGTTACTCAAGATATCAATCCCGCCGTGTCAAGATGTGTAGTTTCGACATAATCGCGAATTTATCCGCGACGGAGCCTGGTAAATCCGACGCACACTGTTCCACTAAAATAGGTGTCACTACGTCAATTTTCAGAATTTCAAGGCCCGGTTGGACCTAAAATATTCTTGGAAGTTCACACTATAACAATACGCAAAAAAACGATTTTTTAAAAGTTTCCAGATGGGGATACCCCCATAAGGGGAAAATAGCCGATTTTCGTGCTTTTTTTGTCAAAAGGAAATATTTTATCATTTTTAAAAATGGCGAGGAAATGTTTCCTCAAGGCGGAATATACTTTTGTACAGTAAAAAAATAAGCAATATTGAGGGATTTTTTCAACAAAGTAATAATTATCAAACTTTAGGTATACTTTAACAGTATATTTAAGTATCCGAAACAATATTTTTAAATTAATTCATCATCAAGATTGCGTAGCTGTGGCAGAGTGTTACAGCAAGGTCGCCGCGGGAGTTGCAAATCGGCGTGCAGTCTAGCTTCCCGTAGACTTTCATTTGCAAAAAAGTTCAAACATTTTTTCAGTTAGAACATGTATAATTTCTATGTGACGGTATTTAAAATGAAGAAAATGCAATTTTGAGAAATTGGCACGCATTTACAAAAAAAAAATCAACATTTCACGCAACATTTCTGTAAGATATGCAAAAAAAATCGTTTTTCATTTTTTAAAACATAAAAAATCGTCCAGTAGAATGTACCTATATTATCAATATTTCTACAAAGTTTCAACTCAATCGGCTTAATAGTTTTTGAGTAATCCTGCACGCCAATTTCGATAATGCAGTTTTGAGAAAAACGCGTTTGAAGTTCACGCCCGCTCCGAATCCAAGCGGTGAGGCACAGCATTGACGGGCTGTTTCGTTTGAAGTTTTTAAAATTTTGCTTTGAAACTTTGGGAAAATATTCTAAATACACAGGGTGTCCCATTTTAATCTTACACCTGAATTTTCTCGAAAAATATTGCTCGGACGAACTATTGTGTGGAACAAAACTTCTAGGGATTGAAAGGGGACGTTTGAAAAAAATTTATTTGAGGAGCCAAAATTCAAAATGGCGGCGTTACAAAGGCTGACATGTTTTTTTCAAACAGAAACATAACTTTTTTTTATTGCCAAAAAATTTGTCAGCTGAAAACTAAAAACTTTTGTTGAAAACATTTTTTGATAAAGTTCATAGTTTTCAAGTGAGAACATTTTCAATTATTTCAGATGTATCCAGGATTTGTGTGTGTGTGTGTGTGTGCGTGTGTGCGTGTGTGTGTGTGTGTGTGTGTGTGTGTGTGTGTGTGTGTGTGTGTGTGTGTGTGTGCGTGCGTGCGTGCGTGTGTGTGTGTGTGTGTGTGCTTTTCTACCCATCGTGATCAAAGTTCGTCAAGGATTTAAAGAAACACGTTTTTGGGCCTGAAAATGGCACAAACGCTATTAAAATGGAAAAAAACTATTTTTCATCGATTTTCCTCCAAAATTTTCTCATGAAATATCGTCCAAATTTGAAAACAAAAAAACAAAAAAAACAAAATTTTCAACAGTGTTCCACACGCACGCACGCACGCACACACACACACTCTCACACACACACACTCTCACACACACACACACACACACACACACACACACACACACACACACACACACACACACACACACACACACACACACACAAATCCTGGATACATCTGAAATAATTGAAAATGATGTTCTCACTTGAAAACTATGAACTTTATCAAAAAATTTTTCCAACAAAAGTTTTTAGTTTTCAGTTGACAAATTTTTTGGCAATAAAAAAAAGTTATGTTTCCGTTTGAAAAAAACATGTCAGCCTTTGTAACGCCGCCATTTTGAATTTTGGCTCCTCAAATAAATTTTTTTCAAACGTCCCCCTTCAATCCCTAGAAGTTTTGTTCCACACAATAGTTCGTCCGAGCAATATTTTTCGAGAAAATTCAGGTGTAAGATTAAAATGGGACACCCTGTATAGTTCTATCGTTTAAAGAAGAAAAAAAAGAAATCGATTTTTTGATCGTTGTCAATGTATATCCCGCCTTTAAAAAAATCATGAAAACCACATTTTTCTTCGCCTGAAGGAATCTTCCCCCTTAAAATATTGTTCACAGCATGCACGAAAGAAATTGCACGTTTCGGTTGATTGTCAGATATTGAGAACGGCCGATTTCGAGTTCCGACGATTTCTTCTCGCCTATCTTGAAATATTAAATTGCGAACAGGGACAACCGCGCTCGTTGAGCCACGAGCAACCTCCGCCTCAGCAGCAGTTGCAAGAGCTGCAAACTCATCGAGAGCAGGAACACCAACAGCAAACGGAGCAGCAGCATCAGCAACGAATGCAGCCGCATCATCATCATCATCATCACCATCATCATATGGAGCAGCCTCCGCCTCAACATTCCCTGGGCCATCAAGTTCAGCAACAGGTCGGACCGGAGCCGGAAATTGCCACGACGAAAGATCGCCCTGCGAAAATAATAATGCGCTCGGACAGTTGCTCGAACTCGAGCAGCTCGACCGATCGACAGTCCGACGTGGATGAGCACAGTAAAGACGATGAATCCAAGGACGATCGAGACGAATGTCGCGGCAGCCGCACGAGGAGAAAGAAGAAAGGCGGCAAAGCCAAAGGAACGTTGGAAACGAGTGTCGAGATAAGAAATCGCATGATCGGCATGTCGGAGGCTGGCTTGTCCACACTCTCGATTGCATTGGCCATCAACAGGTCCGAGAGAACCGTAAAACGATGGCTCGAACGTTGGAACAAAGAGGGCAACGTACGGACGAAAGAGAGAAAGGGTCGTAGACGCATTACCACCAAGGAACAAGATGACGCTATAATCGCAATGGCGACGCAACATCCATTGACGGCCGCCAAACATGTAGCCCCGGCACTTGGACTCAATTGTAGCGTTGACACTATTCGCGAGAGATTGCACAAGGCTGGAATTCACAGTTGGAAACTCGGCAAGAAGCAAGGGTACGTATCGATGACAGTTAAGGGGCTACATCTGCCTAGAAGCTCGAAAAAAAATTGCCAAATTCCGATTTTTTCTGGGAAGCGGTTGGTGAAAGAGAAACGCATTTTTTTAAACATAAAGATACATACGTTGAGAGCCTTTGAAAAATCACAGAAAATACAGAAAAACGACGAAAACCTGGCCGCCGGCAGATGATGAAGTTTTTTTCGCGACGTTTGGCGGTGGACACTCTCCTGCTTAAGGGGAGGTACCTGAGTAAACGGTGAGAAAAACAAGTAAACTTCGGGAATTTTTATCTCAAAAACTAATGTTTCGATTGGAACCGGGTTTTTTAAAATTGGAAAATATGTACATTGAGGTATGTTTAGGAATTTTTTAAAAATAAATTCGTTGACTGGAAGCGATTCAAACGCGATTGTCTCGAAACATAGTTTTCAAAGTCGGTGCTACATGTATGTCGAAAACGACTTGTCCGATTTTGTGCAAATTTGAATACAATATTCTTCGTTTGTTTTTCTCTAGTTTTTGAACTAGGATTATTGAAAAATATTGAAAGGTACATTTTTGGCATCTTGAACATTTTTTCGTCAATTTTAGTGTTTTTCACAACTCCTTCAACATGAAAAAAAACGGCTTGATGAATCAGAATTATCCTAGTTTGCAAAGTGTCTACATGAGTACTGAAGAAGTCATTCAAATTTCAAAGGAATTCGTTCTATAGATTTCGAGATATCGTCGTCACCAGTTTGAAAAATACAGTTTCAAGAAAAACGCGTTTAAAGGTTCAAATACGATTATCACCAATTCAATTTTCACTCATCCTTAATCTGCCATGCCGGGTCCATAAAGTGAACCTTCAGTTTCCTCAAAAAAATCCTGCAAATCCGATTGTTGCTCCCTGGCATCAGTTCTCGCTCTTCATTATTAAACACGGGATGACCGCCTCGAATATTTCTCGTCGTATCTCCTGTAAATTTGGAAACAACCCATCAAGTGGTTCTCGAGATATCATATCCACCGACTTTGAAAACAGTGTATTTAGAAAATACACGCGTTTAAAGTTTGAAGTATGGTGCTGCTACCGATCGCCCGGCCGACTGTTAGCAGCTGTAGCTCATTCCATTTCAGGAATATTTCAATGACATTTTTAGGCAATATAGCTAAAAAGGTGATACTATCGAATAAAAATATTTTCGGAAAATGCAATTTTTTACCCATCTCGGTAGATGTAGCACGTTAAAACTTTTCATTTTTTTAATTATCGATTCGTCAAATAGTCCAGCGGGCAGCTGCCGAACTCCTGTTACTTAGTACAGATCTTCAATGCTCTCGCAAGGATATCACCGAGTCGCAAAAAAAAGAACACTTTTTTTCTACGAATACTCATTTCTTCCCGTTGCTTTAATATTGCAGAGAAGGTAACGCGGTCCACACGGTACATCTGTGGCAGCCGAGCGGAAATAGGCCCAATAAACCGAAACTTCCGAACGAGAAGAGGAAAAAATCTTCATCGGACAAAAAGCGAATCCCGTCTTCGAGCGTTGCGCCAAAGAAATCACAGCAAAAAAAGAAAGTTGCAGAATTTGAAGAACCGAAAATTGGTCCTCCACCTCCACCTATGATTTCTGCACCACCTGCCATGCAGTTTCACGACACTGGACCACGTAAGTCTTATACATTTTTCTTATCTCGGTCAGGACTTAATACCACGCGGTAAAGTGTAAAACAAATGTCTACGGACTCAATCTCCTTATCAATGATTTTGTGTACAAAGCTACTTTACTTACAATAACTCTACGGTGTCGTTCCTAATCTTAATAGTATGCGTCGGCTTGAGGGTATTTTCCACGGTCTTACGTACGGGTCTGGAAATCCCGGCGTTTTTTAATAGTGGGGAGTGTCACCGTTAGTGAAGCACAAACTTAGTTCCTCATCTATCCACTAGGGGCGCCGTCACGTAGGGGTCTTGTAGATATGCAGGGTGTCCCAAAACCAACGATAATATTGCAGGTGCTGACAAACCAGCTCATGATGATCCAGAACACGGCCTTACATACAGGTCTTAAGGGGAGAATAGGGGTTTCAGCGTGAAAAAAAAAACACTTTTTTGCGAATTTTTTTCATCTATATGGATAGAGTAAATTTATTGAAACCTTTTGTACATTGTTAAATGTAATTTCAAGAACATTCCGTGAAGTTTGTACGCGAAAATATCCACAAACAAGCCGGTGACAAAGCTTTTCCAAGAACGCCTTTGGAAAAACACGATTTGCGGTGTTCACTGTATCTCAGCTAGAAACTATCTGAAATCAAGTACCATTAAAATTTAGTCAAAGTATCATCAAATCCTCCCCCCAACGGTCTTTGATAATTTTTTTCTTTTCCAAATTTTTGGTGGTCATGTAAAGTAAATAGTGCTATTTTTCACGAAAAATTCCGCCATTTTGGGGGTGGAAAACCCCCTCAGTGTAAAAAAAAAACTCAAACTAACCGTTGGGGGGAAGTATTTTACATGTAGAAAGTGTGTACGAAGTTTGAAATAAATCGGTCATGTAGTTTTCAAATGGCAGTGAACACGGACTTTGAAAAAGTGGTTTCGAGAAAAACGCGTTTGAAGTTTTAGCTGTCGGAGGTACAGTGCTAGAGGAGCGGGACTAAATAGTCGATAACGTCGAGAGTTTTGCTCTGATTGATTTGAAATTTTGGGATTATATTCTTGAAATGTTTAACTATAAAAAAAGACAAAAATCGATTTTTCAAAAGTGCAAATCCTACCCTCCCGATTTGGCTAGTAACAAATCGGACGATTTGGCTAGTACGGCTAAATAATTTTTTTCGTTCTCGTAGCCGCCACAAGTAGGTTAGTGCTGTCGAAGAGAGATGGAAACAGATTGTCGATCTCTTTCTAATAACCTAAGCGCATTTTACGAATTAATACGATTTATCACTTTAAAGCAATATCAAAGCACACACGTTATATTGTTAGTTCATCGTCAAATGTACACAACTTCAAATACCATACACCAGAAGCGTAATAACTCTCGATGCCTAAGCGAGTGCTATAAACATGTATCAGTTTTAAAACTTCTCTACCAAAGTGTCTATATGGCCGCATCAGTATGTTGTCTGACTTGTAACGTCGACATTTTGAGTTCAAACCCGAGAAGTATTTAATGTTTTTTCTGACCTACAAGTTACGGTTGTCAATCTTAATTGTCACTCCTTTTTCAATATCGTATAACGTTCAATAACGTTGTATTTTCAAAATGATGTCTATAAACAATTTATACCTACCTTCCTTTTTCGGGTACTCGAGTTCCATTGCGCCAAGGTAAATATTAATAATAACCCTTTCAAGACGTGATATTTTTTATTTACAAGTTGGGGAATTAGGGACAATTACAAGGAGAAAATAAAACAATATTTATTAGAGTGTTCGCGCCGAATTTTTTATTGCTTCGTTAATTTAGATAGTTTCTTTTTGACGAAGAATTCTTTTTTCATCTTCAAATTCTCTTGGGGTGATGTCCGTTTCTTAATGTTCACGGTTTCCAGAATTGTTCAACACATTCACGATCACAAATACAAATAGTCACGAAAATATAATTAATAGTACGCAGTTAATCGTTCAAGCACGAGATAATCACAGGAATTAAAGGTTCTGATGGTTACCCGCGCCCGCGACACTACAACGGCGCCAAGTAGTGGCAGCTTCGAGAAACAAACATTTTCATTTAGCCGACTTCCCCCACCACCGGAAATTCGGAGAAGTTTCAAGACCTGTATGTAAGGCCGCGCTCGCCACCCTACAAGTTTACAGACCCGTATGTAAGACCGTGGTACCCGCCCACCACATTGAAGTCAAACCGTTCATCAGATGTCGACAAATTGTGTACACCCTTTTAAAAACCATACTTTCGAGAAAGAAAACGCGTTAAGGCCTTATATACGCTTGTAGCGGGCGAGGGGACGTGATTTTCTTGATCTTTTTTCGACGGGACAATGAATGTTTATTGAAAAACTGTGAACAACATTGATTAGTACATATTTTCATGTACTTGTACAATTTTTTTTATTCAAAAATATTCCCAATGGCGGAACTCCAGCTGTCTTCGAGTGCCTTCTTTTGAGCATCAGTTGCGATGGACATGATAACTCGAGAGGGGTTCAGCAAATGCATATGCTGTGATTCCAACTGGTACTACTCCGCCGGGAAGATGCTTTGGTGTAATTTTCCAAATGGGTTGATTAAAACTTTCGTTATTATTTTGTGTAAATCCACCAACGCATCTTTCAACGAGTTCTTTCCTCGACAAATCTTCGTAAATTGGCTTAATAGCTTTCAAAACACCACTCTGCCACTCACACCATGAATCGGCTCCGGGCGTTTGAAGTACCTATAACTGTGAATCTAATGCTCCGATCTTTATGAAATTTGGTGAGAATATTCTTGAGATATTGTACTTAAAGAATATGCAATCAAACTTTTTTCCATTTTCCGACCATCACAAGTGTATATAAGGCCTTAAAATATTTACTAGCAGTTCTATTTTTGTAATCATAAGTTTACCTTGAATCTGCGATTCCTGCACCATATGTTGGACATTCCTCTTCAATGAGATGCCTCAAGCGACGCAACTGTTTTGGAACTTTCACAATATCCTAACCCCTTAAAAACGTCGAAAATTTCATGTAGATTTTTTACATTATGCTTGCTCCGCGCACGCTAGTGGCGAGCTACGTTCCAGGTCCGGATATGATGCAATCGGTGCACAATTTACCAGTGCCGCCGTTGGTTTCGTCATCACCTGAGTCTCAAGTTCCGCCGTCGGTTGCACAAGCTATGCAAGTCATGGGACCGATTATGCAGCAGAGGCCAGATTGTCGACTCGCAAACAACCCACTTCCACCCGATCAGGCGAATTCATCAGTCGTTTACCCCTCTTGTATGGTAAACGCGAGCAACAACCATCCGACTCACATGGACCAGCCGGACCCGTTGAATTACGAGCCCTACATTTGGAGCTTCTAGACCACGATCTCCAACAATCCTCCAAACGCGATCTCAAAATCCGAGATTACTCTCGGTGCGAAAACAGCAAAATGGCGCATGACAGCCATTCGTTGTGTAAATATTTAACATATCATCAATCGATTCACCGGATCGCAAAAAGCAGGACGAATATTCGTTCTCCATTTTTTACCGTCACGCATACGCGTGTTGAAAACTACAAGAGTATTATATGAGCCGGTGATACATTATCTGCGCATAAGTAACAATTTTTATATTACACGAAAGATAAAAATCGAAGATAGTACGAAAACGAGAAAAGAATCTTGGACAAGTATTGTATTTTGTAACTGCGACGTACCGCTATACATTCCTAGGCGTTAGGAAATGTATTATCGAATCGTCAGGACGAAACTTTACGTCGTATGATTTTAGAATTATTTACAGTGTTTAGAGTCCTTTTTTTGCATTGAATAAGAATCTGAGCGTCAAACGCCCCGGAAAATGAGAAAGATTACGTGAGTTCCCATATTTGGGAAACGTTGTTCAAGACTTTGTCGGGATGATTCTTGTGGAACATGAAGAATCCTTGGACCTGGGCTGGACTTACGTTTTTGCCGTGCTTCATAACACTTGTCGCGAATTCACGAGCAAGCGTGGTCGACGTTTCGGCCGGTCCACGATAAAAGCGTCGAAACATATGTTCAACCTGATCAATGCTGCACCAGCCGATGTACTCCTTGACGTCGACTCTGCCGGGTCTGACGAGTGCTGGGTCCAGTCGCTCGAGATAATTCGTCGTCATGAACAATATCCGAGCCTCCGTGGATGCGACGCCGTCGAGACAATTCAGAAGACCGCTGAACGTTACTCTGTTCAATCCGTCAAAAGCCGATTTTACTGCAAGGCCAAAAAGTTCGTCGGTTATCGATCAGGAAAAACGCGTTGAAATCTTTAGAGGGCCATACACGCTAGGGTATACCCGACAGGTAAACCTGATGGTTATACCCAGCTCAGGGGGCTGGCACCTCCATCCCTTACCGTGTATAAAAATGCTACGCTTTTTGACCGCTTTATTTAGTTGTATCTCTTCCCGTGGCGCTAGTAGGTCACTGACAATATTCTTATTGCGCAGGCGCGAGGCCCGCACGGCGTACTTAACCACTCCGACGCCGAATACGACTATTTTGACGTTTGAAGTTTAAGCCGCGGTGGGGAATTAATAAAAATACCGAAATAACTTATACTCGTACGCTAATGCCGTGTGTTGTGCACGATTGTATCTCAGGGTACCCGCGAAATCCTGAAAAGGTGCATTTTTCACCGTATCAGCTGATCCTCGCATTCGAAGCTATGGAAAGCTTCGAATTATATGTGTGCGTGTGTCTATATATACATAGCCCCTGCGCGCGCATCAAGATTGTTCGAGAACAACTAGCGCTGCGAGTGGCAGAGCAGGACACTGCAAACAGAGGATACTTGGCGTAGCAAAAATTTTGAAAGATGCCAGCCCCGTGACACTGGGTACTATTCCTATGGCAATAAATTATTCGCGTGTTGTCCGGGATGTTTAATTTCGCTACAGTCCACTTCGTGGCGCTAGTAGTCCTCTGATCGGCTTCTTTTACGCATGCGCGTGTTATACTCGATATAATAATAACATTTTCGGAGTATTTGGAGTTTTACGCGTTTTATGGTTGTGACTTATGAATTGTTCAAATTTTTGTCACAACTCGAATGCAACAATATTGTACACATTCGGTGGGTTCGGCCGGTTCACAGATCATACGGCATATGTATAGTTATCGAGCAGACGACTACTAGTGCCACACGTGGCAGCGATTGAAAATAAAAGCGAGATATTACGAGAGTCATGTATAGCTGATGGTTACCGGGGGGTGGGTATACCAGAGCACGTAGCGGTAAACCTGTACACATTCTCACTTGAAACCATGACATATGTGGTACAGGATGACGACGCGTTAGCGCTACTTCGTATTTTTTTAGTGTTGAAGAACAGAAAATCTAAACAATAAATAAACGTAAAATTTTTTTTCTGAAAGCAAGCTTTTATTTTAAAGGTACCGTACTAAGTAAAAAAATAATGTTCACTAATATGGAAAATGAAAACAGTATAACTACACAATAGTCTCTTGGTCACTCATCATAGATGCAAGTACTCAAAAGGTACAAAAACTTAGATATTTTAAAAATATAACAAATTTTTCAAAGCTTGAGGCTTTTTTCAGGAAATGTAAAGTGGTATCAGTATTTATGACGTTTGCGCCTCGACCTTTTAAAATGTATATTTCATATTTTTTAAATATCTACGTTTATGTACCTTTTAAGTACTTGCACCTATGATGAGTGACCAAGGACGGGACTTTTTGTAGTTATACTGTTTTCATGTTCAATTTTACTGAACATTATTTGTTATTTTTCAGTACAGTACCTTTTAAATAAAAGCTTGTTTTTAAAAGGTTTTTTACGTTTATTTTATTTTTTACTTTTTAGTATTAGAATTTGTTTATTTATTTGCGATGCCAGACCCCCATGCCATTCCGACTTCCGCGCAATCAAAAACCTTGCTTTAGGTTAAAAAGATTTCGCGAGAAACTTGATAATAGTGTAGTTATAAATAGTGCTCAAGTCAACAAAGTTAATGAGTCCAAACTCTCATCATGTGTAATGAAAAGTGCTTATGATAACGAAACAAATGAGTACAAAGTCGACTGTCCTAGTATATGCTATTACGGATGTATTGCCCGTATATTCCCTACCAAAAGTGAGTTTCGGTGAGAATTTTAAGTACTTTGCGATAACATTAAAATCTGAAAAAAATCAACTGTATTGAAGATGCTAAGACTATTGGTTTTGACTGATAAAAATGCTAAATATTAATAAATTGTTTGAACAAAAATTTGTTCAAAAAATCTCGGGTAAACTTGATTTTTTATGACATTTAATGAATTATGATATTTTTCTGAATACATGATTTTTTAAAGAATTTCCTCTCTATTTCGAAAATCCCGTTTTTGGAACTTTTCAGAGGCTGTACCTATGACACACTGTTCGTTCAATACTCCGGACACTTCTTGGATTTAATATGGAACATTGCTCCGAAAACATTGAAAATTTGTGACTCTGCATCCATTTTTTTTAATTAAAACAATTAATATGATAATAGAAAGAAAATTCTGAGAAAATTCATACCGATTCAGAAAAATCTACGAATTCATTTTATAATATAAAAAAAGTAGTTCGCCGGACATTTGTCGTACCATTTTTTTCAACAATTTACTTATAACTTTTTTGAATTATTGTTACCGGAAATTAATGTTCTTGGCGTTTTCAATGTGGTTGATTTTTAAATTTTTAATATCTAATCGCAAAGTACTCAAAATTCTCGCAAAAAATCACTTTTGGTAGGGAATGTACGGGCAATACATCCTTAAGGAGTGCCATTGCCCACCTCCATTATCAGACCAGCTCCACGGTACCATATTATTGTCATCCAGCATTGTCACCGGTTACATGCGTATGCAAAATTTCAGCTCAATCGGAGGCCAGTACGTGCTTGAAAAATGGATTACAAATTTTGAACCGAAGACAGACATACGAACCAAGCAAGTTGAATAAAAGCTTGTAAAAAGATCGCAAGCGGTGGTGTAAAGAGTGGTTATTGAAAAGAAAATAGTACTCTGACGTTAACTTATTAAGGGAATTGAGAAGTGCCCTTAAAGATTACCACAATTCTCTACGAATGGATGAAAAAACGTATATCAAACTGTTATCCAATTTATAGATTTCCATAAACTCGTCTAAAATTAAGTTCTGCTTGCGAGCCGACATTTTTTGACTGTACATTTTTGTCTGTACGGTCGAACGGCACCGGCATTCATGATAGCCAAAAATATCAATTTCTATATCAGTTTAGGCGAGGAAAACTGCATAATTTTGTGACATACAACTTCCTGTTCAACTGTTCGGGTATACCCTAGCGCGTGAGTACCGAACCCAGGGGTAAAGTAGCTATTCGGCAGGGGTGATAAAGGCTGGTAATTTTGAGGACCCCATATGTAGGTAATAAAATTACAGATCAGCGCCACATGGCTTGCGCTCTCTCCCGCTGCATGTTCACTTTTAAAAAGCGTGGCGATATTTGTGTGTAGGTAGGGGGGGGGGGGGGGGTAAATAAGGATAACTCTTTAGATAAGTGACTTCCGAAAAATTAGCCTCAAATTATTTTTAGGCTATTTCCTCATTTATTGGGTTATAAACGATGATATTCAGTCAGGGGAAGCTGAAATTCACCCCCATAAAAAGTTATGGGGTTTTGAAATTCGCGGAAACACGTGATAAAATAGGGCATTTTTGAACATTTCGACGCCTATATTAGGTTTATTTGGGTTTTTGAACAATTCGAGATTATTTTTAACGATTTTTGGTTCGTAAAAAATATCTTAATGAAAAATTTTAGCTTCCTCCGACTGAATATCATTATAACCCAATAAATGATATTTTATCGGAGAAATCGGATAATATTTTTGGGAAAAGTCACTTATCTAAAGGATTACCAAAATGAGTTTTCCTGATAGGTCATAGGGGTAACAAGACTGAAAAGGTTAGGAACCGCTGCGTTAGCGTGTATGGTCCGCTTTAAAAATTTGTCGCCGTGATGAATTTTCGACGAAACAATAGGGAACCTTACGCAAAACTCAGCGCAGATGGCAGCACGTAAACATAACGTAAACAAACGAAGCTGTCAACTTGCGCGGTGTCAGCCCTGTGCTAAAACTATACGAATGAACAACATAATGGACAATAATTGCATCCAATTGCACAACACAGATGTATTCTTCACAATTTCTTCACGACAACTGGATTATTTAAGGAAATACGACAGTAGTCGTAGAAGCACGGGCATAACCAAAGCGAATGTCACTAAACCAGCCCCCTGGAACTGGTAGATAAATGCTGTTCGCAAAATGTCCTTGCCGCAATGTGGCGCTAGTAGTCGTGTGACAGGCATGCATATATGTGTATGTTGCACCAGTGCTTCGGATATTTTACATGAATAGAAGTCTATTGTAGATAACTTTATGAAAATCATTATTTGCGTGTGTGATGGATTTGAATCATAATTGAATTATTCAGCTTAGCATTATCCAGTTAGAATATTTCACGAAAGTATCGAATCGTTCAGCTTATTGGAGTATTTAGAGCCAGGGGGCTGACACTGGTAGATAAATGATGTTCGCAGAATGTCCTTGCCGCTCTGTGGCGCTAGTGGTCGTGTGACAGGCATGCATATATATGTAGGTTGCACCGGTGCTTGAATATTTTACATGCACAAAAGTCTAGTGTAGATACCTCTCTGAAAACTATTATTCGCGTGTATGATGAATTCTCTTATCGCTATAACAGTTCGTGCTGTTATCGCAACAACGATAACAGCACAAAACGCAAGTATCGAATCGTTCAGCCGATCGGAGTATTTAGAGCCCAAGGCTGTCACACAACAGCCAACGCTAGTTGGTGGCGATTTCAAGAACTAAAAAGCCAGGACAAAACGCGTTTTCGTTTATCGTATAGGAATAAACAGCCAGTGTCAGGGGGCTGTTTAGAGCCAAAGGTTGTCACATAACAGCCAACGCTAAGTATTGCCGATTTCAAGAACTAAAAAGCCGCGACAAAACGCGTTTTCGTTTATCGTATAGGAATGCTAGACCAGTGTCAGGGGGCTGGCATCTTTCAGAATTTTTGCTACGCAAAATATCCTCTGTTTGTAGTGTCCTACTCTTCCACTCGCAGCGCTAGTTGTTCTCGAATAATCCTAATGCGCGCCCAGGGGCTATGTATATATACACAGACGCACGCATATAATTCGAAGATTTTTCATAGCTGCGAATGCGAGGATCGGCTAGTACGGTGAAAAATGCACCTTTTCAGGATTACGCGGGTACCCTGAGATACAACCGTGCACAACACACGGCATTAACGTGGGAGTATAAGTAATTTAGGTAATTTTATCAATTCCCCGCCGCGACTTAAACGCCAACCGTCAAAATAGTCGTATTCGGCGTCGGGATGGTTAAGTACGCCTGCGCAATAAGAATATTGTCAGTGACCTATTAGCGCCACGGGGAGAGGTAGAACTAAATAAAGCGGTGAAAAAGCGTAGCATTTTTATATACGGTAAGGGATACGTGGTGCCAGCTCCCTGGGCTGCACTAAATGTCATGTTCTGTTTACGTTATAATACAATATACCCTCTGGCGGGAGAAAGTGGGTGTTGGGTTCCCTATTGGGATCTGTCAAATGAAGATATGATATCTGGTGGCGGATGAGAGCCTTGAAAATTGAAAAAGTGAATTCAGACATGAAAGTGTGTGACAGCACCGGTATTGCAAATGGCGCTAATTTGACCACATATTAAAATGTGCCCTGCCTTCAAAATACGTTCGCCTTCCACAAAATTGCGTTGTTCCGGATTGATACCGGCCCAGTGACAAATTACACTAATAATTATCATAATATCACAGAAATTTGCACTAAACTACAGGACTGTCTACGTTTGACGATCCTCTTATCGCCGCCACGTTTTTTTAGGCTCCGCCCATAAGACAGATCCCAATAGGCGGTGGCAATGGGCTTTTCGAAGATAACATCGAAGGTTTATTATTGCCTTCTTTCGTTTCTTCTCTGTTGCCAAATGCGGCGTCAATGTCCTCAAGCAAAATAATAGTTTGCTGGGGCGCCACTGCCAACAGATGATTCAGTCTGTCGTCCGTGAGACCTCGTTCGGACAAGTTCAACACGCAGATACCGCGTTCCAATTCTCCAGCGAGGGCAGTTATGAACGAGGATTTACCACAGCCTGGCGGACCATGAAGTAAGTATCCACGTCTGTATGGAATGCCTGCAAAATGAGACGAAAAAATAGGGCGTGTTCTCGTTTGATGGCAAACAAGTTTACTATGGTCGTTCGGGGCTCAGCCGATACTTTACACGAAATAACCTCGGTCGCTGTACCATCCAGGGTTGTCAATGAATTCCCGACAATCGGTCAATATCCTTTCCGCAATGCCAGTGTCCAAAACTACGGAATCCAAGGGACGTTTCTTCCTTGCGTGTCCAAATTGACGCCACTCGCTACCCATCGCTGTGTACATTATGGTTTTTCCTTCGTGCTCCTTCAACGCCATTTGTCTAGCTGCCGTTGAACAATTATTAGCAAATAACCAATTTTCGTACGTTGTACATTCGTCAAGAGCAATGGAAAATCATTTCGATGCAGCGAAGATTTTGTAAAAATTTGGAACGCTGATTGAGTTGACGATTTTTGTCAAGGGTCAAGGGTCAAGGGTGTAAGAGGTATCCAAACATTGATGATTCGGATTTACTTCCAATTTAGGAAGGGCATAGTTTATAACATTTTCTATCGTATGGTCGGATCATTTTTTATAAGTTTATTAGGGGTGTGCGGGTACCCGATTCACTCGGGTACCCGATGCTCGGGTCGGGTTGGGTATCCGACGGGTTACGTTTTTGCATTACCCGCCACTATCGGGTACCCGAATTTGGTAATCGGGTACTCTCAAATTTTTGGTACTCGTGTACGTCGAGTACTCTTAAACTTCGAATATTCGTAAACGACTCGGAATCCGTATCTATTATTGAGATTTATTTTTATTTTTTATTTAGGTGTATCGACCAAATAATGGGAGAAAACGAAAACTCGAAGAAGGCGATAAAACGAGTAAATGATAATACTGTAAAAAATCTTTTTTTGTCTCAGTTTTCTATCCTGTGTGTGTGTGTGTGTGTACGTACGTGCGAGTGTGTGTGTTTGTTAGGGTGGAGTGAAAAACGGTCACTTTTGGCGGATCGTATCGTAATAATGCGGGAAAGTTGCGTTTCGGCATCATTAAAAAGTGTGCGAAAGGAAAAATGTACAATAAATATCTTCTGTTCCGGCGAACGCCTTAGAGTTTTGAATTTTTTAACGTGGGTTTTAAATGGAGAAAAAACCCGAAAAGACCAAGATTCAACGCCTTGCGTTTATTTGAAGCGAGAAGAATGTAGCTTCCATTTGACATTCTAAAATTGAAAATATCGTCATTAGTTTCAGAGATATAAGCGTTTGAAGAACAAGTTTTACATGGAAAAAAAATTTTAAATGACAAAAAATTAAACTAAGAAGAATGAATCGCCGAAATTACCAGTCAGCTCTAGACAGAATTAATGAAAATTCGACAAAGAATCTTGCTTTTATTCAGTTTTTCGACATTCAAATACCTCAATATTTCCTGAAATGCTAGTCTCTTAAAAGAAGTTTGCCAGAATTTTTTTTAAATATATACATGACAAAAATACTAAAATTATTAAATAATTTGTATTTCTTATGAACTCCAACCTATCGGCAAAGGGTAGAGAACATAAAGCTGGAGTCTATTTCGTTCGTTTTGGTACGTTTCCGTGGCGCTATCTATACTATGAAACGAAATTTTGCTCCGGCAAAACGACTTATTGCGTACACGATGTGAGACGAGTACTCAAAAAACTCATGTACTCGATAAAGTTCGAGTATATCCGTCCGATCACGGATATCCAAAAAAATTCGGGTACCTGATTGGATCATAGTCTAATTACCTGACCCAACGCGACCCGACCAATTCTGCTACCCGCACACCCCTACTGAGAATTAAGTTGCGCGTTTGCCATATTTCCACTTGGTTAATAACTTATTCGTTATGTAGATAAAAAAAAAGATTAATAACATTAATAACAGTCAATGTGCATTCCACATGCTTATTAGCTGAAATTTATTTATTTTACGTAACCGAAAATTATATTATTCTGGATTGGCAGCCGTTACAGGCGCCCGTGTTTGAGCATATGCTTTCCGTCTGTCCTGCAAAGGCCCTGAGCATCCTCCTTAACGCCCGCATTAGTGTTTTTTGAGCCTCAAAACAAATACGTGTTTCGACAGAATCAGACTATGAGAAACGATTCTTAAACACATTCTACAAGGGTAGACGAACCTTCTTCCAGGATGTTGAAGTATATGCTTCTATCCTTGCCAAATGCTGTAAGCTGGACCGTTTCCCAAGGTATTCCCATGTGCAGATCCAGAGTTTGCTGTTCCCTGGTCCTCTGCACTTTAATCCAATTGCCCTGATAACTAAAGCGACGTATAAAATCATCGTACCAATGGTTTTTCGCTACTCGAAACCGGAAAACTCACCTCAAGAAATGTGTTCCTATACTGGGTATGAATTCGTATTTCGTTTTAACGTGACCGGTGTCTAGTTGCTCGAAACTCGTTTCTACGGACAGATGCTGAGTCTTTTTCGCGCCTTTGTGGGTTATCCATTGCAGAAGCCACTGATAACTCTTGTCGCGGCACGGTACCTCGAGGGTTATCATATAGTGTCTCCTAAAAGTAAAAATCAATCGATCATTCTCAGCACTATGTACACATTTTCCGTAACGCTTGTTTTGGTATTGCGTAACATTTTTAGTTTTGGTAATTTAGCCAGATTTTATGTTACAAATCTTCTTATCGATGCATGCGATTGAATGTGATTTATCATCGACGAATCGTTTATCGAAGAGAAAAAGCTCACTTGAAAAAGATAATTCCGACTTGGGAGGCTCTCCTTAATATCGCAGCACCGGCTCCGATTCCAAAAAGCCCAAATCCCGCCCCGAAATATGGATTATCCGCTAGGGTTTGCACATAATCGATCAGTCCCATTTTTCAAAATACAATAATCTCTACGATTTATCAGTTATTCAACAATGCAATCATCACAGTGTTTTTCGTCGGAGACGACTAGTTTACGTTCAAAACGCACGAAAAAAGGGTTCTCGTAAAGACGCAAACACATGTGATGCGAACCACGGTCTTAGATACAGGTCCAGATTTGCCAGACGTGTAGTGAGCGAAACTGCCGCCAGACGCCGCTTGTGTAGCCCAAAAACCGCGGGACTTTACGAAGCCCAAATAGTGCGGTAAAAGCTCGCATATAGCCCAAATTCGTGGTTTTGGTAGGTCATGAAGGAAAAGCACCGATATAAGTTAGAAGTTGAATTATTTTAAAATCAAACATAATCAAATATCTGTATTTTGTAGCAGGCTAAAACAATCACATAAATAAACACTTATTCCTTGAAATTACACTAGTACAAAAATCACCTAGTTTCAATCACAGTCTCATATATGAAATATGAATAAGAATATTAAAGTAAATATCTTTACGTTCTCTAGAAATCTAAATCAACTATGTCCATCAGAGAAACATAAAATTCGTTTAGCAGGTCCTCTCCATTCGAAATTTGAATCTCTGGTACATCAAAATTCTTTGGCACATTCTCTTCGGCAGGGACAGGGCCAGAGTCCGGATCATCCGAATTCAAGTTGAACTCAGCTTCCCTTGTCGGCTGAGAAGAGGACGCGGGCGTATGTGAGTATATCGGGCTGAAGGAAAATGCTTTTCTATGTTGGTCGTTCATTATGTATTTTTAGTTTATGATACGTAATTAATAAACATTTTTTCTTTTTTACATTTGAAGTTTACTTTTCCTCCAATTCAGAATCATAAATTTAAAATTCATGTTGTCTGTGACCATGGATTCAAGCGGGACAATAATAGGCTTTTTGTGTCCATGACGCAATTTCATACAAACTTTAAATCACACCATGTGAATCACATAACAATGACTCGATGGCTGTATAATTGTATATTTTTATTTAAGATTTTAATAAATATGAATTCACTACGTTCGATTATTTATAGGTATAAAATATATTACTCTAAAACCCATAATGAGAGTTATCTCCATAAAATAATTGTTAACGATTGCGTTATCGACTTGGGTGCTCTATTCTTCTATTTTGGCGCACACATACGTATAGTGTGTAAAAAAGAACACGATTTTTGTATAATCTTTTGTTAGCGTGCTGTATTATGTTATGTGATGATATGTTTCTTATGTGCGTGAGTAAATACGTGATGATAATTTGTGACCGTAATAAATTGTGTGCATGTGTGTATTTCCTCACTCCCTGTAAAAATGTGCGGATGGTTTTGTTTGGAGCGAACTATGCAAGACACGTCCTGTAGTTATATGGTCTAAGAGCCCAAAGAAAGCCATTTTATTTTCGTATGTAGCCCAAATCGCGCTTTAGCGCGTTTTAAAAATTTGGGCCGCGAAATGGTCTCCCAAGATAGCCCAAATCGCGGTTTATAGCCAAATCTGGCAACTCTGTACAGGTCTTGAAACTTCAACGATTTTGCTAGTATGGCTAAATAAAATGTTTTCTCTGTCGTAGCCGCCACAACTAGGGCGCCACCAGTAGAGTAGTGCTGTCGAAGAGAGATGGAAACAGATCGTCGATCTCTTTCTAATAACCTAAGCGCATTTTACGAATTAATACGATTTATCACTTTAAGGTAGGTCTGTAGTTTTGGTCCAATCTTAGGAATTGGCTGATATCTAGGTGTAGATATGACCTTCATGGACTGTTCCCAAAAATTTAATTCGATTCACCGTTTGGTTCATGAGTTAATTGAAATTGAATATGGGTATTTTTGTACGCGATCCCTATACCTAAAATGTAAACCGATAGGAGTTTGCTCGCATTTCTCAATATAGGTTATAAACGGATCTTACGATTTCAAAATAAAAACACACGTGTACGCAGTACTATTGTGGGATTGATTTTAGAAAAATGACAAACTTTGGGCGTTTAGTTTCGGAGATATCGACTTATGAAAAGTGGTAATTTTATTCCACACGAACTCGGGCCCAACCATCTGTAACGGGATGGCAACAGTGTACGCTGCAGCCAGCTGATCGGCGCGTGGTCTGGGAACTCGAAGCGTGCTTTTTTCCCCCGAGTTCTAGTATTTCTGAGACGGATGAGAAAAAAATATATTCAGCAAACAAAATTAATTTGTTTAATTTATGCATGAATTTGTCGTTGTTACAGCGAATACAATTTAAACTGTCGGCAAGATGTTGTAACTCCACGATCCGACGTCCTGCGACAGCGAATTTTTGTTGCTGATCGTTGAGGTCATGGTTATTCTTATCGCGTTTAGCCGCATTTGCTTGACACATGGCTGCCACAGCTTTCAGTCTTTTAGCAAGCGCCTTTTTTCTTGTAAAATTTCCTTTGTATCGCATTTGGGTTTACATTTCCACGCTTTTTTTATGTATATAAAATAATTTGCGAAAGACGGATCGTAGAAAGTTCAACGCTATGACTGCAGGAAAATTGCGCTGTTGCCACGATTTTAGTGCCGCTCTCTATACGAGTATGAGACCTATTTATGCATGAGGTGCGAATGTGTGAGACATATAGAGGATACAAGCTCTGTCAAAAAATTACAACCAACAGCATTGTATAGGCATTGGATCTTACTGCACGCTGCGACCGAAACTTTTGACTCATACATACCTACCTTAAGGAGAGATATACACCTAGATGGTCGAAAAAATCGATTTAGAAGCTATGAACATTCCGTCGACCGTAGAAGACCTACACTATGGGCCTGCTATCGATGATTCCATGTAGGTTGACAAACTTCATGATTTATTCATTCCCAAATTTTCAAACGCGTTTTTCTCAAAACCACGTTTTTCAAATCGGTACCCAAAATTTCTCGAAAACCAATGAACCGATTGCCTTGAGGTTTTTTGTGGTTATTCTATACACCATTATCTAGTACTTGTTATAGAATTTTTTTCCCGTTACTTCGTTTTTATTTTAGAAGTAAAATAATAACTAATTTTTGGCCCAAAAGTCACTATTTATGTTCAAACGCCCGCCATTTTGTCATAAATCGATATTTTCAAAATCGGCTATGACAAGTTCTAGATTATAGTAACTAATTTAATAATCATTTTGGTTTTTTTTAAACCAAAACCAAAATTAAACATATTACCGTGTTTCGCGTGCCCAGAAACGTCGAACGATACAAAAAATGGCTCGATGCTATTCCGGGACTGAAAGAGTCTCAGTACGTGTGCGAAAAACATTTCGAAGAATGATGTATTATGAGACATTGGAAAAAAAAGGATGTAAATGGTCGCAATATGTGCTGGTATGAATTAATGTATTCAAAAAGATTTCAGTTTTTTTTAGATGAAAGTAGTCATCTTTTTTTTAATCAACACATTTTTTTATTGGTTTCGTACATTATGCAGTTTACACGACAGTACGGTAAATTAAGTTAGGGCAAACGGCGCATGCGTTGCGTTCAGGAGGGAAAAGGACGGAAGAGCTTTTTCTCTCTTCGTCGCACCACTACTTACCCTTGCCGTCACGCACCAAGCGGCGGAAATCGGAATAAAAAACAGAACCGCTAAGGGTGCCTACCCCCACTACCGCCGTTGTCAGACCTGTATGTAAAACCGTGCCTCTGTGTAAGCCCCGATGCGAACCAGCTGATTCGCGTGCACACGTGCGCGAATTTACACCTTCGTGGGCGAATTCCGAAATAGACGCGAGCGCGTTGAGTTGTAGCGCTGCTTCGCGGTGATCGGGGAAACTAATTTCACCGGCTTTTGAAACGATTACTCGAACAAATTACAGTCGAATTATTTAGAAGAAAATTTTATGAAATACTCGTTCTGAAAGAGTGTTGAAAATTTTACAATCTACTGGCAATATATTCTAGATAAAATGCCAATGCGAAGTCTTCGTTTCCACTGGGAATGTTGAACGAGAAACTCGCGGGCCGTGGCAGCCATGTTGCTTTTCGTTATTACCAGTATATTTCGCGAATATCTTTTACAAATTTCCTCGTAACAAGAATCGAAATACGCTACACGAATAGTCCAATCGAACGGGTTTTACAATAGAAAGCTCTCCCAGAGTTTGGTAACGTCAGCATTAGTTATTAGGAACGAGATTTTGCGCCTGTCGCACGTCCGCCTTTGTCTTTCCCAGTGACGTATAGAGGGTTTATCTTTACGAGGACGGAAGTTTGTGTTGCGCGTCTGCATATGTGTCTTCGAGGCGGCACGTGCGATACATGGATTGGTCGTTGTCACTGATGTATTCCTTATGATTGATCTTTTGTTACGTTAAATTGATAAAATGGTAAGTAAAGAGCGCTGACCACCGATCAGCGCGTCTATAAACATCTCTACGTCTGCTATCTTAAACTCGTAAAAAATGTCTATCACACGAAATGTCTTTTCAATCGTAACGTCAAATAAGAATTGAAAAAAGCGCCAGAAACTTTTGTGCAAAGTGTTTCTCGAGGATGTACGTTTCGATTTTGCAGATGTGGCATTTTTCACTGGCGTTATTGTTGCTCGCCGGTGCGAGCAATGCCAATACGGATAGGAGGATAAACAAATACGTGTCAACGCAAATTAACGCAAAATGGAGCGAAACGCCGATCATTCTGGAAGTAGCCGAGTACCTCAGCGACGAGAATCCCAATTATTTTTGGAGCTTCGTAGACGCCGCCGTCGACTCGTCAAACGACATAGTCGTCTTAGGTTCGTACTCTTCGGGGATAGTACAATACTCGTGGCGCCAAGTCTTGACCATTGTTTCCTCATATTCCAACCAAAATAATGAGAATTTCGAGAATAAAAAAAAAATTTGCCGTTTCGGCTTCCTTAAGGGGAGATATACACCTAGGAGCCGGAAAAACGGTAATTTTTGTGAATTTTTTCAAGGGAAACTATTTGAAATTTTGGATTGGGGTTTTAATTATATAAAAGTATATACATTGAAAAATATGTTTAATTTTCTTTATTTCAAAATGTCAAATATAAAAGGATATTGTATGATCCTTGGAGCGTCGTAAAAAAATCTGCGTTTACGGTACCCACTGGCGTTTCTTCAAAAATTATCTGAAAAAAAAAACCAAAAAGGTTATTAAATTAGATAATACTGGGTGTACAACTTAATTCGGTCCGTTTTTTTGCTTAAAATACGCACTTATTTGAATGATAAAATGAATTAATACATTAATCAAAATATTGTCCATCGCTAGCCACTATTTTTCCCCATCTTTCTGGTAATTTATGAATTCCGTAGCGGAAGAAGCGTTCATCTTTTGAAGCCAAGAATGAATCGAGCCAATTTTTGATACCCTGTTGTGACGTGAAGCGTATTCCAGTCAAAGCGTTCTGCATTGATCGAAACAAATGGTAGTCGGAAGGGGCAAGGTCTGGGCTGTAAGGCGGGTGAGCCAGAATTTCCCACCCGCTATTTTCCAAATAGTTTTTAACCACAATAGCAACGTGAGGCCGAGCGTTGTCATGTTGAAAGATTATGGACTCGTGTCTGGTCGCATATTCTGGATGTTTTTCGGCTATAGCTCGCTTTGAACAGATCAATTGTTGCATGTAGAACTCTTCCGTGATGGTCCCACAAGCATTCGGTGGGCTTCAGCTGCACTTTTCTTCCAATTGAAACAGAAAATCAACACTTTCCGCAAATGGTGCTTATTTGGGATGAAATTCGACGTTTTCACCGCAGTAAAAATTAGACTTGAGGCGCAAAACTCAAAGGTCTGTAAATGATATTTGGTTAAGAGATGTTGATACTTCACGATACAGCAAAAATCAGCCGTTGCCGTCAACTATTTATAGCACCTAGAGCCATCTTTTGAAAACGGACCGAACTAAGTTGTACACCTAATATAATGTAGTACTTGTCATAGCCGGTTTTGAAAATATCGATTTATGACAAAATGGCGGACGTTTGAACATAAATAGTGATTTTTGGGCCAAAAATTAGTTATTATTTTACCTTAAAACAAAAACTAAGCAACGGAAAAAAAATCCTATAGCAAGTACTAGATAATGGTGCATATAATAACCACAAAAAACCTCAAGGCAATCGGTTCATTGGTTTTCGAGAAATTTTAAGTACCGATTTGAAAAACGTAGTTTTGAAAAAAAAAGGCGTTTGGAAATTTGGGAATGAATAAATCATGAAATTTGTCAACTTACATGGAATCATCGATACCAGGCCCACAGTGTAGGTCTTCTACGGTCGACGGAATGTTCATAGCTTCTAAATCCTCGACCTCGACCATCTTGGTGTATATCTCTCTTTAAGGAAATATCAGTCTCAGGAGTAATTGGAAAAACGCGAAGAAACAGCTAATTTTTTGGCAAAAAAGCAGCTATTTTTTTTGGCAAAAAAACAGCTATTTTTTTTTGGCAAAAAAATTGATTTTTTGGCCAAAAATAAGCAGTAAATTGTTTATAAAAAAAGTTTACCATTAATACAAAAAAAACAGCTACGTACTCCCATAGAGACTGTAATTGTGAAGCTACTATCAAAATTTCAAATCAATCCATGCAAAGGTGTTTGAGTCATCTGTCCTCCTAGGTTGAAAAAAGATGACGTTGAAGTTTGCATCGTTGGAATGCAACGATTTCTTTGTTTTTTCTTCATTTCTATTATCATTGGAAACCTTTTTTGTGTAACTTGAAGTCGGAAATCTGTAATAAAGACATGTAAAAACGTTGGAATGATTTTCATAGCCTAAATCGGCCGAAAGGCAAATTTATCAATGAAGAAGAATTCATTTTCGTTGCGTTTCAACGATGCACACTTCAAGATAATGAAAAAAGTGGTTTCGAGAAAAACGCGTTTAAGGGGCTATACCAGTGTGAACGCTGAAAATTAGGGTAATTTTCGGGAATTTTTTTTAAGAAAAATACTCAATTAAATTTTTCGGAAAATTAAGAATATATTTGGCTATATTTGACCTATATTACATAATTTTTTCATAGAAAAATATTGAAATCCAAGCGACTTATGCGTTGCCTTCAGAGGCGCAAAAAAAAGTTCCTTCACTGCTGACATGATTCCGGCCGATTGAGTAGCTGAAACCGAAAAAGGAAAAGATGTCGTTAAACTGGAAGGTATTTTCTGTACAATGACAGGATTTTCGAAAAATATCAAAATCTAACAAAATGGCGTAGTTATGAAAAAAAGGTCTGTCTTCTTGCCTATAAAATGGTCGTTTTTTTCAATGCCAAATCGTCCATTTTCATCCAATCAAAAATATCCTACGTCATTGTAGAGTAAATATATTCAAGAGTACTCAGTTCAAATTTCAAGTCAATCGGATAATTTCTCTTTGAGTTACAATGTCAGCAAATTTAAAAAGCTCATTTCGAGAAAAACGCGTTTAGGGGTTTTTCATTTGATTGAACCAATTGCAATTTTGTATGCAATGCAAATTTTGAACCAACTGAACTTTTTTATGCAATGCAAATGCAAATTTGAAAAGCTCATTTCGAGAAAAACGCGTTTAGGGGTTTTTCATTTGATTGAACCAATTGAACTTTTTTATGCAATGTGTATGCAATCCAAAATCGTCGGAAATTGCGAACGAAAAATGAATGTTAAATAACAACGGTCGAAATTCCGTTAAAAACGAAAATTTCAAAAAAATCCTACGTGGCGAACGAGAAAAACTATCGAAGAATATTGTATCCAAATTTGGACAAAATCGGACAAGCTGTTTTCGAGATACATCTGCCACCGACTTCAAAAACTATGTTTCGAGATAATGGCGTTTAAATCGCTTCCCGTCAACGAATTTATTTTAAAAAATTCCTAAACATACCTCAATGTACATATTTTCCTAATAAAAAAAATTTTTTAAAACCCGGATCCAATCGCAACATTAGTTTTTGAGATAAAAATTCTCGCAATTTGCCTGTTTTTCTCGCCTTTTACTCAGGTACCTCCCTTGAGGCAGGATATACATTTGGACAGGAAAAAAATAATCAATATTGCGGGATTTTTTAAACTAAGAAATAATTATTCTACAATTATCAAACTTGAGGTATATTTTAATAGTATATTTAAGTATACAAAACAATTTTTTTTATTAATCCATCATCAAAATGACGGAGCTGTGGCAGAGTGTTACAGCAAAGTCGCCGCGGGAGTTGCGAATCGGCGTACAGTCTGGATTCCCGTAGACTTTGATTTGCAAAAAAGTTCAAACATTTTTTCAGTTAGAACATGTATAGTTTCTATGTGATGATAATTAAAATGAAGAAAATGCAAATTTAAGAAAATGGCACTCATTTACAAAAAAAAAATCAACATTTCACGCAAAATTTCTGTAAAATGTGGATGAAAAAAGTAGTTTCTTTTCCAATTTTTCAAAAACAATTCTCGTCAAGTAGAAGGTACCAATATTATCAATATTTCTACCAAGTTTCAACTCAATCGGCTTAATAGTTTTTGAGTAATCCTGCACGTCAATTTCGATAATCCAGTTTTGAGAGAACACGTTTGAAGTTTACGCCCGCTCCGAATCCGAGCGGTGAGGCACAGCGTTGACGAGCTGTAACGTTTGAAGTTTTTCGTATTTCGCTTTGAAACTTTGGGAAAATATTCTACATACAGTAGAACCTCGATTATCCGAACTAGTCTCGGTCCCAATTGGTTCGGATAATCGAGGTTCTACTGCAGTGTTTGTCAACCTTTTTTATAAGGCGGCACACTTGAATCTCTGTAAAATTCTTACGGCGAGACTTCGTATTGGACTTCGCCCCGCGGCGACCGCCCCGCGAAACGACACTCGTCACGATCGGTGCCCGGGTATTATCACGTGATACATACATCCGCCTATTTTTTGGCGGCACACAAGAAATACACTCACGGCACACCAGTGTGCCGCGGCACACCGGTTGAAATTCACTGTTCTACTGTATGTAGAATATTTTCCCAAAGTTTCCCAAAAACCCACGTTTCGATTATCCGAACTAGTCTCGGTCCCAATTGGTTCGGATAATCGAAACGTGGGTTTTTTGGGACGAAATCATAAACAACACCTTTTTACGTAAAAACAGTACATACATATATATTAAAATTTGACATACATATTAACGTTGATATATATATAATATGTGTGTGTATTTTAAATAGCTGAAAAAAGTCGAATGCCTTTTTAAATATTTTTTTCATAAAATCGTCGATTTTTAATTGACGAACGGCTGTAACGCGTTTTTGAGCGGTTAAGTCTTGCAACCGTTTGAGAAGGAGAAGTTGCGTTGGGTTGTTCATTGTTGCTCACGGCGGTGGCAGCGAGCAACAATGTATCTTTCACGCCATCGTTCGGATAATTGAGCGCTCGGATAAACTAAGTCATCGTTCGGATAATTGAGGGTTCGGATAATCGAGGTTCTACTGTATATAGTTCTATCGTTTGAAGAAAAAAAAAAGAAATCAATTTTTTTATCGTTGTAAATGTATATACCGCATTAAGAGTCAAAGTTTGCGTTACGTGACGATTCTAAAGCTGCCGGAAATAGCAAAATTTCTGCATGTTCAAGATTTAATTTAAACCTCGCGTGCAATTTCATCGTGGACAGCTCACAGCTTTCTATATGCAATATCAGTTAAGGGGGAATGTCACTGTGCAAGAACTTGTACAGTAGCTTTCTCACATTCCCCAAGCAGAATTTGAAGAAATTTTGGCAATATTTTAATTCACAAGTCCGTAAATTGACGGAGTTATAGTAACTTTAGTGGGAGGTAGCGCGACTGGTTAGTGCCCTCAATCCCTACAGATGTGGCATCATTTACAAAAGATAAAGTACAAGCTTCTATTATTTTGTAAACTATCATGAAGATAAAGAACCGTCATATCGCCCGCGACTAGATACTTCAATGTAAGTATCAATATTCTAGAAAAAAACATAACTTTATATCAAGAAACACGGAACAAAAATTTTGAACGCGTGTTTCTCGAAACTAGTTTTTTCGACCTTGTCCAAGCGAAGACTTAAAAAATTATCAACCGATTTTCATTTTTTTGAAAAACATTTTTGTTATCGCAGTGACTAAGGTTGTACGTATCCGCGTTTTTAACATTTAATAACTACTATTTTTTAAGACTGCTTGAATACAAAAAAGGGCCTTGAAAGTATAAAAAAATGTCCAAACTGTCGGAATTTTGTAAAAAAAAACCAAAACAAAGAAACGGCTACGCATAATGATAGCTACATTTGTATAGATATCGATAAATTGTTGACTTTTAATTTACAGATAACCTTTCATAAAGATATCAATGAAGAGAAATTTTTTTTCGTCGTCGAATCAAGTCATATATCTCGGTTATATTTTCAAGATTCAAGATATTCAAGATTTTCAAGATATATTTTCAAGATTTTGTCATAAAAATTGGTATAAAAGTAGATGATAAAAAAGATAAAATGAGTATAAACCCGATCCTTTCATAATTAGTTATGTCTATGAATAAAATCGCAATAATTGACAACAAAGCACCCGTTACGTAACGGAATAGGGGGGGGGGGGGTCTGCCCAAGCGTTACGGTCCCGTTACGTGGGGGGAGGAGGGGGTAAAAAATTGGGAAATTTTGCGTTACGTAATTTGTGTACGCCCCCAAAAGTATTAAGCCGATTGAGTTGAAACTTGGTAGAAATATTCATAATATTGGTACCTTCTACTTGACGAGAATTGTTTTTGAAAGATTGAAAAAAAAACTACGTTTTTAATCCACATTTTACTGAAATGTTGCGTGAAATGTTGATTTTTTTTGTAAATGCGTGCCATTTTATTCATTTCAATTACTGTCACATAGAAACTATACATGTTCTAACTGAAAAAATGTTTGAACTTTTTTGCAAATCAAAGTCTACGGGGAACTAGACTGCACGCCGATTTGTAATCCCCGCGGCGACCTTGCTGTAACACTCTGCAACAGCTCTGTCGTTTTGATGATCAATTAATAAAAAAATTGTTTTGTATACTTAAATATACTATTAAAGTATACCTAAAGTTTGATAATTGTACAATAATTATTTCTCAGTTTAAAAAATCCCTCAATATTGCTTATTTTTTCCTGTCGAAATGTATTAAAAAAATTTTTTTTCCCTAAGGTACACGCTGTTCGCGTTTGTTACCTATTTTTCCCCTCATTGTCACCGTTTCCTTCCTCTACTGTTTACTCGTTTTTTCTCCACCTTTCTTCTTGTTCCCCCCCTGCTTTCGGCCGCAGCCGACTTCCCCCTCTGTATTATATTCATCATGATATATCTGTCGTGGGTAAAGGGAAACTGCGGAAAACCTATACCAATACAGTCGGTCATCGAGTTCGCCTCCCAGTCGTGGAACTAGTCTTATTTTGCCGCGAAAATGCCGAAGAAAAACATTTCACGACGAATGTACGCGACTGGGATTCGAACCCGGGACCTCCTGGTCCGCTGTTTTAGTGGCGAGCACGCTAACCACTACACGGAGAGAATTAAATGTTAAAAATTACCGTGCAGTAACAGTAACCAGATGACAACCCTGAAACTTCGCTTATTATTGCTGAGTAAAACACAGATTTTCACGAAAATAAAATAAAATTTCGTCTTCAGATAGAAAATTTTACCAGATTTTCTAGTAAATTTTGATGTGTAACAAAATGCGCAAAACTTATATTTAAAAAATATATAATATCAGCGAAATTTTACTGTGCATTTTATTATTTTATGCCTTTTAAAAATCTCTATAAAAAAGTATCGTCTTTATAACAGTTATTTTAAGATTTATTAAAAATTTAATGAGTGTGGTAGGAAAATGTATTGTGCTCTCGGTAAAAATTATCGTGCGCGCTTGGTTAAAATTATCGTGCGGTACGGTACGGGAATTTTGAGGCACTGCATGGTAAAAATTCCCCTTCATACCAAGTAGCGGTGCGCGGTTCGGTTTCAGTGGTCTATCTATTCCTTATATGGCGTGATGGGGGTTTCCAAAAAAATTTCGTCTAAACTGCGTACATAAACTGCTTATGAAATTTTTAAGAGTGAATACGATTTTACGTTTTCAAATGTTGACAAAATAATATGTGCGCAAATTAGTCACATCACTCGAGCCTACGATGGTACGAAATGTATTGTAAAAAATGGTAGTATTAAATGAAAAATAAATTCTAGTAATTAAATTTCTCTCCTTATCCGTTTGTTGAGTATACCAATTTATATGAGAAAAAAAAATTTCCTACAAAAAACGAAGAGCGTTATTTTGTACCAATTTTTCAATAATAAATAATATTTATTATTATTATTATGGTTATTATTATTTCGGTTATTATTATGATGATTATAGCACCGGTCTTTGAAGAAAAAATACATTTTACTAATAAATCGGAGCGATGGTCTAGTGGTTGGCGTACTCGCCTTCAAACCGGGAGTCCCGGGTTCGAAACCTTAGTTGCGTACATTTCGTCGTGAAATGTTTTTCTTCGGCATTTCACGGCGAAATAAGACACAGCGGGGGAAGTCGGCTGAGCCGCAAGGGGGTGGGGACAGCGAAGAAGGTGGAGAGAAAAAAGGTAAACAAAAACAGTAGAGGAAAAAACGGTCACAATGAGGGGAAGATATATAAATTTTACCATCCTTTTAGGAAATTTTTCTTCTGAGGTTGACGCAGGTAAATTTTACTGTGCAGTATCGTAAAAATACCGCGTACGGTGCGGTTGGTAATTTTTAACCGACAGTAGATAAATTTTCGGATAAACATGCTAAATTTGACTGTCTCCAATTTCTACCCTTCTTGTATAGTAAAATTTTTGCTACGTATTTGAAATTTTCTGTAACGTGAATTAAAAAAAAACTTGTCGCATACGAATTATTATGTTTTTCTCATTTGTCACCACATTGAAATATATCACGGTAATTTTTACCGTGAAATTCACGACAAAAATTACTTTTTAATTCTCTCCGTGTAGACCATCGCACCGGTTCTGTCTAAATGTATATCGCGCCTTAAAATTCGGAGAAAACGTCTTGACTGGATGTTGAAGTTGATTTTTTTTCTTTTATCTCGTAGGAACGGATAAAGATCGATACGACAAGGCTATAGAATTAGCCAGCAAGTTCCTCAGTTCCATGGAAATATCTGTTCTCAAGCTTGCCCTCTCTCTGCGCGTTTATTCCGCCAAGATCGAAATGTTTTCGCAAATGGCTCGGAACAAGAACGCTTCGCGATTGGAGTGCGAGGCTTTCGTCGACGTGAATGGCAAATTCACGTGTCACCCGGACGACGTCGAGGCTTTGATAGATCAGGTATTCTTCGTTGTCAAGTGACCTCGCGCTTGTTTTTTTCGCCCCAAAATTGCTTGATAAGGGGGTACTAATTATTCGGTACGATCGAAAGGACGACTGGGAATCGGCGAATACTTACAGCATCGATCATCGATATCCTGGAGCTCAAACGTCCTCCAGGCACGTTGTGCTCTATGGACAAATTGGAACCGATGGATTTGCCGTCTTTCACGAAAAGCTGAAGGCTCTGGCAGCAGCGAAAAAAATTACTTACGTCTTGAGACATTACGTGAAAGTACGTATGCCAATTCCGCGAGAAACACATTTTGCGCAAATAAATGACTGGCGTTCAAGTTTGCAACGTTGGAACGCAACGAAAGTTTTTTTTGTTCTTTATTTCCATATTCTTATCATTACAGTAGATACTTTTTTTATAGGTTTATATTGTAGATAGCTAAAGAAATATCTTGATAAAAGGTTGAAGGTTTTTTGTAAGCAAATGTCACCAAAATATTCATCAGAAATATTAAGGGGACTGTTCACTTTAGACGCTAGAAAAGGCTATTTTCATGAATTTCTTTTGATAGGTGTATATTATAGATATTGACATCAAAGTTTTTACACTTAAGGCACCACACCACGGTAAAAAAAAATTTCGTCATTTTTTGTTGTCATTTTCTGAAAAATACATTTGTTAAAAATGCTCTCACCAAATTTTTAAAATACATTTGTACAATTGGCGGATATACAGCATTTTATGTGAAATCGCTCGAAGCGCACGACTGCGCCGAGCGGCTTTGAACCCGTTTTTCCCGAAACTACGTTTTTCAACCTGGTTGACAACATATTAAAAAAAACTATTCATCCGATTTGCATGCGCCAAGTCTTGAACTGTTCGGAAATCCAGTCTCTATGGCACCACGTAGGTATTTTTTTTTATAAAGGGGCCCCTTTATTTTTTTTATGAACGATGAAAATTTCCATGATAATCGGAAATAAAATTTGCTGGTCAGCCATTTTTTTTAGATATTGAAATTCCCCTACGTGATGCTGTAAACCTATATGTCTAGTTTCTAAATATATTTTTATTTTATTTTTAAAATAAACCGTCTGGCTTAATCGCTGTCAACCGCTGAGCAGCAATTTCGTCGGAGTGTCCTCTTGGAAGCGGCGTACACCGCAAACTATACTTTAGATTCGAGTGAAAACATTTGCATACAGTCTTCTATATGTATATATTGACTATGAGTATTAATAAAACAAATTCCAATCATCGTTTGCTTTAAAATAATTACGAAAAATACACAAAATACACAAAAACGGTGAAAAAACACGTTTTTTTGTTATTTCGAAAAATATCCGCCATTTTGTTATTTTTGCGTATATCAAAAATCATATGATATGTGCTATAGTCATTAACATCCTGAGTCTAAAACCGTTTGATTTTTTTTGTTTCGGATGATCCATCTTCGAGATTTCATCAACAGTGGAGACTTACAATTTTTATAGGACATTTTTTTAACTACCATTTTTGTCTATAGTGACTTAAACAAACAGATTTTTAAAAAAATGTATTTCGAAAGTGTATTTATTAATTGTAACAACTTTTATATCAATATCTATAATATAAACCTATCAAAAAAATCATGAAAATAGCCTTTTTAGCGTCTAAAGTGAGAAGACCCCTTAACTTTCATTGCGTTCGACGATGCAAACTGCAACCTCATAGAAATTAACTGTGATTTTTCGGCGGCGCGATTCGTGTGTTTTAGGATCGTCCGCAACGTAAGCTGCATCTTTCGGGTTACGGCGTTGAGTTGCAAATGAAATCGACCGAGTATAAGGCGACCGACGATTCGGACATCAAGGACACGGGTAAAGGATCGGAAATAGTGAACGAGGGAGTCGAAGAGATAGATGGAATAAACTTTTCGGTTTTAAAGTAAGTTTATGTTGTATTACAATGGAATAGAGGGTTCACTTAGGGTAATTTCGAGAATATTCAGTATTATTATCGTGGATTTGATCATATTTATCCCATTTAAGGGTAATGTGACGACCTAAAAATCAGAGTTATTCAAAAAATTAATTTTTAATGGATAAGACAATTGAAAAGACGTTTGGACTTTTATTTCTCAAAATATATAGTATTGGTTGACTCCACTGAGCGTTTTTTGTTATCGTGTTTCAATCAGCGAAATATATTTTTTTTAAATCGATTTTCTTAAGAAAAAATGGCATCATAATTATCAATAACTAATGGAAAAAAACTGTTAAGAAAGAAAAACATCTTGCCAAGTGTGAGTTTTTTATTTTTTAAATATTAATAAGCAATGAAGTTATTAGTTTACAAAAAAAGTGCTGCCGTTACTGAATGGCCGACCGGTCTAGAGGGTGATCTGAAATGGATAACCAAAAATGTACTTCAGTATGCTAATCAAACTTTCGTGTGACCGGACACTTTTGGAAATTTGAAAATTACGAAAATAGAAAGCGGCAAAAATAAAAAGTTCGGTTTTCAACCGAATAAATAACTTTGATAATTCGTTATCAATGGATGGATAAACATATAAAATATTCTAAATCATTGATAACTGTACTCTGTCCGAGTTTGAAGTGAATCGGACGCAGTTTCACAAAACATAGTTTCGAGAAAAAGGCAAAAAAAAAGGTAAATAGCGCGGCCGACGATTTTGGCCCTTCACGAAAATCGTTATAACTCGGTTAACTTTTGGAATTTATACAAAATCTTTATTGCAATTCAATTCTTGTTGAAAAATCCAATTCTTGAAATTGCAAGCCTCTGCTGAACTCTCAATTTAGATTCAATGCCGAATTTTATTTTCCTAGTTATTTTTCTGTTTATATCAAAGTAAGGACACCTCGCGGTTTTATTTTTATTAGAAGTAGTCATGAAAGCAAAAAATAAACAACGTAATCATTGTCATTCAATCTCAGGAATGTAGGCTCCGCACGGCTCGGTTGCGTACATGATTCCGGTAACTAGATTCGTATAAAGTAAAAAATGGAGAAATATACTTTTAGTATAATGGCGAACCTACACACCCAGTAGATACTTTTTCGAAATTTTAAATTTTACATAAATTGCAGCGTTGTGAAAAAATCGATTTTTAACGAAAAAAAAACGACTTTAGACGTTTGTTATTAACAAACGGAGGAACATATGAAAAAATCATCCGGTCCGTCGATTGAAATTGTTATAAAATATGTTCAGTCCAAATTTGAAGTCAATCGGACGATTAGATTTTTACATATGACGTACGCCAAATTGCAAAGTATACTTTCGAGATAAACGCAAGAGAAGAAAACGTACTAAATCCACTTTTTCCGTATACAATTTTCGTATAAATGTTTGGATCTGCTCAATATCTTCGGTGGTTCTTTATGGTTTCTGGTACGGGCAATACGAAGAGGACATTTATTTTGTTTCAGAATCGTTTTTTTTCGTTATAAACAATTTAATTGTTATAATGACGATTGTGACGAAAAAGTGCATTTTGTAAAAAAAAGTTTGAAATAAAAAATATTTCTTTTTGAATTGACAATAAGAAATGTCGTTTCCATTTTTTTTGTTAGGTCTATTAGTAATGGAGATGTGAACAAGGAACATTTTTATGAGAGAGACGGAACGATGAGTGAAAGTCGATGCGATTAATTTTCGTCCCTTATATCTCCATTACTAATGGACCTAGTAAAAAAATTAACATCTTTTATTAAAAATGTCTATCTATGAGATGCACTCTCATCCCAATTGTTATTGGAAAAATTTAATAGTAAAAAAGTGCCTTGTTGTATGGACTATTTTTCGTACCTTCAATCTGCGATTCCTGCACCGTATAACAATGAAACAGCCTGGTTGGACAAAGTCATATCAATGCCCTTAGAAACCATACAATGCACCGCGCTAGAGACATAACGCAACGGGACGTTCTGACCTGCTCCACTAAAATCGTCGAACTCGTTCAATTTTTGGAATTTTTACAACATTTTTTAATCAAATCAAAGTTAGGACTCTACGCAATAAGAAAATAAAACAAACCAAAAATCGATTCTTTGAAATTCCAAGGTTATGCATACCCCCTAATTCTAAACCCCAGCATTCTTGAAAACCGCGCTAATTCATAAAAAGCTAAGTACCCGAATTTGGAGGTAAATCTCAGATTCTTGAGAGTTCCTATAAGAAGACATTTTTATTATGGAACTACAGAAATCGGCAAAATACAACGATATGCAAGGTCGCCTGATAAGTAAGAAAAAGTAGTGGAGAGTAAAAAAAACGATCATGCAGCCCGTTTTTATATCTTTCGAATAATATTTTGAAGATTCCGTTACGCCTTTTCAGGCCGGAATCTTTTCGTCCCGATCGAACATTTTCCTATCCTTTGTACTTATTCTCCCTTTCACGGGTCAAGTAGTACAGTCGTGCTGTTGCTGAAAAACCCAGTAACCGGAAAAAAATTAGAAGGCCAGTTTTTTGACGGGGGGTCCTGTTTTTACTAATTTTTCAAAATTTCATCCCACTTTTTCAATCCCACAATCAACTTCCACGTCTTCGGCGCTGTGGACAAAAATAACGCCCGGATTTTTCTGAACATTTTGTCTCCTGGCACCGACCTCGTGGGGGTTGTAGTTTGCCACCCTCATCCCCCAATAAAAACCCTACACCCCGATTTTTAGGCAAACTTGGATTTAGCACCCGCGTCACCTACAAAATCACCTGTCAAAAAACTAGCCTTCTATTTTTTTCCGATTCCAATATACAGCACTACTGTACTAAAGAACAAATAACCAATAAAAAACTGTTATATAAAGATAGTTTTTACATTTCAGAAAACTCTATCCGGACAAACACGCGAAACTCGATGAATTTCAGGCTCATCTGTCGGAGACGAGTCACGAGATCGGCGCTCTAAAGGTCTGGCAATTTCAGGAGCTCAGTCACCAGGCTGCCGAAAGAATAATGAGCTCTTCACCTACCGAAGCCCTGAACGTACTTACCGATATCGCCCAAAATTTTCCAATGCAAGCGAAGTCGCTCATACGCACGAAAGTGAGCAACGAGATGAAGAAAGAGATGAAAGTGAATCAGGATATATTTTTCGGAAGCTTGCATATTCAGCCTACCGACACCGCGCTCTTTATAAACGGACTTTTCTTCGATCTCGAGTCGGTCGATGTGCTCTCGCTCTTGGAATCGCTGCGCGGCGAGCTGAGAGTCATGGAAGCGCTTCACAAAGTTGGTAAGAGATTCGCACGCCTCCGCCTTTTTTAAAGACCAAAAAATACCGAGTAACAGCCAAAAATAGTAATAAAACATGCCCCAAGTATCAAAAATGGTGAAGAAATCTTTTCTTTTTAAGGCGGGATATACATTTAGACAGGAACAAAAATAAGCAATATAGAGGGATTTTTAAAACTAAGAAATGATTATTCTACAATTATCAAACTTTAGGCACACTTTAATAGTATATTTAAGTATACAAAACAATTTTTTTCAATTAATTCATCATCAAAATGACGGAACTGTGGCAGAGTGTTACAGCAAGGTCGCCGCGGGCGTGGCGAATCGGCGTGCAGTCTAGCTTACCGTAGACTTTGATTTGCAAAAAAGTTCAAACAATTTTGCAGTTATAACATGTATAGTTTCTATGAGACGGCAATTAAAATGAAGAAAATGCAAATTTAAGTAAATGGCACGCATTTACAAAAAAAGTCAACATTCCACGCAAAATTTCTGTAAAATATGGATTAAAAAAGTAGTTTTTTATCCAATTTTTCAAAAATAATTCTCGTCAAGTAGAAGGTACCAATATCATCAATATTTCTATCAAGTTTCAACTCAATCGGCTTAATAGTTTCTAAGTAATCCTGTACGCCAATTTCGATAATGCAGTTTTGAAAAAAACGCGTTTGAAGTTCACGCCCGCTTCGATTCCGAGCGGTGAGGCACAGCGTTGACGGGCTGTAACGTTTGAAGTTTTTCGAATTTCGCCTTGAAACTTTCGGAAAATATTCTACATACATAATTCTATCGTTTAAAGAACAAAAAAAGAAATCGATTTTTTGATGGTTGTAAATATATATCCCGCCTTAAAAAAAACATGGAAATCAGCAAATTTCGTGCTCATCTAAATCTCCCCCCTTAAGGGGTCTTCTCACTTTACACGCTAAAGGAGGCTATTTTCATTATTTTTTAATAGGTTTATATTATAGATATTGATATAAAAATTGTTCTCTTATCAAGGCGTTAGGCCACAGTAACGAGTATAAAATCATGTGCGAATATAACAATTTTTTTTCTTATGAAAAAGTGATTCACTCATAAAATTAATTACAAATCTATTTAGTATGAATATCAAGCTGTTAGAAAATATATATTTTTTTTCGATGTACAAAATGGCCGACTACTAATATTTCCTTTTGTTGTCTTTTTTTAGGCGCTCCGTGGCGTGACATTTAGCATCCACAATTTTTTACCCAGAACAAAAAATAAATTTTCTCGTCAATCTACATTAGAATACCTAGATAAGTACGAACGGAATTTTAAAAATATTGTTTTATTCAAAAGTTGTAGGTATTTAAACTTAAAAAATGAATTTTCAGTGAAAAATTTCGGTATAACTGCTCATAAACTGCTCATAAAATGAAAAGTTTTCGATTAATCAGAAATTCCGTACGTACTTCTCTGCGAAATGCAATTAGGAACATAACTTCTAAATTTGAAGTAAATCGAGTGAAAATTGTTGAAGTTCTTTGTCACGCCAATTGGAAAAAAGCTGTTTCGAAAAGTTTCGAGTAATCGACCATTTTGAACATCGAAAAAAAAAAAACAAAAAATTATTTCTAACAGCTTGATATTCATACTAAATAGATGTGTCATTAATTTTGAGTGAATCACTTTTTCATACTAAAAAAATTGTTAAATTCGCACATGATTTTATACCCATTACTGTGGTCTAACGCCTTAATAACTTTCGAAATACATTTTTTTTAATTATTTATTTAAGCCACTATTTATAGACGAAAATGGTAGTTAAAAGTGTCCTCAAAAAATGGTCGGTCTGCGCTGTTGATGAAATCTCGGAGATGGATCATCCGAAACAAAAAATTCAAACGGTTTTAGATTCAGTATGTTAATGGCTATAGCGCATATCATACGATTTTTGATATATGCAAAAATAACAAAATGGCGGACATTTTTCGAAAAAACAAAAAAAACTTTTTTCACCGCTTTTGGCAACAAAAAAAATCGTAAAAATCAAAATTTAAAAAACCCTTGATATGCGCTATAGCTATAGTTGTAAAGAATATGTGGTTAAAATTTCATATGGATCGGTTCAGTAGTTTCGAAGATTTTATCAACAAGCCGTCGAAAAAAGTTGTTTCGAGAAAAACGCGTTTAAAGTTTGTTTGGGTTACATAGATACATACATTTTTAAAAAATGTATTTCGAAAGTGTATTTATTAAGTGGAACAACTTTTATATCAATATCTATAATATAAACGTATTAAAAAAATCATGACAGTAGCCTTTTTTTAGTGTCTAAAGTGAGAAGACCGTCAAGCTTGGGTTGGTGCATCTTTAAAGGACAATGTTGTTGTGTCTAATACGTGAATATGCGCATTTAGGATTCAGCAATAAAAAAATGGACAAGCTGCTGGCTCTCGATCTGTCGGGCGACCAGGAAAATCAAGATTTCGCCATCGACATAAGGGACTCGGCGATAACATGGGTCAACGATATAGAGACGGATTCTCAATACAACAGGTGGTCCCCGTCCCTCGCGGGACTTCTTCGTCCAACGTTTCCCGGAATGTTGCGAAATATACGCCGTAACTTGTACAATCTCGTTCTAATAATCGATCCGTTGAGCGAGTTGTCGAAGCCCTGCATCACCTTCGCCGAGTCGCTCTTCTCGGCGTACGTGGCACCGCTGCGCGTCGGTTTCGTATTCCACACGAATTACGACACGTCGGCTAGCGGTTTGACGGACCCGAGTATCGCGATCAACAATGCTTATCACTACTTCGCACTCAAAAGTCCCAAGGAAGCCTTGTACTTTTTGCACGAGGTGAGTACTGGCTTTGCGTACAAAAAAATATATATATTCAGCTTGTCGTTAAAGTTACGCTCTTTGTCGTCTGTGAGCGACATTATGGTGTTGAAGTTTGCATCGTTGGAATACAAGGAAAGTTTTTTTTACATTTTATTTTCCATACCTTTGTTATTATATCAGATCTTTTTTGCAGATTTATTTTTCGACCGTGACTTCGCTCGCGTAGACTTGTGTTGAATGCGCCTTAATGAAATGTGCTCTTGAAGTATTTCATTAAGGAACACGTAGAATTGTCCCGACTGGAAATGTTGTTCCGGCAGCCGGATCACTGAATAGGCAGGTTTGAAGATACGGTCCGGAAAACCGTAGAAGCGCCCGCCTGATCTGTGCTGGATATTTACTAGATCAGTGAATCCGGAGAACAGGGGTAATAAAGACAAACTGATCAGTCCTGAATCCGGTAATCTTACGAGGACCTTGTTAGGGCGCCAAAGTCCGTGCCTGATCGGCGCCGTATGTCTGCCGGATCAGTAGTGCCCAGATACCGATGTAAGAAGGCAGCATTAATCAAGCTCACATGAGACGACCCGCAACGCGTCCCTCACATGGCTCTGTTAAGGTTACCTGTCCAAGGCCTGATCGATTTTCCTTTTCCCAGCCATGCTCCGAGGTTGGCTAATCCAGTAGACATCCGGCGCCGATCCGCCATGCACTTCAAAGTGTATGTCTGATTTCCGCCGCATGTCTACCGGATAACCTTATTCGGGGCCATCAAAGTAAACAACGGAGTTGCTGCGTGCATAATTTCGGCAAGATTCTAATAACAGTAATATGGTGTGCATGCGGACACATCATCAAATCAAGATACAAAGAACGAATAAAAATAAATTTGAAATTTGCATCGTGGGAATGCAACGCTTTTTTTTCTTCCCTTTTCATTCGTTTATTTTTATCATCATCAAAAGGTAATCAATCACATCAATCGAATTAAATTTTATTGGCACAACTTAAACATTTTTTTTACAAAATCATCATCAGAAGCCTTTTTTGCAAATTACGGTCGTAATACTCTAATAAGAATGTGTAAAAACGTGTGAGTTATTATCACAGCCTAAATAGGCAGAAAAAATCCGGTAAAAAAAGAATTATCGTTGTATTGCAGCGATGCAATCTTCAACCCCATGATTAAAATTATTGATATTCTTTAGAATTATTGACATTCTTTAGAATAGAATTAAAATGATAAAAATATGCAATGAAAAAAAAGAGGTTTACACAAGTGTTGGAATGGCTAAATAGGTAGCGCGCTCAGCTCTAGAATTAGAAGACGTAGGTTCAATTCCGAGGGGAGGTAAAAAACGTTAACGAGGCAGGATACGTTTTATTCCAATTATCATATAGGCAGAAAAAAATATTCAGGCAAAAAAGCGTTTCACGCCCGGTAAAGCTCTGATCCAGCGGCCTGTATCGTGCCGCGGTACGGAATACGGTATGCCGGATGCAGCTCTGCCCCGGAGCAACATTTCTAGTCGGGGTGTTGAGCATTAATACTAACAAGGAACACCACTTTGGTGTCCTCCGATTTTGTTGAAACTTTTTTATGTGGAAGAATATCAAAAACTAAGAGACACGTTTTTTTTATCGGCGGAAAAACGGTTTTAAGTGATGAAACGCACCCTCAAAAATGGGGATGTTTTTCGTTTTTCGTCGATAACGTTTTAACGGTACGAGAAATAAAAAATTTCAAATTGCAAAAATGTTTATTTTTTTGTGTACTATACATTGGAGATGAGAACGATAACGTTATCGACGAAAAACGAAAAGCACCCCCATTTTCGAGGGTGCGTTTCACCCCTTAAAACCGTTTTTGCGCCGATAAAAAAAATACGTGTCTCTTAGTGTTTTATACTCTTCCACATAAAAAGTTTCCACAAAATAGGAGGAGGACACCAAAGTGATGTTCCTTGTAAGTTTCAAGTAAATCTGAGCAGATATTCAAACCATACAAACTTTGCTACCCCCTTTTCCCCTTAAGGATTTTATTTCCCAAAACGCTGAATTTTTATCAATTGTGTCTAGGAGCAGTTATAGAAAGGTTGATGTCAATTTTACCCGATTTTTGTTAGTTTCCGAGCAAACTTTTCCACCCCCTTACGTTTAGGGGCTGAATTGCGAAAAACGCTAAAATATTAGGTGTACAACTTTGCTTCTGCCGGTTTTTTCCCAAAATTTGAGGCTTTCTTGAAAGTGATTACCTTATCGTGATTCAAGGTACTGTCCGTGGGTAGCTACTACTTTTTCCCATCTTTTTGGCAATTGTCGGATGCGATCTCGCAAAAACGATGCGTCTTTTGAGGCGATCCACGAATCGATCCATTTCCGGACTTCTTCATAAGAGCGGCAATGCTGATCAGCCAGGCCGTGTGCCATCGATCGAAACAAATGGTAGTCGGAGGGAGCAACGTCTGGAGAGTACGGCGGGTGGGGTAAGACCTCCCATTTTAGCGTTTCCAAGTATGTCTTGACCGGTCTTGAGACATGTGGCCGAGCATTGTCATGCTGGAGGATAACTTTGTCGTGTCTCTCTTGGCACTGTGGCCGTTTCTCCTTCAATGCTCGGCTCAAACGCATGAATTGCGTTCGATACCGAATTCTTATTGCGTTTGGCACGAGTCTTCATCAAGTAATGCCTCCAGTTCGGAATCTTCGAAAATGTTCTCTCTTCCACCGCCATGTCGGTCCTCGACGTCAAAATTATCGGTCACGACATGTACTTTCACTAAGCACAGACTCGCCGTAAGTACTTGACAGCATTCGATGCGCCTCAGCCACAGTTTTCTTCAAATGGAAGCAGAAAATCAAAACTTCCCGCAAATTACGAGAATTTGACTCGAAAACTGACATATTCGATCGAGAATAAATTGAGGACAAATTCACTAATGTAGTGCTGTCGTTATGTTGACAGATTTCCAAGCTTACTGTGTGACATTTTTTATCTGCATATTTCGACCAGCACTTACCGCTGCAGCCATCTATTGAAAAACGTCGGAAGCAAAGTTGTACACCAATACGTATTTTATTAATTGCGTTGAAGAGCATTAAGGGGAGATATACACCTAGGAGCCGGAAAAAGGTCATTTTTGTGAATTTTTTCAAGGAAAAATATTTGAAATTTCAGATTGGGGTTTTAATTATCTAAAAGTATATACATTCAAAAATATGTTTAATTTTCTTTATTCAAAAATATCAAAAATATACAAGGATATTGTATGATCATAGGAGCGTCGTAAAAAAATCTGCGTATACGGTACCCACTGGCGGTTCTTAAAAAATCACCTGAAAAAAAAAAACCAAAAAGATGATTAAATTAGATACTATAATCTAATACTTGTCATAGCCGATTTTAAAAATATCGATTTATGACAAAATGGCGGACGTTTGAACATAAATAGTGATTTTTTGGCCAAAAATTAGTTATTATTTTGCCTATAAAACAAAAACTAAGTAACGGAAAAAAGTCCTATAATCCTCCGACAAGTACTAGATAATGGTGTATAGAATAACCACAAAAAACCTCAAGACAATCGGTTCATTGGTTTTCGAGAAATATCGGGTACCGATTTGAAAAACGTGGTTTTGAGAAAAACGCGTTTGAAAATTTGAGAATGAATAAATCATGAAATTTGTCAACTTACATGGAAAACCCTTCTTAAGGGAGGAACCTCCTCCAGACGACAGGTTTTTCAATATTTTTTTACAAAAAATTGGGAGCATTTATTGCAATTAATTCAATTACATGATAATATCGACGTTTAAATGAATACAAAAAAAAATTCATGGGTGAAAAAAACAAGACGGCTGCGCTAGAGGTGCTCGAACTTAGCTCCTAGAGTTTGCGCCGTGGAATGCCCAGGTCTTTATAGTTAACTAAAATCAACGAAACCTTTTTTTCATTAAAATAAGTAATTCTGCTTTGCATGAACCTAAATTTAGCAAAAAAAATTGAAAATTTGAGAATTAAAAAAAACACTTTTTTAAATAAAAAAATCGTTAAAAACAATATTTATTATAACAATTTATACGATTTTTAGGTTTATGCAAAGGCCGATAAGTTAAAGAATATCTGTACAAAATTTCAAGTTGATTGGTCCATTACTTTTTTAGTTACATTCCACGACACGGAAAAAAATACGTTTCGAGAAAAACTGGATTGAAGTTTTCGTTCTTGAAAAGTAGAATTCAGAGTGATTTATAATTACCAAAGCTTAAGGTCTTAGGCCACAGTAACGGGTATAAAATCATGTGCGAATTTAACCATTTTTTTCGTATGAAAAAGTGATTCATAAAATTAATTATACATTTATTTAGTATGAATATCAAGGTGTTAGAAATTTTTTTTTGTTTTTTTTTGTCGATTTATAATATGGCCGACTACTCGAAACTTCTCGAAACAGTTTTTTTTCCAATTGGCGGGACAAATAATTTCAATAATTTTCACTCGATTTACTTCAAATTTAAAAGTTTTGTTCCTAATTGCATTTCGCAGAGAAGTATGTACGGAATTTCTGATTATTCGAAAACTTTTCATTTTATGAGCAGTTTATGAGCAGTTATGACGAAATGTTTCACTGAAAATTAAAAGAATTTCAAGCTATTGATTTCAGTTGCATTCCAACGAATTAAGGCCTTAGGCCACAGTAACGGGTATAAAATTATGTGCGAATTTAACAATTTTTTTTCGTATGAAAAAGTGATTCACTTATAAAATTAATTACCCATCTATTTAGTATGAAATCAAGCTGTTAGAAAAAATATATATTTTTTTTTCGATGCACAAAATGGCCGACTCCTGACATTTGCTTTTGTTATCTTTTTTAGGCGCTCCGTGGCGTGACATTTAGCATCCAAAACTTTTTACCTAGAACAAAAAACAAAAATTCTCGTCAATCTACATTAGAATACCTAGAGAAGTACGTACGGAATTTAAAACAATATTGTTTTATTCAAAAGTTATAGGTATTTGAAGTTAAGAAATGAAATTTCGTTATAACTGTTCATAAACTGCTCATAAAATGAAAAGTGTTCGATTAATCAGAAATTCCGTACGTAATTCTCTGCGAAATGCAATTAGGAACATAACTTTTAAATTTGAAGTAAATCGAGTGAAAATTGTTGAAGTTATATGTCGCGCTAATTGGAAAAAAGCTGTTTCGAGAAGTTTCGAGTAGTCGGCCATTTTGTACATTGAAAAAAAAATCTAACAGCTTGATATTCATACCAAATAGATGTGTAATTAATTTTATGAGTGAATCACTTTTTCATACGAAAAAAAAATTGTTAAATTCGCACATGATTTTATACCCGTTACTGTGGCCTAACGCCTTAACTCCATGCGACATTTCCATTGATATTTCCTCCATGTTTATTTTAGTTGGCAAAAAATCTGGGGCCTGAAATGAACGTCGACTCGGTGAAGAAGGCGATAAAAGCGCGCGATCCCTCGGCAAACGTGAATTACATTCTCGGCGAGGATTCCGAGTACGACGTTGGTCGTCATCTGGCGAGCGATTTTGTCAGGCGTACGGGATTCAAAAAATTTCCACAAGCGTTGCTGAACGGCGTGCCCTTGCCGACTACCGATCTCGACGCCGATTCCTTCAAGGAAACCGTCTTTGCGGCTATCATGACGCAGACGCCGCTGCTGCAAAAAGCCGTCTACACCGGTGAGGTCACCGAGGGCGATGACGTCGTTGACTTTATCATGAATCAACCGAACGTCATGCCGAGGTAATATCTTATAACGTGCAAATTTTTGACAAAAACGTAAATCCACTCACCCAAAAGGTTCCAGCACTCACCACTGATCCTAAATCCAAAATCTATGATGTGCGTTTTGTAACGGGCGAATAATACTCATGGCTGTTACGCGTATGGAGAACAGGAAAAACTCGGAGAATTTTTTTTCGTCCTGGAAGAATCAGTGAAGTCCGGGAATTTTGAAAATTTTGTGGTGTTTTTCCAGAATTGACTTCTTAAAAGAATTACGAAAAATGTCATCGGCTTGAAAAAAAAACTGAAAAGGATCAAAATAAATATTTAAGTATATTTTTAATATTGGGTTTTAAACTTAATTTCCGCTGTTTTTTAATGTGGTAACCACTGAAGCTTTTCGAATCAGACCAAGATTATGTAAACGTTTGCTAACAGCCGTTTCAGAAACGTTTAACACATCAGACAATTCTTTAAGGGGTCTTCTCACTTTAGACGCCAAAAAGGCTACTGTCACGATTTTTTTGATAGCGTTATATGTTAGATTATGATATAACAGTTGTTACACTTAATAAATACACTTTCGAATTAGTTTTTAAAAAATTATTTATTTATTTAAGTCACTATTTACAGACGAAAATGGTAGTTAAAAAATGTCCTAAAAAAATTGTAGATCTGCGCTGTTGATGAAATTTCGAAGATGGATCATCCGAAACAAAAAAATCAAACGGTTTTAGATTCAGTATGTTAATGGCTATAGCGCATATCATACGATTTTTGATATATGCAAAAATAACAAAATGGCGGACATTTTTCGAACAAACAAAAAAACGTGTTTTTTCGGCCGTTTTTGACAAACAAAAAAATATTAAGTATCAACATTTTTTTAAATCCTTTATATGCGCTATAGCTATAGTTGTAAAGAAAATGTGGTTAAAATTTCATAAGGATCGGTTCAGTAGTTTCGAAGATTTTATCAACAAGCCGTCGAAAAACGTTGTTTCGAGAAAAACGCGTTTAAAGTTTGTTTGGATTACATAAATACACGAAAACAATTTTTATTATGTATTTCGAAAGTGTATTTATTAAGTGTAACAACTTTTATATCAATATCTATAATAAAAAACAATTTTTAAAAATCATGAAAATAGCCTTTTTTCAGCGTCTAAAGTAAAAAGACCCCTTAAGAGTCTGACATCGATCTTCATCGAGTAAGGCCTCCAATTCTTTATCTTCAATTTTTTTTTCGGCTGTCCTGAACGTTCTTTGTTTTTAAGGTAGAACGAGCGCTCTTGATTTCTATAAATTATGTTCAATTCATTATGTATGCTTGAGTGAAATTTCAGAACAGTCGACTATTTAGATTGGGAGATAATGGGTTTTTAAATTGCAACTTTTAACACTGCAGAGTCTGCATTGACCGAAAGTCAGTGTCTCAAAATTGTGAAAAAATTGTGAACAAAAATTATGTTTAGATAGCAAACCAGTTAGGGAAAGAGTGACAAAAGTTTGGATTCCCTTTACTATACATTTTTGCTAAAAACGTTCAGCAAAGACAGAATAATTATCCGTAAAAAATATTTGTCCCCTATAATAAGAAGACATATGCCAACACTGCAGAACGGTATTGTTCAATATTTGGAGAAAAAAAAAATTATCGTGTTCCTAAAGTAAAAAACTTTTATCATTAAAAAGATATTTGCGTTATAAATATTAATATTTTATATTGTTTATGTTATTTTCATTAACAAATAAAAGTGTTGGTTAATTCATAACTAATTAAAAGCTTTGTTCGATTAAAAATTACTTCCAAATAAAAATTTGTGTTGCAGTATTAATTTAAATATGACGCGCAAACTTACGCCATTGGATACGTGGAACGATGCGGTGTTGCCATGTCTTCTTATTATAGGGGACAAATATTTTTTAAAGTTGCAATTTTAAAACCCATTATCTCCCAATCTAAATAGTCGACTGTTCTGAAATTTCACTCAAACATGCGTAATGATATGAAGAATGTCTGGTTAAAATTTGAACAAAATCTATAGAAATCGAAGGCGCGCGCTCGTTCTACCTTAAGGCCAAAATCGCCGGTTTTGAATCGTCTAAACCAATCTCTGCACGTTGTCTCAGATGAGCTCATGTTCACCATAAGCTTCTCGAAGCAAGCGATTACTTTCAGCAGCACTTTTTCAAAAATTAAAGCAAAAAAACAATGCTGTTCAGTTGGTTTAAACCTGACATTTTCGATACTATAAAAAAAGTAGTGTACAAGTGAATTCACTCTCGAATACTGAATATTGTAGGTCATGTCAAATACTTCAACACAGTATAGTTTAGTATTACTTCTATGAAAATAATACTAGTTACGCCATCTAATCTAAAACGGCGGAAATTAATTTTAAAACCCAATATTTATTCTTCATTATATACAAAAAAGTTATGTCAGTGCCAATCATTGAAAATTTAAAAAACTAAAAAATACTTTATTCTAAAGCTCCATGCATTTTCATTCGATTTGTCGATACACAACCACACAATTTTTATTGTAGATAAGTGTTTACGTGTATTTTTAATTTATTGAAACCAACATAAAAATTTGGTGATTCTTTAGATAAGTGACTTTTCTGAAAGATTAGCCTAAAATTATTTTTTTGCTACTTTCTCACTTATTAGGTTATAAATTATGATATTCAGTCGGGGGAAGCTGACATTTTTCATTAACAACTTTATTACGAGCAAAAAATCGTTAAAAATAATTTCGAATATTTCAGAAACCCAAACAAACAAACCCAATATAGGCGTCGAAATTTTCAACAATGCCCTATTTTATCACGTGTTTCCGCGAACTTCAAAACCCCACAACTTTTTATGGGAAGTGAATTTCAGCTTCTTCCGACTGAATATAATCATTTATAACCCAATAAATAAGAAAATAGTTAAAAAAAAATTTGGGCTCATTTTTCCGAAAAGTCACTTATCTAAAGAATTACTAATTATTTTTCGAATTTTAGTTTTTTTTTTTATTTTTATTTTAATATTAACATTTTTCATATATTTGATCTTAAAAAAATATGTCCTTCATTTTACCCCAATCTCCCTGGATTATTTGCAAAACCTGGAAAAGTCGGGGAATTTCCCAGTCGATAATGCGTAACAACCGTGAATACTCGTGTTTATTTGTTATCGACTAATAATAGCAATAATTCGGCGAATATAGACTGAACGAAAGGGTCTTACAAACTGAGAAGAACAAGTGGTTGAATCTGATCGGTGAACTGCCGGATGACGACGTATATACCAACTGGAATCCACAGGACACAGCCGCATGGTTGATGGCGAATACAAAGTATCTGTCGGTTCCACGGCGAACGAGCGTGCGGCATTTGTATTCCTTCTGGATTGTGGTCGATCTCGAGACCGAAAACGGCAGACAATTATTGCGCGAAGCACTAGAGTATTTGGTAAGAAATTATATTCAAGTATTTTTAGGGTTGCGTAATCAAAAAACGAACACTTGTCACTTCCCGACGTCCGTCCGTCTGTTACAAACTCAGATTCTAGGTTTTAGACCGCAATGGTATTTTTTTAAATTAATTTAAAAAATTGGCGGTTTTATGGTACGCGAGGCAGGTACGCGAGGCCGGTACGCGAGGCAGCCTCGCGAGGCAGGTACGCGAGGCAGCCTCGGTACGTAAGCTTCGAGCGCGGCAACCCAAACAAGCGATGCGAGCGAGGCACGTCCACATACCTAGTGCGAGGCGGTGTCGCGCGAGGCTGCCTCGATTCTTGCCTCGGCCTCTCTGGACACGGCTATTCGACATGCAGACTCGTCAGAATTTTAACAGTCAGGGTAACCGGAGAAATAATAAAAATTGTTCATGTCTGATCACAGGAATCGAACACCGACGTGAGACTGACGATAATAGTGAACAGCGACAGTAACGATCCCAAAGCAAACCAAATCAACAGAATAGCTCTAGCAGCTTTGAAAACTCTGTCCGGCGAAAAAGCCATAAATTACGTCAGTCGTTTGATCAAAGAAGAAACAGTGAAGTCCATCAGAAATAATGATTTCGATATTGGACAAGATGAAGTTGAAGCTGCAACGAAGGAGCAAGATTTCGCGCTCGACGTGCATCGTTTTTACGTGAAAAGTGTTCTTGAGCTCGAGGCGGGAGGCAGAGCTATCGTTTGCAACGGGCGTATCGTCGGACCGTTGGACGAGGCGGAGGAATTCACCAGCGAAGACTTCGCGCTTCTCGAGAGATTCAGTCAGAGCACCTACGGCGATAAGTTGCTATCGAATTTGATGAAACTACAAACCATCGAAGACGATGACGACGATTATGGTAAAAATTTACTCACATTCCTTTTTTTTTGCCGCTTTTAAGGTAATCCTATCGCTTCGTACTAGTCATACCACTGATCATACTTAAGACTTGTAGCAATTCATATTTTTAACATATGCAAAAAACATAATTTGTAATAACTAAAATTTTCCATGTGTAAGCTCTGGGTGTAGTTCCGAATAGCCCATACCGCCGATTAATTTGAAATTTCGTGTACCCATGTATTTTGACTGGCGATCACGAATATGATAATGAAAATTGTCACAAAAAGTGATTTTTCAAAAGTTTTTCTATTTTATTTTGATAAATGTTGATCTTAGAGAAAAATGTTTCCTACAAAAGTTGTAGCCTATAAAGAGATTGATCTTTTATGTTCTATACAGTTTTTGTCAAAAACCATTCTGTTTCGAGAAAAATGGGATAATGCTCCATAAGTACAATTTGCTAAAATTCATTAGTTTCGATATTATCTACTTACGCACATTACCGCGGGAAGGTTATAGGGAAGGAATATAGAGAATTTTCAAGGTATATGGGGAATTTTCAAAGAATATAGGGAATTTTCAGGAAACTCAGGGAATATAGGAAATTTTTAGGGAAATTCGATATATCGAATAAAAATATGTTCGGAAAATGCAATTTTTTGACGCACCTAGGTAGACGTAGCCCGTCAAATTATTTTTTCTCGCATAAAATTCCAGTGCACGTTCTATTTCGATGTTTACAGAGAAGAACGAAGTATCGGATGACATGATAATGCAAATATCGTCGTTGCTAGTTCCAAGACCGCAAACGCGTAGTCGGTACGAGGTTCCGTTCCGCAGCGACGAATACAGGTTCGTTTTCGGCGTACGTGGAGGCGGTAAAATCAAAGAAAAAAGAAAAGTATACAGTTTCACCAGTCCTTAAGGGGTCTCCTCACTTTAGACGCTACAAGAGGCTATTTTCAGGATTTTTTTTTCATAGGTTTATATTCTAGATATTGATATAAAAGTCGCTACACTTAGTAATTACACTTTCGAAATACATTTTAAAAAATTGAAGTTCATTTATAGACGAAAATGGTAGTTAAAAAAATGTCCTAAAAAATTTGTAGGTCTGCACTGTTGATTCTCGGAGATGGATTATCCGAGAGAAAAGAATCAAACGGTTTTAGATTTAGTATGTTAATGAAAACAGCGCATATTATACGATTTTTGATATATGCAAAAATAACAAAATGGCGGACATTTTTCGAAAAAAACAAAAAAGGTTTTTTTTCGCCGTTTTTGGCCAAAAAATAGCACAATAAAAAAATTCCTTGATATGCGCTATAGCTATAGTTGCAAAGAATATGTGGTTAACATTTTAGATGGATCGGTTCAGTAGTTTCGAAGATTTTATCAACAAGCCGTCGAAAAACGTTGTTTCGAGAAAAACGCGTTTTAAGTGTGTTTGGGTTACATTAAAACATTCAAAAAAAACTTTAATGTATTTCTAAAGTGTATTTATTAAGTGTAACAGCTTTTATATCAATATCTATCATATAAACCTGACAAAAAATTCATGAAATTAGCCTTTTTTAGCGTCTAAAGTAAGAAGACCTCTTAAGGGGTTATATACAGTCAGGAGGTCCAAAAAGATCGATTTTTCAAGATTTTTTCTTGAGGAGACCTTTAAATCTATTAAAGTAAAAATTTGTACACATATTATGGTAACTTTTACCTGCATTTTTACATTTTTTATTTGTAAAAATAATTATTTTGAAAGCTGCTGTAGCTGATCTGCGGGAGCACCTATAAAAAAAGGCGTCATGCGGTGAGCTCGGTATCTCTGGACTGGATCATTTAAATTGAAAAAACCAAGATAGTCAATTTAATGGACTATCTTGCCATTGATCGAAGGGATAAGCAAAATAATAATTTTTGACAGAATGGCGGGTTCTCAAAAAAAATCGATTTTTGACAAAAACTTAGGCGTTAAATTGTTTATAAAATGGAAAATATTTATCGGTGACAAAAAACCTTCGATTAATTACTAAAAAATATACTTGAAAAGATTGTGTTTAAATTTGAGACCGCTCGATTCAGCCATTTCCGAGAAATCTTGCTCACAGACTTTAAAACACACAGTTTTGAGAAAAACTCGTTTAAGGGGTTAGGCCACAGTAACGGGTATAAAATCATGTGCGCATTTGACAATTTTTTTCGTATGAAAAAGTGATTCACTCATAAAATTAATTACACATCTATTTAGTATATCAGGCTGTAAGAAAAAATATATATATTTTTTTCGATGCACAAAATGGCCGACTACTAATATTTTCTTTTGATATCTTTTTTTAGCATTCATAATTTTTTACCTAGAACAAATAAAAAATTCTCGTCAATCTACATTAGAATACCTAGAGAAGTACGTACGAAATTTGAAAAATATTGCCTTATTCAAAAGTTGTAGGTATTTGAATTGAGTTGTAGGTATTTTAATGATTTTTCAGTGAAAAATTCAATGCGAAATGCAATGAGGAACATAACTTTTAAATTTGAAGTAAATTGAGTGAAAATTGTTGAAGTTACTTGTCACGCCAATTGGAAAAAAGCTGTTTCGAGAAAAACGCGAAAAAAATCGATTTTTTGAAAATTCTTCTGTGGCCTTACCCCTTAAGGTTTCAAAAGCACTTTACATGTAGTAAAAAAAAACAATAACAAATGTGCGTGTAACTTCGAGAATATTTGCCGGATTGACAAGAAATTTGCCGTGTGTAATTAAAAACACGTACATTACGAAAATAAAATGAAAATCGATTTTTCGAAAATTTTAACTGTATATAACCCCTTAGCACCGACACCAATTATTTTCTTTCCACAGCGCGGTGAAAATACCGGCTGCGAATCCGAACGAGGTAGCCTTCAATTTGATAGCGATCGTCGATCCCGTTTCTCGCGGTGCCCAGAAACTCGGCGCGATACTAACCACTCTGAAAAAATCATTGAACTGCAACATAAAAGTATTCCTCAATTGCGTGGAGAAGAACAGCGACATGCCCCTCAAGAGTTTCTATCGCTTCGTTCTCGAGCCCGAGCTGCAATTTTCCCCGGACGGGCAATTGTCCGGTGCGGTGGCAAAATTCACAAAACTACCGACGTCCTCGCTCCTCACGCAGTACATTCACGCGCCGGAAAATTGGTTGGTCGAGGTCGTCAAGAGTGTCTACGATTTGGACAACATAAAATTGGACAACGTGGCGATAGGTGTTCACAGTGAATTCGAACTGGAGCATCTGTTGCTCGAGGGACACTGTTTCGAGGCGTTGACGGGAACTCCACCGCGGGGATTGCAAATAACACTCGGCAGTGAGAGTCAACCGGTCACGGTTGATACCATCGTGATGGCTAATCTGGGATACTTCCAACTGAAAGCCAATCCCGGTGAGTGGATTCTGCGACTGCGCGAAGGCAGATCCGCCGAAATTTACGACATAACGAGCGTCGGTGGTCAGGACGTTGTGCAAAATGGCAATGAGGTTAAAGTTCTCCTGAGCACACTTCGTAGCCACGTGCTCAAGCTCAAAGTGTCCAAGAAACCGGACAAAGTCGACATGGATTTATTGTGGGAGGACGAGAAGAGCTCCGGACTTTGGAACTCCATTTCGAGGTGAGCGAATAGAAGGAAAGGAAAAAAAACGTCGCAATTTGACTACTCCCAAGCAGTTTTGTGAAACATACACAGTTACGTGTTCTTTTTCTATCTCTTCATCCGTTCTGTTCTAGCTTTTCCAATTTTTGGTAAGCTCATTATTTCTATGTAGTATGCTCGTAGAACACTTTGGTTTGTGTTAAGGCCTTATATACACTTGTGGCGGGCGAAGGGACGTGATTTTCTTGATTTTTTTCCGACGGGACAATGAATGTTTATTGAAAAACTGTGAAAAACATCGATTAGTACATATTTTCATTTACTTGTACAATTTTTTTAATTCAAAAATATTTCACAATGGCGGAACTCCAGCTGTCTTCCAGGAGCGCCTTCTTTTGAGCATCAGTTGCGTTGGACATGATAACTCGAGAACGGTTCATCTGAAATCAGAATTTGAAAATGATTTCATTAGTATATTGCATTGGCATGGGCCTGGACGAAGGATTGGTAAACAATTTGATTTTAAAAAAATTATGATAATTTTAACAAAAAAATAATTTTTTAAAGTGCCAAATTTTCGTTTTTTTGTTAAATTTTTTTTTTCAACAAAATTCAAAATTCTTCGTTCAGGCCCTAGCTTTTATCATAATAAATAAGTGGTATACATTTGGTATGGATCGGATTAATAGTTTTTTAGTAACCGTGTCCACCGCAAAGGTGTTCCTCAAAAAAGACGATTCTGAGATAATCGCGTTTAAGATTCAAGTATGTTTCTTTTACATTTGAAGTTAATTTATTCATACTAACATGGAGTTGTCGATTCGAGGGCCATACAGTAATCCTTCTGCATTCTCTGCAGCCTCTGAAACATTCATTTGATACTGCCGACGAGCCATTCTTCCTTCTCTTGTGTTACGTTTGCCGAGCAACACTCGGCAAGCGTAACACGCGACTTGCGCGGTCGTGCGGTTGAAATACCTATAACTGCGAATCTAATGCTCCGATTTTTATGAAATTTCGCGAAAATATTCATGAGATATTGTACTTAAAGAATATGCAATAAAAACATTCTCCATTTTTCCGGCCATTGCAAGTGTACATAAGGCCTTAAGGGGCTACATCTACCTAGAGGCCCGAAAAAATGTGGCCGAATTCAGAGTTTTTTTCTGGGAAACTGTTGGTGACGAAGAAACGCATTTTTTTTAAACCCAAAGGTACATATATTGATAGCCTTTCAAAAAAAATCGCCAAAAATACAGAAAAACATGGCCGCAGGCAGATGGTGAAACCTTTTTTTCGCGACGTTTGGCCGTGGACACTCTCCAGCTTGAACGGTTCATCCGAAATCTAAAAACCAAACGGGTTATTCAAGTTGACAATTGATACGAGTCGTTGACGATTTTCAAAATCATTAATTTTAATACCGTGGCGACGAATTGAAACTCGAGCATACAAAAACTATGAAAAAAGTCGTCGTTTTTACGTAACTATTGAAAAATGAAGATTGATTTTGAAAAAGTGAGATCGTCAACGACCTTCCAATGTTTCTCATCATATCTCCTGGAAATTTGGAAATAATCCATCGAGTGGTTGTCGAGATATCATGTCCACCGACTTTGAGGACAGTGTTTCGAGAAAAAACACGTTTTAAGGGATGACACCACTCTAGCGGCAGAAAATAAGGCCTAACTTTGACAATTTATTTTGGGAGTATGAAAAAAGGAATAGGATTTCTTTTGAGAGGGTTTATTTAACACATATTAAAGAATAAAAAAAAAAATTATGATAATTTTCATACAAAATGGCGGCGACAGAGCCCATCTTGAAAAACGTGTTTTTTACAAATAGCTTCACGGGAGGACGGTTTTCTCGTAAAGTATAAGACCTGGATCATAAACCAAACACAATTATAATCTATATATTATTAGCTATGGGACTACGTAGGGATTTTTTAAAATCAAATTTTGAAAAAATGGCGCACTTTGAAAGAAATAAATCGATTTTTTGCCCAAAAAATAAGCAGTAAATTGTGTATAAAAAAAGTTTATATTTACTCAAAAGAGGTCTACGTACTTCCATAGAGAATGTAATTGTGAAGCTACTATCAAAATTTCAAATCGATCCATGCAAAGGTCTTCGAGTAATCCGTGCTCTCAGTTTGAAAAAAGTGGGTTCGAGAAAAACGCGTTTAAGGGGCCAGTCCACTTTGGAGCCACGGAAAAAAGGCTATTTTCGTGATTTTTTGAGGATTTTATAAAAGATATGAATATAAAAGTTGTTGGGCTTGATAAATGGTCTTGAAATACATAAAAAAAAAATTAATTCATTTTTATTCATTTTTAAGTACAAAAACTATAGTTTAACGTAACGCCTCAAAAATAGGTGGGCTAGGTAGCTCCATCGCAACTCGGCGACGGCTTGTCTGAAACAAAAAAATCAAGGTCCATTAGATTCAATATGACACCAGCTACAAAATGACCCTCGGATATAAAGTTTTATCAAAACAAAAAAAATGGCACATGAAAAACGAAAAAAGTTTTAAAAAACGCGTTTTTTTCGCAGTTTTCGCAAAAAAAAGAGTAAAAATCAAAATTTCAAAACCATCGAGGGTCATCTTGTTGCGAATCATGTTTACAATATGTAGTTCAAATTTCAAGAGAATCGGTTTATTAGTTTTAGAGATACGATGGAGCTAGATTTTGAAAACGTTGTTTCGAGAAAAACGCGTTTGAAGTTTATACTATGAAAAACTCTTACCGAAACTCAATCGGCAATTCCTGCACCGTACAAAATCCCTTCTGATTGCTCATCATCGTCTATTTCTTCAAGTCTTGCTTGCTTTTGATTTTTTTAAATTATCAAAGTGGACAGGCCCCTTAAAGTTGTACGAGGCGCCTGAAAGAAGTCCGAAGCGCTGCGGAAAAATCGAATTAAAAAAAAATCACTACAGGACCAATTGCATATAATTTTTATGACCCTAAAATATTTTTTAAGCAAAAAAACGATTTTCCCAAAATCCTAGAGTGGTGTTATCCCTTAACGGGGTGTCTTTCGCTGGAAGCCCCATTTGAAGTGCCAGAATGATGCATTTTTTTCCTAGAAACACATTGGTTGGAATAAATTACTTTTTTCCCAACATGTTGTACACATGTTTGTGGTTACAATGTAATTTTTTCGGAAGACAACCTTTGAAAGTGTTCGTGGTGCTGCATGTGACGTTGCGGTCCTCCAGCGGCGAGGCCTGAAACGGCGGGATCTCTACCAGGCTCAAATGTAATCTGAAACGAAAACAAAAAATGTTTTCTTTAAATATATCCAACTGGCTATGGGTTCACGATCCACTTTTCGATATTTCAAAAAATACGAAAAAATGACAGCTTCTCCAAAGAAAAGTCTGAGTCTTTGTTATTAACAAATGGTTCATCCAAGCAAAAAATGCGATCGTGAACCGAAAATGACTACTGTTTGAACGCTAACTGTGCAAATTCAAGTCAATAGTGTGAAAGTTACTCAAGATATCAGTCCCGCTGTGTCAAGATGTAGTTTCGAGATAATCGCGTTCAAACTCGACGGATCGCGGTAAACCTGACGTACACTGTTCCACCAGAATAGGTGTGACTTCGTCGATTTTTAGAATTTCAGGATCCGGTTGATCTTAAAATATTCTTGCAGGTTCACACTGTAAAAATATGCAGAAAATGATTTTTTGAAGTTTCCAGGAAGGGATACCCCCTTGAGGGAAGGTTCTACCTTGTTGGGCCAAAAAATGTTCGATTTTTCACCAATTTTTTATGTGAAAAGTATTAAATATAGAATGTTGATATTTGTTATGTTGACTAAGCGGTCTTTATTGAAAAGCAAAATATTTTTTAAAGTTTGACAAAACATAGTAGTGAGAGTGGGAGGAGCCACGTATGTCGGTGCGCTGGCGATGACATTCTTCGCTTGCGGAAGTCCTAAGTCCCGGACACGTGATCTGAAGCAAAAAAATCAAACATATTTTTACTTTGTACAATATTGTGTATAAGTTGACCTAGAATCAAGAAGAAAAATTGAAAAATAAAAAAATAGTGAGCAAAAAATTGCGAAAAACAAACTTCCTTCCGATCGCTCACTAATTTTTTATTTTTCAATTTTTCTTCTTAATTCTAGGTCAACTTATACACAATATTGTACAAAGTAAAAATATGTTTGATTTTTTTGCTTCAGATCACCTGTCCGGGGCTTAGGACTTCTGCAAGAGAAGAATGTCATCGCCCGCGCACCGACATACGTGGCTCCTCCCACTCCCACCACCATGTTTGGTCAAACTTTAAAAAATATTTTGATGTTCAATAAAGACCGCTCAGTCAACATACCAAATATCAACATTCTATATTTAATACTTTTCGCATAAAAAGTTGGAGAAAAATCGAACATTTTTTGGCCCAACAAGGCAGAACCTTGTACCGCTCGCCCGGCCTATTAGAAGCTGTAGCTCAATCAATTTTAGGAATATTTCAATGAAATTTTCAGGGAATATAGCTAAAAAGTGACACCATCGAATAAAAATATTTTGGAAAATGCTTTTTTTCACTTAGGTAGATGTAGCCCGTTAATAGTAAAAAAAATATCGCTATCGAAATATCCTTCCTGGCCCGATTATATTTGTCTCACGTGAGTGCTCTCGTTGCCCAGGACATTCACCAACGCCGACGAGGCTGCCGAATCCGAAGAGAAGCTCAATATATTCTCACTCGCTTCGGGACATCTGTACGAGAGATTTTTGAAGATAATGATGCTCAGCGTCACAAAACACACTAAGACACCGGTGAAATTCTGGTTCTTGAAGAATTATCTTTCGCCAACGTTGAAGGTAATGTGGTTTTTCGTATTCTTGCATGCGATAAGAAAACCTCAGGTAACGGTTTTCGGTTTTTCCGACGAGTTATCAGTTACAATTAGGGTATTTGACTGTTGTACGGAAACCATCTTAAATGGTCAATTATTCTACAGTATGCTCACAATATTTTCTATAATAATAATAATAATAATCGAGTTTTATTTGCACAACTTGCTTTCCAAGTTTTTTACAAAAAGTTTCCGATTTGTTTATACACATTTTTCTTACATCGACCTTAATTCTATGTTCTACCCCGCATATCTTTGCTCTCTTTTTGCCACTTTACTCCTCATCTCCCTCGCTTTCAACTCCCTCTTCCTCCTTGTGCATTTTTTTACATAGTTCCTCTATTTCTCTGAAATACTGGCATATCCCTATATTTATCTTTCCACTCAACATGTTTATAATTTCCCCCTTTATCGCCACCTTATCCACTCCGTGCACCCACTCCTCAGCTTCCTTTCTCGATTTCGTCGTTACAATTTTCCATTCTTTTTCGCATATTAGTAGGTGCTCCATTGTTTCATCTTCTTTCTTGTAAATTCTGCATCTCCAGTTCTTTTCCCCCTTCTTTCCCACTCTCCATATATTTCTTTATCCCTACCCTTCACACCCTCTTCCGCCCAATACTTCCATGGCCTTTCCTCATTTTCCACGATATATTTGTAGTTGCCATTATATGACGGTTTTCTTATTCTTTACTCCTTCTCGTCCACAATTTTCTTTTTTAGGCATTCCAAACCTTTTTCATCTTTTCATTTATTTAATCCTCTTCCCTTCTTTCTCTTATCATTGTTACTACGTCCTCTATCCCCATATCTTTTAACACTTTCTCCAAGTTCTTTCCCCACTTTGATGGCATTCCGTTAGAAATTTCCCCTACCTCCTCCATCAAACAGATTTTTTGCCATCTTGAATCTTCCATCCTCAGTACCTCTCTTATGTACCTAAACACTCTTTCTCTTATCAAATAGGCTATTGTTGGCACACCCAGCTCCCTTCTCCAAATATAGTTCGGGGTTGTTTTATTTACTCCTAGCGCCATTTTACAGTATCTGCTCTGTATTCTTTGAAACACCCCAATTTCCCCTATTCTCCAAATCTCTACTCCGTACGTGGCTCCTGCTTTTACTATTGTTTCTAATAAATAGAGCTTCTCTTCTATCATATATCTTCCCGCTCTCTTCCATATCCCCCAAACCATATTCGCTGCTTTTTGCGTCTTCCCGGCCAGATTTTTACCATGTGCCCAAATTAAATTCTTGCTTATAAACCAATATCCTAAATATTTAAACTCCTTCACTATCTGCATTTTTCTCCCTTTAATCCCCCATTCTTCATTCTTCTTTCCTTTTCCCCCGTTCCTAAAAATCATTATCTTTGTTTTTTTTCGCATTTATTTCCATTTTATTATTGTCTGCCTACTTTTCCAAGTCCTTTAATGTGCTGCTTAAACCCTCCACTGTATCCGCTATCGCCGCCACATCATCAGCATATTTTATTGCAAAGTTTTTCGTTTCCCACTACCTCTCCTCCTTCATTTTTCCTTTCCCACATATCCTCTTAATCATCTACGTAGATATAGAATAAAACCGCTCTTAACGCGCATCCTTGCCTTACCCCTATATTCGTTCTGAAACTTTATGGAGTTATCCCATTCGTTTGCACCTCTGCCCTTGTATCCCTATAAATTTCCTTCATTGTTTCCAGCATTTTTCCTTCTATTCCTTTCTTTTTTAATTTTCTGATCATTATTTCCCTACACACTCGATCAAACGCTGCCTTAAAATCCACAAACGCTAAATATAGCTTTCCTCCTTTCACTTTTGATTGTTTATTGATGACCGCGCTTAAAGTAAATATTTGATCCCTTGTTCCTCTGCCTTTCCGGAATCCTGCCTGACTTTCTTTTAATTTTTTGTTCCTCTCTATCCATTTGTTTGGCCTTTCTGTCATCATTTTTGTTAGCAACTTATATCCTGCATCTAATAGTGATACCCCCCTATACTTCTCTGTCTTCACGATATTTTCTATTTCTTCGTGAATGTCAGTATTTACGATATAAATGGGCAACAAAATTTAAATATCCACCCAGACCGCCGAAACGCTCCCGTTGTCAGATATGTAGTCACGTGACGCCTGTGACGTCACATGTCAGTAAACAAGGTAAAAGGTCCTATATCGCCGCGGGTGGAGGTCAAAATGTCGAATGACCAAATATAGAAAGACAAAGATTTCGAACCGACAGAATTATGAACTCTCAAAATAACGAAGGTTAAATTATTCGAAATGTTATCCTTTGACCGATGACGAAATCGAATAACTATTACACCAAAGGATTATTCATTCGAGAGTTCATTTATTCGGGAACATATATTCAGATAGTCTGCAGTTTGAGTCATACAAATACCGATTCGAACAACCTACAACATTCATATCTCTGAAATAGAAAAAAAGTGAGTATCTAATATTCGTAATACCGTCTATAGCAAAAAGCCATATATGGAGACTGAAAACTTCGAAAGTCCAGATCTTAGAAACGCAAATGATCGATGGTCCGTAATGGCAAATATGGCATGGCTGCCTGACCCGACTGACCACTAACGCCATCTGCCATCTTCATTCTGAAGCGCAAGTACACTGAGAAAAAAACCAATTGAATCAAAAAAATATATTCATTGATTCAAATAAATGTCTGATCGCGGAGTGCCACCGATATGTGAGATTGTTACAATACTATAAAATATTGGAAAATGTGATTGATTCAAATAACATATTATTTTATTTGAAAATATCTTCTGTTCTCTGAATATCTACATTATCCTTCAAACAAAATTATATTCGATTGAAATCATTCTATATACAATTCGTAGATGTATGGATGAAATAATTAAGCGCTTGCTACAACATTTTTTATTTCGTACAAAAATATAATTATTAGAATGAATTATTTCTTTACTACATCGAAACGAATATGCCATGAGACGTAAGTTTTTCAATTTGTTTTAAATCTTAAATAAAAAGTGAGCATTAGAATGATCATCCACGATAATAGTGGAGAGAATATCACATATCCAATGGAACATCCATGGAGAGAATATCAGATATTCATCTGATAAGAACAGATACTACACTTTGATCTTAGCCACAGGCCAAAAAGCGAGACTCTTTAGAGTTTCTCCGGCGTTTAAGTAGATTTTTAGATAGTAGTTTAAGAAAAAAATAAAATAACATATTTACTCAATAGAAATTTTATCTGAATCAAAAGAGCGAAATTCAATTTTTCTTGTGTACTCGAATCAACAATATTCATGTTATGAATTGAAACGCTTTTTTTGTTCGTTGGAGAAAATGCATTAAAAACTATATAATTTGTTCGCGACCATTTTTTAGATAGTTTCAATAATATATAATAATTCCCGGATAACAATATATATTTTGAATGAAAAAAAAACTTTTAATTTTATTATGTTATTAAAGTCAATAGCGTTTTGTTTGGACTAATAAATCCGATTATTTACACCAACAATTTTACAATTGAATCAACGAAATTTTATTCAATAACACCAATGATATTGGTTCAATGATTTTTTTTCTCAGTGTACGATTGCTCGATCCCAAGTTTTCGCTATCCGGACGGTTCGCCATTTTGGCCCATCACTATTTAACTGATCGACTTTTTGGCCCTTCGCTTTAATGAATTCGAAATTGTAAACTGTCCTAATATTTACAGTTCGACGATTCGACGTCTCGAATTGTTTGGTGTATATATACAGGCGAATCGATATTATATCTCTCATTATTTTGTTAAATCTTATTTTTGTTTTCGCTATAAATCAACTTCGAGATTTTTGTATTTACAATTTCGATTAACTATTTTACAGTCATCATAAGATTGATCTATCTATATTGGAACGCTCGTCATTACTGAATTCGAAATTTCGGTCCTTCTGAATACTGATCGTTCGAATTTCCGATCCCCACCCATCGCCGCTGAGTTGTCGCACAACAAAAATTTCCTCTCCATTCTTATTTGAAAGTTCATAATATAGTAACTATCACTACAAATAACCATAAATGAACAAAAAAGCACGGAAATACTCTGAAATAAACTAGAAAATCGCTGATTATTCGTCATGGGACTCGTAATGACAATCTGTTTATTCGCATGTGACGTCACTAGAGATCTAACCAATCCTGGAGCGTTTTCGTTCACGTGACCAAACGTTCAAATTTATCCAATTAAAAAAATTGCAATGAACGAAAATAATGCATATTTTTTCGATAAAATGATAGAAAATGCTCTTTAAACACTATATTCTTTTGGATAACAAGATAATGAACCATATTTTTAATAAACAGGGAAACCTCGTTTATACCTTTTTTCATCTATACGTCAAATTTCTCTGGCACCGGCAAATTCCGTTCATAAAGATGGTAATAAGTTTAATTTCTACTTGATTTCTAATTTGATTCCCCAGTGTCGGTTTCGAGGTTCGTTTTTTCTCACTTATACGTTGATCACATGTGATATTCTCTCGCCGGCGAACATTTCATATGATTGCGTTTTTATTTTTTGTTTGATGTTTTGGTGTTTCTGACCTCGACTATGTATGCATATACGGTGATTACGTATCTCTTATCAATACGAACCTGTCTGTTATTTGCTAATCTAAAACGCCAAAGCTTAGTGTTATAAACATGCATTAAATAAAAGTTCAAAACGGAAATTCGAAAACTTGAGTTGGCTCATTACTCAATTATTACCAATCAAAATTTCAATTGGAAAACCATACATTAAGGCGCGATACACATTTACAACGATAAAAAAAAACGATTTTTTTTCTTTAAACGACAGAACTATATATGTAGAATATTTTTCCAAAGTTTCAAAGCGAAATTAAAAAAACTTCAAACGTTACAGCCCGTCAACAAACGTGTTTTTCTCAAAACTGCATTATCGAAATTGGCGTGCACGATTACTCAAAACTATTAAGGCCTCAGGCCACAGTAACGGGTATAAAATCATGTGCGAATTTAACAATTTTTTTTTTTCGTATGAAAAAGTGGTTCACTTATACAATTAATTACACATCTATTTAGTATGAATATCAAGCTGTTAGAAAAAACATATATATATATGGGTCATTCCATGTCAAATCGACAAATTTTTTACCTGACCCCCTTTGATTTCGCTGAAAATTTTCTATCTTTTTCTACCCCCCGAAAGTTATTTTTCAGAATTTTTTCAAATTTTTTTTCCCGACTCAAGAAAAGTTATGAATTTTTGAAAAAAACCGCTCTTTTATTTTTAAATTGCCAGAACTTTTTCAAAAATTGACCGTTTGGGAACTTTTTTTTTTCAAAATTTTTGTTTTTAAATGTAGTTTTCGAAAAAAAATATGAAAAAATTTTCAGAATCCCAGATATATGAAATATTTTAGTTTTTTTGAAAAAACCGTAATTTTCTCAAAGTCCGACCGTTTTTTTATTTTTTTTATTTTGCTCTAAAAATACTTCAACTAATTCTGCAATGATCCCCGTTAATCAAAAGATGTGACGACAATCGCTTCTAATTTTTTTTCTTGATTATAAAAAAAATTTTGTTTAATTTTTGCTGATTTTATATAACTTTGTTATGAAATTTTTTTTTTTTCCTCGTGAAACCTCAAAAGTTGAAAAATAAAATTTTATTGGAGAATTTCAAGTGATTATCGTCCAAGAAATTGTTATTTAAAAAAAAAATAATTTTTTTCTCTCATTGACGTTATTTTGTCATGTTTCAGTACCAAAATGACGTTAAGTTGTCATATTTCAGTACCAAAAAAAAACGTCCATAAGAGTAAAAAAATAACGTCAATGAGAGAAAAAAATTATTTTTTTTTTTAAATAACAATTTCTTGGACGATAATCACTTGAAATTCTCCAATAAAATTTTATTTTTTAACTTTTGAGGTTTCACGAGGAAATAAAAAAAATTTCATAACAAAGTTATATAAAATCAGCAAAAATTCAACAAAAATTTTTTTATAATCAAGAAAAAAAATTAGAAGCGATTGTGGTCACATCTTTTGATTAACGGGGATCATTGCAGAATTAGTTGAAGTATTTTTAGAGCAAAATAAAAAAAAAAAAAAACGGTCGGACTTTGAGAAAATTACGGTTTTTTCAAAAAAACTAAAATATTTCATATATCTGGGATTCTGAAAATTTTTTCATATTTTTTTTCGAAAACTACATTTAAAAACAAAAATTTTGAAAAAAAAAAGTTCCCAAACGGTCAATTTTTGAAAAAGTTCTGGCAATTTAAAAATAAAAGAGCGGTTTTTTTCAAAAATTCATAACTTTTTTTGAGTCGGGAAAAAAAATTTGAAAAAATTCTGAAAAATAACTTTCGGGGGGTAGAAAAAGATAGAAAATTTTCAGCGAAATCAAAGGGGGTCAGGTAAAAAATTTGTCGATTTGACATGGAATGACCCATATATTTTTTTTTTTTCGATATACAAAATGGCCTACTACTAATATTTTCTTTTCTCTTTTTTTCAGGCGCTCCGCGGCGTGACATTTAAAATCCACAATTTTTGACACAGAACAAAAAACAAAAATTCTCATCAATCTACATTAGAATACCTAGAGACGTACGTACGGAATTTAAAAAATATTGTTTTATTCAAAAGTTGTAGGTATTTGAACTTAAGAAAAGAATTGTCAGTGAAAAATTTCGTTATAACTGCTCATAAACTGCTCACAATATGAAAAGTTTTCGATTAATGAGAAATTCCGTACGTACTTCTCTGCGAAATGTAATTAGGAATATAACTTTTAAATTTGAAGTAAATCGAGTTAATATTGTTGAAGTTATTTGTCACGCCAATTGGAAAAAAGCTGTTTCGAAAAGTTTCGAGTAGTCCGCCATTTTGTACATCGAAAAAAAATATATATATATTTTCTAGCAGCTTGATATTCATACTAAATAGATGTGTAATTAATTTTATGAGTGAATCACTTTTTCATATGAAAAAATAATTGTTAAATTCGCTCATGACTTTATACCCGTTACTGTGGCCTAAGGCCTTAAGCCGATTGAGTTGAAACACGGTAGAAATGTTTATAACATTGGTACCTTCTACTTGACGATTTTTTGTTGTTGAAAAATTGAAAAAAAAAAAACTACTTTTTTTATCCCCCTTTTACAGAAATATTGATTTTTTTAAAAATGCGTGCCATTTTCTCAAATTTGCATTTTCTTCATTTTAATTATCGTCACATAGAAACTACACGTTCTAACTGAAAAAATGTATGAACTTTTTTGCAAATCAAAGTCTACGGAAAGCTAGACCGCACGCCGATTCGTAACTCCCGCGGCGACCTTGCTGTAACACTCTGCCACACCTCCGCCATTTTGATAATGAATTAATTTAAAAAAATTGTTCGTATACTTAAATATACTATTGAAGTATACCTAAAGTTTGATAATTGTAGAATAATTATTTCTTAAGTTAAAAAATCCCTCAATATTGCTTATTTTCTTCCTATCTACATGTATATCCCGCCTTAACATAATAGAGGTACTGCTATTAAAAAACATCGCGTGTTATGCACCAATCGCCATTTTCAAATGTTAAGGGGTCTTCTCACTTTAGACGCTAAAAAAGCTATTTTCATGATTTTTTTTATAGGTTTATATTATAGATATTGATATAAAAGTTGTTACACTTAATAAATATACTTTCGAAATACATTACAAAAATGTTTTTTATGTATTTATTTAACCCAGACAAACTTTAAACGCATTTGTCTGAAAATAACATTTTTCGACGGCTTGTTGATAAAATCTTCGAAACTGCTGAACCGATCCTTATGAAACTTTAACCACATATTCTTTACAACTATAGCTATAGCGCATATCAAGATTTTTTTTTAATTTTGATATGTACTATTTTTTGCCAAAAACGGTGAAAAAACGTTTTTTTTTTGTTGTTTCGAAAAATGTCCGCCATTTTGTTATTTTTGCATATATGAAAAATCGTACGATATGCGCTATAGCCATGAACATACTGAATCTAAAACCGTATGATTTTTTTGTTTCGGATGATCCATCTCCGAGATTTCATCAACAGCGCAGTCCTACTATTTTTTAGGACATTTTCTTAACTACCATTTTCGTCTATAAATAGTGACTTGAATAAATACAATTTAAAAAAATGTATTTCGCAAGTGTATCTATTAAGTGTAACAACTTTTACATCAATATCTATAATATAAACCTTTTTTTAAAAATCATGAAAATAGCTTTTTTAGCGTCTAAAGTAGACCCCTTAAAGAGTTTCGGATACGTACTGTATGTAACCTCTAAAACGTTTAAGTGAAGTGTCACTGTAGTCAAATGTCCTATTATTTTTTCCAATTTGTTCGAACTATTTTCAATCGGGATTGAATTTGCGCAGAATTTCTTGCCGCAAATGGCGAAGGAGTACGGTTTCGAGTACGAGCTCGTTCAGTACAAATGGCCGAGATGGCTCCATCAGCAGACCGAGAAGCAACGAACGATCTGGGGATACAAAATTTTGTTCCTCGATGTGTTGTTCCCGCTGGACGTTAAGAAGATAATATTCGTCGATGCCGATCAGGTTGTGCGAGCCGATCTCAAGGAACTCGCCAGTCTCGATCTCGAGGGCGCACCCTACGCTTATCCTCCGTTCTGCGATAGTCGAACGGAAATGGATGGTTTCAGGTATTCAATCAGCAATAAAATTCGCGCCGAAATGTCTTTTTCCTTGAAAACGCGTCGCTACAATCGGGTTTTTCCGCCTTGAAGATTTTGGCGACAGGGCTACTGGAGGAACCATCTACAAGGACGCACTTATCATATAAGCGCCCTCTACGTCGTCGACTTGAAGCGCTTCCGTCGCATCGCCGCAGGCGATCGCTTGAGAGGACAGTATCAGGCGCTCAGTCAGGATCCGAACAGTCTCTCGAATCTCGATCAAGATTTGCCCAACAACATGATCCATCAAGTTGCCATAAAAACATTGCCGCAGGAGTGGCTTTGGTGCGAGACTTGGTGCGACGACAGATCCAAGAAATACGCTAAAACGATAGACTTGGTATTGGGTCGTTTTTAGACTTTTATTCAAATTTTGAGAGCCCTATCAGCGAATGGAAAGTTATACATTATATGGTAATTGCTTGCAAGTTAGGGTTCCTTTGGATAAGTGACTTTTCCGAAAAATTAGCCTAAAATTATTATTTTTTCTATTTTCTCGTTTATTGGGTTATAAATGATGATATCGACGCTGCTTACGAAAAGTAGCACGATTCAAAGTTCTTACGAAAACTAGCATGTTTCGGCTGTCACCGCGAAAACTAGCTTGTTTGATTTTCACTGTAAAAACTAGTGTGAAAGGAGTGAGTTTAAAACCTTGAGGATCTCATCGCTCGTATAATCTAACCAAAAAGAGTTTTGGTGAGAATTTAAAGTCCTTCGTGCTCAGGTAAAAATCTGGAAAAATAAACCATTAGCATTTCTTTTTAATATGTCAATTTTTTGCGTAATGACATTTTTATTTTATACTCGTTGCTTTTATTAACTTTTTGATAATAATTATCAATTAAAATCGATAGTAGTAATTTTTATAAAAAAATAATATTGAAATTGTAAATATAATGAAATATTTATTGTGATTTTCCATTTAAAAAATAACGTTATTGAAAATATTCAACAAATTTACTGTAATCTTACAGATGGTTATCGTCGAATGTTTGAAATATCTTGCTGATATTCGATTGGAATTAAACCTCTGTCAAGCATTGCCTGTAAATCTTTTTGTTCTTGATGCAAGAGGCACTTTTTTATCTGACGTCTGTTTTAATTGGAACATTCGAACATCATCCATGTTTTTGTTTTTTTTTTTGAAGATTTTCATCTCTTGTCCTTTTTGGTCAAAATCATATTTAACGTGGATTGTATCGACGTGAGGTTGAATGGATATTTCCCGAATTCTTGCAATTTTAATTGAAGTCCAATACAAAATTTTGCGAGAGGCTTAAAAAATCGTAAATTTCCGATTGCGGTCAAAGGAATTGGAGTAAAAAAATAGAGGCAAGGCGTAAAAAAGCATGGAAGAAAAGTCGGAAACAATTCCAGTGTTACTGAAACATTTTAATTTTCGCGGTGAAAATCGAAATCTGCTTCTTTTCGTGGTGAAAGCCTAAACGTGCTAGTTTTCGCGTTAAATATCGAAAGTTGCCAGTTTTCGTGTCGGAAGTCAACACATGCTAGTTTTCGCGGTGATATCAAACATGCTTGTTTTCGTAAGAATTCTGAAACATGCTACTTTTCGTAAGCAGCGTCAATATTCAGTCGCGGGAAGCTTAAATTCACGCCCTCATAAAAAGTTATGGGGTTTTGGGTGCTTTTTTGTAAAAAAAAATTATTTGTGACATTCACAGTCAATTTAAAATCATTTGGATAATTGGTCGAAAAGTTAACCTCTGAATAAGCATACGATTTTTTCGAATTTTCCCAAAATTCTTTTCGAACATCTATTCTTTTCTACGTACTTTAAACTAGCAAGAGGAAAAAATAAACATTTTCAAATTTCCTAACCTAGTAGGGCCCTCAAATTGAACTTGAATCGAACTGAATTTCATTCCAACGCGAAGTAGTTGGGCGAGTATACATTCGCGAAAATGATGCTTTCAGTGTAATAATCCTATGACGAAGGAAGCCAAGTTGCAAGCCGCTATGCGAATATTGCCCGAGTGGACGGGCTACGACGAAGAGATCAAGGCCCTGCAACAGAGGCTCGAGAACGAGAGTAGGCAATTGGAGAGAGACGATAGAGATGAAAAAGATACAGGTAACGTTCGCGCGAAGCTGTGCAAAGGGGCTACATCTACCTAGAGACCCGAAATGTTTTTTATTCTGGGAAACGGTTGGTATTGAGAGCCTTTAAAAAAAAGTCACCGAAGAATATAGAAAAACAGCACAAAACATGGCCGCCGGCAGATGACATTTTTTTCGCGACGCTTGGCGCTGGACACTCCAGCTTAAGGGGTTATACAGTCAGGAGGCCCAAAAAGATCGATTTTTCCCGAATTTCAAGAACTTGTAACTGACTTTTACCATTTTTCATTTGTAAAAAAAATTATTTTGAAAGCTGCTATAGCTGATCTCCGGGAACACCTCGAAAAAAGGTGTCGCTTCGAACGCACTGACACGTCATTACAAATGTGCGTGTAACTTCGAGAATATTCGCCGGATTGACAAGACATTTTCTGTGTGTGTACTCAAACGTATGTACATGACGAAAAAAAAAAAATAGAAAAAAAATCGATTTTCCGAAAATTTTAACTGTATATAACCCCTTAAGGCGGGAGCCTGAATTAGCAGGTCCAAAAAAAAACGTTTTTTCGGGAATTTTTTTAGAAGGGAAAAAACAAGTGAGCGCAGTAAACAGAGGTATCTTTTCATGTATATTTAAAATGTATTTAAAAAACTGTTTCAACATGAAACAATAAATTATTGCAAATTTATCAGCCTATTCCATGTGCAGCTCGTAATTCTCGATGGAAACAAAAAACCAATAAAATGCTCAATTGTCATATTTTTTTCTTCTGGGTGAATTAAGAAAAAGCTGAAAAAATAGTGAAATAACTTTTCTCAGGTTTGAAAAAAATGTAAAAAAAAACATTTTAACGTGCTATAAAAATTATTTAAAAAGACTTTTTCAACGACTTTTTGAATTCTCTTAGAAGAGATTTTCATAATGAAAAAAATAAACTCTGGTTTGATTCAATAGGTCGTTTAGTTTTTTTTTTGCTATCACGCCTGCCAATTTGGAAAAATCGTGAAAATGAAAATTGGAGAAAACGCGCTTCAAAGTTTTCAGTAGGAGGAAATATTAACATCAAATATCAACCGCTTCTCTGCTTTTGGCCTTGTATCTTCAAAAATATTTACAATTGGCCTCTGTAACTTTGTAAATATATTCTTGGATAGTTTATCTATAGATTTAAGCAATGAAAAAAAAACGATTTTAGGGACCTTCTAATTCAGGCTCCGGCCTTAAACGGTCCGTTTGAAATCTAAAAACCAAACGGGTTACTCAAGTTAACAATAAATACCAGTCGTTGACGATCGTCGATTTTAAAAATCACTTTTAACAACGTGCCGACGAATTTAAACTTGAGCATAGAAAATCTAAGAAATAAAGTCGTCATTTTTACGAAACTATTAAAAAATGAAGATCAATTTTAAAAAACTAAGATCGTTAACGACCTTCGAACGTTTCTCATCGTATCTCCTGTAAATTTGGACCACTCCATCAAGGGATCATCACAGTGTAACGGGTCGAAAAATAGTTGATTTCCGTGATTTTCTTTTCGATGGTACGCTAGCAGTGATTTTTTTCGTCAAATCAAAGCACTCGTGAAGAACAGAATATACATTTTTAAACGTCTATTTTTATTTTTTTCACATTCTTTTTAACGGTTGAAAATCTCTTCTAAAAAAAGGAGTCCTCACGGTGTACACGGTTGTGGTCGTGAATATTATCTAAAACAAAATTTGTAAAAGGATTATTAATCGGCATGAAAGTCGCTATCTTGCTATCGAGATTTTTTAAAATAAAAATTCACAACATGGCGGCGGTTTGAAAAAAAGTATAGAATTTAGCCAATCTGTTCGACAGTTTTTCGTTAAAAAAATATGAAGATAAAAAAAAGCTTCGCTAGCAAGATAAAGACTGGCGTGAAGAATGTTGTGTCAAAATTTGAGATGGATAGCATGAAAACTCTTCCTTTGACAGTGTACACCGTTTTGAAAAACGACATTTCGAGAAAAACGCGTCTGTCCGCGCCAATCGGTCGAATCCCTTTTTCTGAGAAAGGCGGTAGCAACCGGAATAATTCGAAACAATAAAAAAATCAATTTTTTTGGAAAATTTTACACCCTGATGATTTCTTAAGGGGTCGTCTTACTTTAGACGCTAAAAAAGGCTATTTCCATGAATTTTTTGATATGTTTATATTATACATATTGATAGAAAAGTTGTTACACTTAACATATACACTTTCGAAATACATTTAAAAAAAACATTATTTACTCATGTCCCTATTTATAGACGAAAATGGTAGTTAAAAGATGTCCTAAAAAAATTGTAGGTAAAAAAATCAAACGGTTTTAGATTCAGTATGTTAATGGCTATAGCGCATATCATACGATTTTTGATATATGCAAAAATAACAAAATGGCGGACATTTTTCGAAAAAAACAAAAAAAACGTGTTTTTTTTCACCGTTTTTGGCAACAAAAAAAGTAAATATCAAAATTTAAAAAAAAATTCTTGTCATGCGGTATAGCTATAATTGTAAAGAATATGTGGTTAAAATTTCATAAGGATTGGTTCGGTAGTTTCGAAGATTTTAACGTCAAGCCGTCGAAAAACTTTTTTTTTCGAGAAAAACGCGTTTAAAGTTTGTTTGGGTTACATAAATACAAAATAATTTTTTTTTTATGTATTTCGAAAGTGTATTTATCAAGTGTAACAACTTTTATATCAATATCTATAATATAAACCTGACAAAAAATACATGAAATTAGCCTTTTTTAGTGACTAAAGTAAGAAGACCCTTTAAAGTTTGAAGTTTAATGATGCTACCGCCCGTCCGGCCGACTGTTAGAAGCTGTAGCTCATTCATTTTCAGGAATATCTCAATGAAATTTTCAAGAAATATAGCTAAAAGATGATACAATGAAATAAAAATATTTTTGGAAAATGCAATTCTTTGACCGACTTAGGTAGATGTAGCCCGATAACCGAGCTATGACCCCAATTTGATATTGCCGCTAATCGCATGATTATCTTCAACAGATGACGCTGCCAAGCACGAAGAGCTGTAAAACTTTTCGCACCGACGCAAACGGAACGTTTTCTTTTCTTTTTTATAGATAAACTGTACAAAAATAATTTTTATAACGTTCACTTTATTCTGCTAAATTTGTTGCCGTTCTGCACTCTTCGCGACGAGGAGCCACAATCGAGGTGGTGGGCGAGTAAAATTGCCCGCGTCGCTCGATTTTTTCTCTCCTACCTGTAAGAACGCCTCGATACAGGCATCGAGGGTGCCACATCGTTGCAGCGTAACTTTCAATCGTGAAAAGATATAATCGCGCTAAATTTGAACGACCGAAGGGGCAAGTTTCGAACTAAACGCCGAATACACGTTCGTATTTTGTACATTTCAGCAAGCATCTGCAGCGAACCAATTGAATAATTATTCAACGCCATCAGTCTACTTACGAATCATCGAATTATACAATTAGTACAGTCGTGCTGTATATTGGAATCGGAAAAAAATAGAAGGCTAGTTTTTTCACAGGTGATTTTGTAGGTGCCGTGGGTGCTAAATCCAAGTTTGCCTAAAAATCGGGGTGTTGGGTTTTTTTTAGGGGATGAAAGGGGATGGCAGTGGATTAATGCCAAACTACAACCCACACGAGGTCGGCGCCCGGAGACAAAATTTTCAGAAAAATCCGGGCTTTATTTTTGTCCACAGCGCCGCAGTCGTGGAAGTTCATTTTAGGGGTGAAAAAGTGGGGTCAAATTTTGAAAAATCAGTTTTCATTCGACAACTCTTTAGGAAAATTCATACAATTTTTGTTCAAATCGGAACGTTGCAGCCCTTGAAAAGCCGCGTCGATCAGGTATTTGATCAACCCTCTCTGAAAATATCTTCACCCCCAAAAGAATTGTTGAAGTATAAAAAAAATTGTTTATTGAATAACTCAAAAACAATCGATTTTTCGGGAATAGTTTAAATGTGCGAAATGTAGAGAATAATTTTCTCTACATATTCGTTCCTATGGACTACTCTTGAATTTTGCTTTTTCGAACCCCTCTCAGGGGTTAAAAATTCAAAATGAAATTCCGGGACAACTATTGACCGAAAATAAAAAGACACGAGTTTGGCGCTGTGGACAAAAATGTAGCTGAGAATTTTTTCTCAAGAGTTTCTGAATTAAAATTCTAACGATTTTTTTCTAAAGAGTTTTTGAATTAAAACTGATTTTTCAAAATTTCACTCCCAAAATGAATTTTCACGACTTCGGCGCAGTGGACAAAACTAAAGCCTGGATTTTTCTGCACATTTTGTCTCACGCCACCGACCTCGTAGGGGTTGTAGTTTGGCATTAATCCGCCCCCATCCCCTTTCATCCCCTAAAAAACCCTACACCCCGATTTTTAGGCAAACTTGGATTTAGCACCCGCCGCACCTACAAAATCACCTGTCAAAAAACGAGCCTTTTTCTAATTTTTTTTCGATCACGGGGGTTTTCAGCGACAGCACGACCGTACTAAATTAACTAGCCAGCTCGATAGGCCAACTTTGTCCGTCAATCAACTCCGCAGTGACAAACGAAGTGAACATCCCCGGATGCTCAGCATCGTCCATGGAAAAAAAAAACAATCAGTGTAAACTACAGCAGGATTATGTTTTTCTTTTGTAACGAATAAATGTAACACGAAGTTTGGCGAATATTCGCGAAATGAGAGGAGGAATAATGATTTCTCGTCGCTTTATCCGTGGGAAATCCCGTTGCATTTTTTTACGGTACACCATATCGGTCGTTGAATCACGCGCGAGGTCACGAGATTACTAGAGAAAAAAAAACAACGTAATACGACTACACCGTTCTTTTTCCCTTTCCACAGGAAGCACGCACGGTCAATCTCACCGAGACAGGGTCAATTACCGCACCGCGTGAAATACCTCGAGGATTTCTTTCAATTTCACTCCCGCGTGCTTCCCGAGCGAGAGTGAATATTCGCGTGATCGGAGAGTCATTCGAATCGCGAAGAAACGCGACGAGAGAGAGGGAAAGAAAGAGTAGGACGAGAATTCTCCTGTGATTCGGGTCATAGTCGTCTCCGCAGTCCGCGGGACAATTTACCGTCGGAGAGAACGATGTTTCGTTCGTAAACATAATACGCCGAAAAGATCGTGAAATTCTCTCGGCTTAGCTCGGAAGGATCGACGCTCTGTGATTCATGAAGTTATTGTTATTGCTTTGTCCGTCACGTTGAAGCGTTCTGCGCCTTTTATTTTCTCATTTAATCACCGCAAAGTGACCACGTGTTTGACGGGAAAAAAGAATTTGAAGTGAAAAAGAATTCTCGTGGGTGCCATCTCGTTCGAACTCCAAATGGGCGGAATTGGGAAGAACGACTATGTCAAGTAACACGAAATTTATTCATTTTCGAGAAAAACGGCTCTTTTTTATTCCTCTCTTTTTATTTTCATTTTTTTTCAATCCAGGTTTATTTATTTACAGTGAAATTTTAGTTGTACGTTTTTCAAGGAGTACGTCGAATATGACGTATAGGGCCAAAGTGGGAACCGTGGCAACAGTGCGTACACTGAACCTTTTCTGTTTCTCAAAAGTAGACATGTATATATGCGCGCCTTTTTCACATTAGAACCGCCCTCGGATGCCAATAGGTTTGAACCTGTCTGTGAGTAGCTCCCGCGCGATTCGGTTGTGAGAGGTGATTTTATATTATTTTTGGTGTCAAAAGTTGAAAAAAACCAGCTTAGTTTGTATGATTTTTCGCTTCTTTACCTATCGCAGTTATGTTCGAGGTCATTGTTCTCCCGCAATACACAGCTATATTGCGGTATTTGAGCATTGCGTTTGTTAACCTAACAAAAATAGAAACTTGTCAGTACCCGCTTTAGAAAAAAAGAGAGGGCCGGTACACAGTGGCTCAATTTTTCGAGGTACACAGAGGTAAGTCATGAATATTTTCGCGTTGTGATTTAGATAGGTACTGGTACTACCTCATTAGGTAGGTACTCATTGTTGATTAATATTCGATAAATCATTGTGATTGACCTCACAATATGCTGTCTTTTTTTTAATTAATTTTTCCATAGTTTACTATGCAATACTCCCCATTGTATGGAGAAAAGCACTCAATTACCTACAAGTGTACAGTGGATCTGGGTAATTTTCTTCAATTTTTGCTTGATTTTGAAATTTTGTTTGACTGTGAAACTAGGCATGTTTCACTGTGTACACCCCCAAGTACACAGTTGATCAAATCCCATTTTTTTTTAAATGGTTATTATCTCAATATATATTGGGTTAGGCCGTTCAGTGTCTTTTAACAAAATGAAGCCATTGAACACACCTCACGTTTAGTCAAGGTTTCATTGAGATTGTGTAAACGGTTGGGCAGCTATAAAACTCTGAAAAAATGAGCCACTGATGCCACTCTGACCCTATATGATGAATGAGGATTTTTTCTTTCAACATCACGAGCACCTTCGTGCCGCTGGAATTTTAATACAATATATATTTTTTTCGATTGCGACATTCGAAACGTAATTCCGCGAAAACGGCACGTGGTTCTCGATGGACTTTCGACGCAATTTTAAAATGGGGAAAAACGAGATTCTTAAGGCATTCCTTTCGCGGAGGGCCGTATTTTGCGGGGACATAAGCTCTTCTGAATCATTGGCGAAATGCAGTGGCGCTTGATGAAAATAAGTCATAATCATTAATAAGGTACAATAATTATTATACCCAACGATAAACTGGAATAAAAACATTTCCCGCAATTTTAGTGGTTTTAGACACTTACATTTTCTCTGAAAAGTCGCGGCTACGAAAATTCTGCTAGTCACATTGTTCTAAGTTTCATCATTAATATTTCCTTTAAACATTCGGTGACCCTGTTTTTCCTGTCGTCTTTTGAATCTTTTGAATTTTTTACACGCGTTGAGCAGTTTATATAAAGCATCTAGAATTATTTAGTGCATAAATTATTGAATAGAAATGTGGCCAGCGTGTCATGTCCATAAAGTGCCGTATAAATGAGACGATTTTGAGTCGTAATTTTTCGTTAAAAGTTCGGTAACTTGGCTTGAAATTTTACCAGTAGATTTCGATGATTACTTTAACGATTTACTTGATTATAAACGATGATGATTTACTTAATAATTTGAATAATAAACTTATTCAACAAAATGAAAATCTTTAAATTATTTGAACTTTAATTCCTACATTAATTTTAATTTATATAGCAATTCCTCCTCTAGAAATGTGATATTTAACAGATGAAATTTATATACCATCTCTAACAATTAAATCTATTGGACATGAATGATATTGATCTTATGAATATTCAGATTCTAATGACATTTAATTTAATTAATTCGTAATTAAAAATAATATAAATATGAATAATTTTCGGATGATTTACTTAATTATAGACGAAAATCAGTTAATCGTAAAATATTCGGGTTCGTAAAACGCATACCTTCAGGGGACTGGGGAGGCTACAAATGTGAAAAAATCGAACGTTTTATTCCGCTCAGCACACAGGAAATATTCCATATAAAAATATTCCCGTTTAAAGATCCATTTTATTGTAGTCTATAAAATTAAAAAACAGGTTTTTTCGAACTGCCTACTATCGTGAAATAGTGGTTTCAGTGTAGTTGTCGAAGTCGCGGAGATCTCAATTTTACCACTGATTTTTTAAATCGATTGACAATTCATACGAACGCGGAAAGCGTAATTTTTACAATATTATTTCTCCTTGAGTGTACCTGAAAAGTAAAGAAAAATAATTCAATCCCACAAAGTGGCGAGCGAAGAAGAAAAATACTTTTTAAAATCATGACATTTTTTATTATAAAGTTGAAACAATTTTTTTTACTCGACTTTTAGGTTTGCCTCATGTATTGAAGTATTTTAGAATTTCTGTGTGAATTTCAAGTTCACATTTCAAGCGGCTCTCGAGGGGTCGTAGAGAAACTTCGGAAAAATGTAGTTTTGAGAAAATCGCAAATAAACTTGCCGCACAATATTTTTACGAGGCAGTAGGGTTTGCAGTTCTAAAAATTCCGGCAGAATGGAATGAGGTATTTAAATCAATTTCATTTTGAGCTGCAGCCTCGGTATGTTTTTTTGCTGTCGTGGCTGCTACCTAAAGGTCCGTCTTCTTCTGTCTACGATTTCCACGCGAATTTAAGGGGTCAGGTCACGGTGACGATAAAAAAAGGGGATATTACGATATCTGTGGTCCCTAATTCTGACCACGCAGCCTTCATCTTTGACCCAAAATAAGACTTTTCCAGAGTGTTGAAAATCGAAATCCGACCCTTAAGGGGGTGAAATAGGGGTTCTAAAGTTTGCATGAGACAACATATTTTTTGTCAGATTTGCTTCAAACTTGGCGCAAGTCCTCTACAATACAAATAAACGATCACGTATTTCCGCATTTCCCAAAATTCGACCCTTAAGAGGATTAAACGGGGGTGCTAAAGTTTGTATAAGACAACATTTTTTTTATTAGATTTACTTGAAACTTTGCATAAATACACTAAAATACCACTAATTAAACATGTATTTCAGCAATTTCCAAAATTTGACCTTTAAGGGGGTTAAAGGGGAGTGTTAACGTTTGTATGAGAAAATATGTTTTTCGACCAGATTTATTTGAAACTTACCAAATTTATTTTATATATAACATTATACGTTTTCCTCGCTGTTCGGTGCGTGTAGACAGTCAAGTAGTACTTTCGACCCCTTAAATGTGTGTGTTTGGATTGGCATAAATACACCAAACAAATACATGTTTAATTATTTGTATTGGACTGTATTTATACCAAGTTTCAAGAAATTCTGACCAAAAATTATGTCGTCTCATATAAACTTTAAAACCTTCGTTTCACTCCGTTAAGGGTCAAATTTCGATGTTTACCACTCTTGAAAAAAGTCTTATTTTGGGTCAAATATGAAGACTGCGTGATCGGAATTAGGAGCCACAGATATCGTAATACTGCTAAAAAAAATCAGGATTTGAAAAATAGATTTTGAAGGAATTAGTAAGACTATTGAAAAATCGTTTGGACATTTATTGGTGTGGACATTTTGTACACAAAGTTGTATACAAAATTTCATAAAAAAATTACTAAGTACATAAAAAAATTCATACTAAGTTCTTAAAAAAATTACTAATAACTAAGTAAAGTATAAACAATCTCGTGAAGGATTTTTGAATATAAGCGGCTCAGCCGTGTACTGGATATTGGCCATCCGGTAGATCTGAAACAGAAAAAATGAGTTTTTTCTTCAAGAAGATAATATTGGCTGTGACTTAACCGAGCTTTTTTTCGTTATCGTTTTTCAATCATCAAAAAATTGATTGTTTTTCGATTATCCGAGAAAATTACTATTATTGTTAATAACTAATGAAATAAAAATGTTAAGACGAAAAACGTCGGTCAAGACGAAACTCCTATTACGTTGAATAAGTGTACCAAATTTCAAGTGAATCCGTTCATTAGATGTCGAGAAATCGTGTACACCGTTTTGAAAAACATAGTTTCGAAAAAAACGCGGTTGAGGCTTAAGGGGCTAGACCAGTGTGAACGCTGAAAATTTGGGTGATTTTCAGGATTTTCTTTTAAGAAAAGTACTCAATTAAATGTTTCGGAAAATTAGGAATATATTTAGCTATATTTGACCTATATTACATATTTTTTTTATAGAAAAATATTGAGATCCAAGGGACATGCGCTGCCTTCGGAGGCGCTAAAAAAAAGTTCCTCCACTGCTGACATGATTCCGGCCGATTGAGTAGCTGAAACCGAAAAAGGAAAAAATGTCGTTAAACTGGAAGGTATTTCCTGTACAATGACGTAGGATTTTCGAAAAATATCAAAATCTAACAAAATGGCGTAGTTATGAAAAAAAGTCTGTTTTCTTGCCTATAAAATGGTCGTTTCTTTTCAATGCCAAATCGTCAATTTTCATCCAATGAAAAATATCCTACGTCATTGTAGAGTAAATATATTCAAGATTACTCAGTTCAAATTTCAAGTCAATTGGATAATTGCTCTTTGAGTTACAATGTCAGCAAATTAAAAAAATCTCATTGCATATTATTGAAAGTATAAACTGTCGAAAAAGGCAAAAAAAATATTTTTTTTGAAAGTGTCATACTGGTATAGCCTCTTAAACTAGCAGTTCTATCGTTGTAACAATAAGTTTACCTTCAATCTGCGATTTCTGCAGCGTATGTTGGATCTTTCTCTTCAATTTGAGTTGCCTCAAGTTGCCTTAAGTGACGAACAAACGTTCGTCATTTTCATAGTAGCCAAACCCTCTTAATGTACAGATTATCTCACACCAAATTACATTTTGCTCTCGCTACTTTTTCAAATGAAAAAAATCCAGGCCAAATGATTTTCGTAAACGGTCAAATTGAAGAAATAGGTAAAAGCATCCTTAATCCCCCTGAATCAAGAATACTACTGTGACCGTCAAAAGTATCAGCGTCTCTCGTCGCTTTCACATTCGACGACAGAGTGACTTGTTGCGAAAAATGTGAAAGGAAAGAAACACTAGTCACAACTCTCGCCTAGACAAAGGCGAGGGTAAGAGAGAGACAAAGACAGAGAGAGGGAGAGAGAGAGAGAGAGGCAGTTGATGAAAAAAATTGTCGTGACTTAGAGTTCGTCAGGTACGCCAGCCAATCTATCCATGTAATGTTATTCATCTCACTCTTCGATAAGAATTACGGAAATAGTAAGCCGCGACAGTCATTCAGTGTTTTGATGTCATCATTCGGGCGGGACGGGTATCACATGCTTATGAAATATACGATAATTTTTTTTCCAAGATTTGATTTTGACAACATAAAGTTTCGAAAATATTTTTTGATATATTAAATAAAATGTATATTTCGAAAATATATTTTTTCATATATGCAAATCATATTTTTTAAATTTCATTTTGAAAAAATAAAGTTTCGAAAATATACTTTTATATATTAAAAGTTATGTTCCTAATTGCTTTATTCGAAATTTTTCACATCCCTACGACTTTTGAATAAAACAATATTTTTTAAATTCCGTACGTACTTCTCTAGGCATTCTAATGTAGATTGACGAGAATTTTTGTTTTTTGTTCTAGGTAAAAAATTGTGGATGCTAATTGTCACGCCGCGGAGCGCCTAAAAAAAGATAACGAAAGAAAATATTAGTAGTCGGCCATTTTGTACTTCGAAAAAAAATATATATATGTTCTAACAACTTGATATTCATACTAAATAGATGTGTGATTAATTTGATGAGTAAATCATTTTTTTATACGAAAAAAATCGTTAAATTCGCACATGATTTTATACCCGTTACTGTGGCCAACCCTTTAACACTCATACGCAGAATATGAACCAAGAAAAAGTGAGAAATGTTGAAAATCCATGAAATGGTACGCTGTGAAACAAAAAGATTGAATATTCCGAAAAAGTAGCTACACTTTGCAATAAAAAAAATAGTTTTTTTTTTTCATTTTCAAGTACATTTATGGTCATGTTTTCGACATTAAGGTTTGAAAGATTTATACTAAATTTCATCAGGATCGGTCGATAAGTTTTTACCGGGCAGTAAAACATACCCTGGGTCTTAAAAAAGATGAAAAAATATTTCTTTCGAAAAAAATAAATAAAAATCGGCAATTTTCAACAAAAAAAAGTCAGAAGCTTTGTGAAAAAAATTGTTTAGACGCGAATTGGAGGTCAATCCCGAACCTTTCGAGTCCCTCTAAGAAGACATTTTTCTTACGTTTTTCGTAAAAACGACCCGCGAGTTTATGAGGCCAAAAAATCGCAACAAACAACAATGTTCAAGCTCACCTGGTGAGGAAAAGCAGGTAGTAGAGCATAAGAAAAAATGCATAATGGAGCTTGTTTTTTAATATTTCAAATGGTACCTCGAACGTTTCTGAGCGCTTTTTGCCGAAATTTGTAACTTTTCGTGTCGATTAAAAATTTCCAACGTACCTATAGGTACATTGTAAACGTATACGTTTCATTGGTAGTTTGGATAATTCTTATTGCCACTCTTATCAAAACGAGACATCGCTGTATAAGAACGTGCCGAAATCATCGACTGTGTAGAGGAGGGAAAAATGAAGAAATAACGTTGAAGAAGCGACTTGAATACAGAATAATAATTCTCCGATTGACGATGATTTTGTAAGGGGCTAGGCTACTGTGACGACCTGAAAATCAGAGTTATAAAAAAATACAATTTTGAAAGAATAAGTAAGATGATTAAAAAACCGTCTGGATATTTTTCTTTTTATGTATATTAACAAAGTTGTGTACCAAATTTCATATCAAAATATTAATAATTGAAGAACTTATAAATAATCACGTGAAAGACCTGTGAAGGTGAGGGGCTCAACGGTGTACTTGATTTTGGCCACCCGGTTGATCTGAAACGAAAAGACGATTTTTTTTCTCAAAATAAATAACATTGGCTACGACTTGACCGAGCTTTTTTGGTTACTGTGTTTTCATCATCACAAACAAAAGATTTGAATTTCTTTTTCGATTTTTCAAGGAAAAATGAAATTCTTATTGTTAATTTCTAATGAAAAAGAAATGTTACGAAGAAAACCGTCGGTCAAGACTAGACTACTATTACACTGAATAAGTTCACCAAATTTCACGTCGATTCGTTCGTTAGATGTCGAGAAATCGTGTACACCGTTTACAAACGTCAAAATCGTGTACAAACATTTGAATTTATTCTTTAACATTTTCAATATTCTTCACAATTTATTATTTTTTTACAAAAAAATTGATTGAAAGTAAATTTCATTTACATCTGCATGGACGCATATTTTGTTTTAGAAATTTTCTTTCTGGTTGCTCTCGTATCTCGCGTAGGCTCATCGATATTTATTTTTGATCGAAAGTACACGTATTTTTTTTGTTGCATGCCATTCGACCGAAGTCGTAGATCGTTTCGGTATGATGAAACGAGTTCGTCAAACAAACTCTTCACGATTTTCGCTGTGTATATAAAACCGGACGTTCTCGAATCCCTGATTGCTATCTACCATTGTCTTCTTGCATAATTCAAACGACCATTCGTACACTGCTATTTCCTGTCTTACATGCTACACATATAATGTTGAAAGAGTTGAGGCCATCTTTGCACGATGACCTTAACACATTTCGATGTAATCAAGGTTGCTCACGAATTTGCCCACGTTCCGGCAATCTCCACATTGCGACAGCGAAGTGTCCCTCGCACGTTTTTGGACTATTTGTTTTGTTTTTTTCAATCAAAAGGTTTTTCATAGTTCGACATCCCCTACCACTTTATGAACGCAACAGGGCACTTTTTGCCAGACAAATCACAAGGCTCAGTAATGAGGTCGGCGTTAAACTGTAGATACGTAATTGATAAAATATTTAACGTCAAGGATCAATATTCCTAATCATTTGAGTAAACTTCGGTTTTATTGTGTACCTGAGCAATACATTTAATTAAATGCAAATTTCATTGATATTCCTGAAGCGGTGGAAGAACATCCTAAAATTCGATATCTCTGAGCATGGCTTTTTTTATTGGGTAATCTGCTGATTAACGATCGCTTAAATATTAACGATTGAACAAATAATAATTAAGTATCACTAGGCACTTTTTTCGGCTGAAACCATTTTTGAAAATTCTAAAACGACTTCGCAGAAACCTTTTGTGAAAATTCTGAAACGACTTTGCTGAAACGTTTTTTTTTAAGTTCTGAAACGACTTCGCTGGAACCTTCTTTGCGAACTGAAGCGACATTGCTGAAACTTTTTTTTCGAAAATTCTGAAACGGCTTTGCTGAAGCTTTTCTGAAAATTCTTAAAACTCTAAAGCGTGTTTGCTAATTTTGTTTTCTTGAAAATTCTGAAAGGACTTCGCTGGAACCTTTTTCGAAAACCCTGAAGTTACTGTGCTGAAACTTTTTTTGAAAATTCTGAATCGACTTCGCTGAAACCTTCGTTGAAAACTCTGAAGTGACTTTGCTGAAACTTTTTTTTTTAATTCTGAAACGACTTTGCTGAAGCTTTTTTGAAAGCTCTGAAGCGACTTTGCTTAAACTTTTTTTGAAATTTCTGAAACGACTTCGCTGAAACCTTTTTTGAAAACTCTGAAGCGACTTTGCCGAAACTTTTTTCTTGAAAATTCTAACTCGGCTTTGTTGAAACCTTTTCTTTGCCGAAGTCTTTCTGAAAATTCTGAAATCTTTTTTGGAAATTCCAAAACGACTGCTAAAACTCGTTTTTTTACTGAAAGCTTTTTTGAAAATTCTACAATGACTGCTGAAACTTTTTTTTGACAGAAACCTTTTCTTGAAAATTCTAAAATGACTTTCCTAAAACTTTTTTCTTACTGAAACCCTGTTGAAAATTTTAGCACGACTTTACTGAAACTTTTCTTTTGCTGAAACCTTTTTTCAAAATGCTGAAACGACTGTGCTAAAACTTTTTTTGCAAAATCTGAAACGATTTTGCTGAAACTTTTCTTTTGCTGAAACCTTTTTTCAAAATGCTGAAACGACCGTGCTGAAACTTTTTTTGAAAAATCTAAAACGGCTTTGCTGAAACTTTTTTGCATATTCTTAAGGGGTTACCCCCACTTGCGATTTTGAAAAAATCGTGTTTTTTTTGCATTTTTTTGAAGTATAAGTATCCGGGCCCATACTTCTGTATGGGCCGCGGAATAGATGACTCTATGTAAGTTTACAAAAAAAAATATTTTCTTCGTGTAAACTGAAATTGAAACTTTAAACGCGTTTTTCTCAAAATGGCATTTCTGAAGTCGGTGACGAAGATTACTCGAACACTAATGAACCGATCTTCTTGAAATTTTGCAGGCTTATTTAATACATAAAAATGTAGTCTTTAATCGTTCGATTTTTGTTTTTCGAAAAAAAAAATGGCCGTTTTATAGCCAAAAAACGGCCGTTTTTTTCGTTAAAATCGAACCATTAACTTTGACTGTCCGCCATTTTGTGAAAAAGGAATATTTTTTTAAAAGCCTTCGATTAAAGACTAGTTTATACTTATATTTGACTAAATCCATCCGCATTTTTTTTTCAGATGATCCACTTCGCCGCAATGTTGGTCACCGCAAACCGTGTATATAAAAACATTATTTCATTGACAGCCATTTGCCACTAAACAATGTAATATTTTTCAATAAAAAAATTACTGAAAGTTCTTCAAGATGTGTTCTTTAAGATGGTATATTGATCGATTAAAAAAGTTTTGTAGTTTTCTTTTTAAAAATTCATGAAAAAGGCCTCTTTTTGCGCTGCAAGTGGGGGTAACGCCTTAAACGACTTCGCTGAAACCTTTTGTCATAATTCTGACACAACTTTGTTAAGGCTTTTTTTCTCACTTTTCGAGCTGCGTTTGATTAGACTTCGACTCTGTCTCGTTGAGGGCCGTGTGGAACGAGTTCCCCAACATCAGTAACGATCAATGACGTTTCGTTGACGTGAACTTACGACTATCCTAGATAGACATATTATCCACTACAACGTATTTATGTGTATCGGCCAAGCTCGTCTCTAAAGTCGTGTGCAAGTTTCTTCGGTATGACACGACGAGGAGCGCGAGGGGGGAAGTACTCAGGAAAGCGTGGGACCTTCGATTTCATATCTCACGTTTATTTTTTCTTTCTTTTTCTCTTCTGAGCGAGAGACTCGGTGAGTCAAGCTATCTCGGCGAGCAACGCGCTGGACGTTCAGGCACATCCTCACTTTTTGTTTATTTAACCAGTTACACTGGCGAGACAGTTCTCAAACGGTTTGCTTCTGTTACGAATGCTCCGTTCGTGCTTCATATTACGCGCGTTATAATTCAATTTACCCCTAGTCAGTCGTATGATTATTAGTGCAATAAATATCCGTCATTTCTTCTCCTTCTTCTCTCTCTCTCTCTTGTTTGCTTTTGTGGTTTTCTTCGCGACGCTCTTTCGTTATCATGATGAACGACGAGAAACGAAGTCTGTGAGTTGTGTTTTTTTTTTTTTTTTTTTCATTTTTCTACCTTTCTTCTTTTCTACATATATATTTCATAATCAACGACTGCACAATAACGAAAAAAGAGTAATAGGTGCGGAAAATTATTGTTACTTGTGAATATTTTGCCCCCTCAATTTTTTAAAAAATATCTATTGCTTATCCTTTTATTATGATATATAGTTATAGTATCATATATATATATATATATATATAATTGTTTAGAATAATTTTTATATGTGAATATTTTATATATGAGGCATTGCACGTCAATTCAGCCAGTAAAAAAAATCCACAAATAATTTTGAAAAATCGAGTTACTTTATTGAAAAATATCCACCGAGTGTCGAAATTTAAACAAAATTTCGGACGTTTTTTTCTCGTTGAATACCATTTTTTAACATTTTTCCATTGAAATGGCTGTATCTTTGGCAGGCTTTGACGTATTTACATTCGTAAAAAACGAAAATGTGCGTCTTTTCATAGCCTTCCACAAAAAAATTAATTTAGATTTTATTGAGCAAGTCGAACGTCCGTTTCAGGGCAAAAGATGCAAAAATATTTTCTTTCTCAAGGGAAGACACTCGTTAGTTTATTTTTTTTAATTTCCCCGAATTGTGAATACGAAAAACGGATTTTTGGTATTTTTATATTATGGAATTCCTAAACACCGTGAATTAACAGCTATTTTGATTTTTTCAATTATTAAAATTAATATTCCATTGAAGAGTGTGGAGCACTCCAAGGCTCCAATACATAGGACATATATGTCATATGTATTTCAAAAACCTGGTAAACATACAGCGAGTGTTCCACACTTTTCAATCGAATATTAATAAAAAAATTTTTAAATAAAAATAGCTGTTCCTTTACGGTGTTTAGGAATCCTATAATATAAAAAATACCAAAAATCCGTTTTTCGTATTCACAATTCAGGGAAATTCTTAAAAATGAAATAACAGTGCCTTTCCTTGAGAAAAAAATATTTTTGCATATTTTGCCCTGAAACGGATGTTCGACTTGCTCAATAAAATCTAAATTAATTTTTTTTTCTGGAAGGCTAGAAAAAGACGCACATTTTCGTTTTTTACGAGTGTAAATATGTCAAATCCTGCCAAAGATACAGCCATTTGAATGGAAAAATATTAGAAAATGGTAATCAACGAGAAAAAACGTCAGAAATTTAAAAAAAATGTCGACATTCCGTGAATATTTTTCAATAAAGTGACTCGATTTTTCAAAATTATTTGTGGATTTTTTTTACTGGCTGAAGTGGAGTGGAATGCCTCATATATGTATTTTCATATTGTATATATTTTATATATAATATAAAAATAAATATATATAAAATATTCACATATAAAAATGATTCTAAACCATATATATATATATATATATATTCAAAGTGAAAAATGAAATGAACAGGCCTGACTTGTTTTCGAGGAACGTCCAGATTTTTTTTCGTATTTTGACGTAATATCACGATATAAGTAACACGAGCTAATAATTGCAAGCATTCACTCATAATTCACGATCAACTTAAGTGGACGAAAAAAATGTACACCGGTGTGAAATGTATTTTTCGTGCGCGATATTCTGTGTCGTGCTATAAAAAGAGAAGAAAAAAATAAGAAACGTGTGCACGGGATTATTTCAGCTCGGGGACCACGTGTGTAAATTTCTCCGAATAATAGAAATAATAATCATAATAATAATAACAATCATATCAATAATGATAATATACATGTTTCGACATATCTGTAACATATCTAAATTGTAGTCGAATCGGTAATTCGGTACCTTCGTATCGATTAAATGACTCAGATTGACAGTAGATCGTGATTAAATTGTTAGCAGTCGCGAGGTACCGTGTGCAACGGTGCGGACAGATAACATGTAAGCATGTTTCATATACAGGGCGATTCACAGATGAAATTTGGATGGTTCGTCGATGTCCAGATTTTGATGAGGTTGGAGGTCGCAACGTTGGAATGCAACGAACATTAATATTTTTGAATTCCTTTAATTTCTTTTGGTAGATTTTGCCTACAAAAATCCTCCAACCATTTTTCGAGATATTCATTTTGCGATCTATACTATAAATGAATACACAAAAAGATCTACGATAATACAAATATGGATAAAGTGTAGAAAAAATTCGAGTAGGGTCACCATATCAAAATTTGATAAGTCCGGGCATAAATTCATGGAAAAGTCCGGACATGCTACGACTTCCGAAAAAAGATTTGAACTGTTGAAAACCGTGTTATTACAAGCGAAGCTTTTTACAAGATGATTTTTAAAAAACCACAAGCTGATCAATCAATCAGGGTGTTCAAAAATGTGAGAATTATTAATTTTTTCAAACGATTTCAAAGACTCGCTACATATGAAAACATTTGTAAAAAATGTTTCTTATTGAACTATTGATCTCGTTGATTATTTGAATTGTTTATGTTATAATTAAATGTTGTCAATTTTATAGATCTGAAGGGTGTCATTAAAGGCGAAAATAATAAATTATCAAAAATCATCAAAAAGGTGAAAATCAAAAAATCAAAAGAACACTTTGTTAGATAATTTGTTTGTGATTGAAATAAGTAGGTATTGGTGCAAATTCATGCAAATCGTTTACCTTTCAATTATTAACAAAGTCAATGTTTCTTAATTTCGTTATGTTGTTAACAATAAATGTTGATTATTTGAATTGTGTAACGTTATAGAGGTAAGTATTGTATACAGGGTGTTAGGAAGGTAAAAATAGCAAATATAAAGAATTCTAAAAATCCTTGATATGCGCTAAAGCTATAGTTGTAAAGAATATGTGGTTAAAATTTCATAAGGGTCGGTTCAGCAGTTTCGAACATTTTGTCAACAAGCCGTCGAAAAACGTTGTTTCGAGAAAAACGCGTTTCAAGTTTGTTTGGGTTACATAAATACACAAAAAAATCTTTGTAATGTATTTCGAAAGTGTATTTATTAAGTGTAACAACTTTCATATCAATATCTATAATATAAACCTATCAAAAAAAATGCATGAAAATAGCCTTTTTTAGCGTCTAAAGTGAGAACACCCTTTAAGGCTTTGCATCAACCTTCCTAACACCCTGCATATTCGTACATATTATATACTTACATATATATTTTTTTGGAATAGTTTTTGTGACAAAATTTGATACTGGTGTGAATTCGTGGAATCTAAGTTTGACATATTTGTTACCAATTATTAAAGTATTTCCTTCATTATGTAAACATTGATTGAATTATTTTAATACGTACAAAACGATATTTTCCACAGAAGTTGCGTCGATTTTAAGGCGAAGGCTTGATGGAAATGTTGAAAAACTAAATAATCGATCCATCTACGAGTTCTCGCGATAATTGTCGTTTTACCAAATCGGAACACGTAGATTTCGTTTTCCAAAACGATAGCAGATTTCAAAACCAAGCCACCCGAGACATAAAAGCGCCGACATAAAAAGATACGCAGTTTGTGACACTTTGAAATGTTTGCTTGCACCGCACGGTACAACAATATCTTAGATGTATGTCCGTGCGAATTGCGAGGCAATTGAGAAAAGTGGGCAATTGAAATTGCGAGTATGCGTAAAAACTCTTCCGTACAAGGAACGGCAGCAGGTAGAAAGATGTAGACATGAGTGACAATCCCTTGTTCATTAATCATTCAGTGACATGCCAGTTCATTAGCTTCATTCGTCAGGGTGCCCGCATTGCTGGGATGGATGGACACTTTAATTATCTCTAACGAGCCTTCTCTTTTGTCGACCAAAGGTGTACGGAATGCGAAAATTTTGTAGTAATGTGCTTTGTAGATTGCACGTACAAAAAATGGTACTCACTCTGCTAACGTTGTTGTCATCATACTCGTTGATTCACTGAGAGAGATGTATGGTGTGCTCAACCATATTTTAACTATATTTTATATTTCCCTGGGGGACAATAATATTTTATAGCCATAGTTACTGCCAAAAGTATAGTACTGCTTATTGATATTTCAGCAGTTACATGAATTATGCACATATGTTAACCGCAACCACCAATCTTACCAGTATACGTTTATTCTTCAATGCTATATAATATAGTAGGTTTTCATAAAATGGATATTCCCTGATACTATCAAAAGTTTACTTCCCCAAGATTCTAATAGTGAACTGAAATATATACATTGATTAAAAATGTTGCTTGTGATTTGCGACGATGTTTATAGTGATTTGTACCATATTATAAGATACGACCTGCTGTATGAGGCATTCCACGTCACTTCAGCCAGTAAAAAAAAATCCACAAATCATTTTGAAAAATCGAGTTACTTTATTGAAAAATATTCACCGACTGTCGAATTTTCAAAAAAATTTCTGACGTTTTTTCTCGTTGATTACCATTTTTTTAAACATTTTTCCATTTAAATGGCTGTATCTTTGGCAGGATTTGACGTATTTACATTCGTAAAACAAACGAAAATGTGCGTCTTTTTATAGCCTTCCAGAAAAAAATTAATTTACATTTTATTGAGCAAGTCAAACGTCCGTTTCAACGTCCGTCAAACGTCCGGGCAAAATATGCAAAAATATTTTTTTTCTCAAAGAAAGACACTCGTTATTTGATTTTTTTTTATTTCCCCGAATTGTGAATACGAAAAACGGATTTTTGGTATTTTTTATATTATGGGATTCCTAAACACCGTGAAGTAACAGCTATTTTTAATTAAATTTTTTTTATTATTAATATTCGATTGAAGAGTGTGGTGCACTCCAAGGCTCCAATACATATGACATATATGTAATATATATTTCAAAAACCTGGTAAACATACAGCGAGTGCTCTACACTCTGTTTTCTGGACGGCTACAAAAAGACGCATATTTTTAATTTTTACGAATGTAAATACGTCAAATCCTGCAAAAGATACAGCCATTTGAATGGAAAAATATTAAAGAATGGTAATCCACGAGAAAAAACGTCAGAATTTTTTTTTTAATGCCGACACTCGTTGAATATTTTTCAATAAAGTAACTCGATTTTTCAAAATTATTTGTGGATTTTTTTACTGGCTGAAGTGACGTGGAATGCTTCATATGCGTATTTGGTATGTTATTCAAGTGTTGGTACAAGGCATCAATGCCCCTCTACGAAATGCATCGAATATTTCATAAATCCAAAATAAAATAAAATACGCAACTGAGAGTTCTACCTCGATGATATTTTATTATAATTCGCCATTCCCTGATCTCCTGTAATGATTTATTTCGAAGAAAATATTTCGCCTAATCGAAATCGAACCTAGAACCTAACTGTCTACCCTCTGCCTATCCTACGCACGCTGCCACTACGCCACCGAGTACTTTTGGCATCTTGAGCACAGATATGGCATAAGAGACTACAGTAATTCCGGCTGTACTTCCGAACAGTTGTTACCTGGGATTTAGGTGAAATTTTGCACAGATCTTTTTTTAAATAATATTAGTCACTATATAAATGGATTTTTGGCGCTTCGCAATAATTTTGTACCATATAATAGTGATTTATACTATATTATATGATACAACCTGCCAAATGCATAGTAATGTGTGTCCTACAAGAACAAAAGGTGAACTACAAGAAGAAGTGTTGAACTGATATCCTATTTTTGCAATGCAACAAACATACTATGTAACAGTTTGTGAGACATGCGTAGTTCTTAAAAATATTAAGGCCTTAGGCCACAGTAACGGGTGTAAAATCATGTGCGAATTTAACAATTTTTTTCGAATGAAAAAGTGATTCACTCATAAAATTAATTACACATCTATTTAGTATGAATATCAAGCTGTAAAAAAATATATATTTTTTATGTACAAAATGCGCCTAAAAAAAGGAGAGCCTAAAAAAAGGAAAATATTAGTAGTCGGCCATTTTGTACATCGAAAAAAAAAACATAAATATTTTCTAACAGCTCTAACATATTTTCTCTAACTATATTTTCTAACAGCTCTAACATTCATACTAAATAGATGTGTAATTAATTTCATGAGTTAATCACTTTTTCATACGAAACAAATTGTTAAATTCGCACATGATTTTATACCCGTTACTGTGGCCTAAGCTGCGGTTGCTCAAACTACAAATGATTTACGTCTTTGCTATAAGTAAACTTTACTATAATTTTTTTGGAATAGTCATTTTTCATAAGGTCTTCTAACACATTATACTCGAAAAATGTTAACCATACGAATTGTACGAACTTGAAAAGAATAGTAGAAGTTTGACTAAACTAAACCTAACGTACAGTATACAACATTAGTATTTGTACGCCGATTTTGCTACAGCACTGAATGAACCATATCTACATTGTCGAGCCTTTTACAATAGTGATTAATCATTTCGGGGATAATAGATAGTCAAACACGCCACCCAAATCTCATGTTTAGGTATTTCGCTTATAGTCTAGTTAACCATATTATGATTGCGGTGTCAATAAACTATAACGAATTTTACGATCCTCTCTTTTACTATAATCGTTTGTTATAAATACCGTAGACTTTTTTCTCAGTGTACGATCACATGCTTATTCTTGGCGCAATTATTTCCGTGTTTTCACATTCGAAAGATTTAATTTTTGTTTTGGTGCCTGTGCTTTAATTTCAGTTATTTTTTGGATCAATCTAATATAAATATATATTCCGATTTGAACGCATTGACAAAATGAATAAAAAGTATTCTCTACCATCGTCCCTCTCATAAACCGTGGAAATCATTTGTGGAAACACTTTTCGGTACGCCTACATTTTCGAGACTCATTTGTCGAGCACACCTAAATATATATGTCATTTTAATACATATATACAGGGTGTCCCTCTTATCTCTGCCATCCGAAATCACTCGATAATTATCGACGTCACAAAAAAGTGTTCCAGACAAAAGTTGTACGGTGTGAAGGGGGCCATCAAATGCGACCAATTTTTTTTTTCGGTGGAGGCGATGACGCACTGTGAAGGTCACCTCCAGTTTTTTAAATGGAATGGTACATTTTTTTCAACCATCTTGTGGAGCACATCAAGCCGCATAAAAAACATTAAGGGGTAAAAGTCGTTCAAGGTCATTCAAGGTCACCTATTAAAATGAAATACAAATTTAAATATATCCGAGATATACAAATTTAAATACTAGGTACGCAACTAAGTTCCGGGGTTTCACACATGGATGGCGCTAGCGACACATGTAGTCGGCATACAGGTCTGAAATTGGGTGTCTTTATAGCTTGGACATCTGTTAAGAATACCCAGTCATAATATAAACAAATATCGCAACACAACGACCTTTTTTCTAACCTCGAAAATGTCAAAGTTTGTGCTAAATAAACGGCATTTGCGGGAAGCATTGCTTTTCTGGTTGAACCTAAAAAAAAACAGCAGCTAAAGCACGTCGGTTACTTGAGGAGACCTACGGCGAACATATACCATCAAAAACGACGTGTGAAGATTGGTTCAAGTGGTTCAGAAATGGCGATTTTGAGACTGGGGACAAGGAGCGCTCGGGAAGACCGCAAATATATGCGGACGCCGATCTGCAAGCGTTATTAGATGAAGCTGACACTCAAACAGAAGATCAACTTGCCGAGGCATTAAATGTGATTCGGCAATGTATTTCGAAACGTTTGCACGCCATGGGAAAAATTGATAAGGAAGGAAAGTGGGTGCCGCATGAGTTGACTGAGAGACAAATGGGAAATCGAAGAGCCACTTCCGAAATTTTGCTTTTGCGGCAGAACAGAAAGAGTTTCCTGCATCGAATTGTTACTGGCGATGAAACATGGATATATTTCGAGAATCCCAAACGCAGAAAATCGTGGCTTTCACTTGGCGAAGCGTCAACATCGACGGCATGGCCAAATCGCTTCGGAAAAAAGACAATGCTCTGCGTTTGGTGGGACCAGAAAGGAATCGTGTACTATGAGCTGCTGAAACGGGCGAAACTGTCAACGGCCATCGCTACCGACAACAACTAATCAATTTGAACCACGCATTGGTCGAAAAACGGCCAGAATGGGCCACGAGACACGAACGTGTGATATTGCAGCACGACAACGCTCCGTGCCATCGCAGTTCCATCGTCCAGGACACCATAAAAACACTGAAATGGGATCTGCTACCGCACCCGCCGTATTCGCCAGACCTGGCCCCTTCAGACTATCACTTGTTCCGGTCGATGGCGCACGGCTTGGGTGGGCTACACTTGGCCAATTACGATGCACTACAAAATTGGTTGGACGAATGGTTTCAGTCCAAAGACGCGTCTTTTTATCGTCGCGGTATTTATGTATTGCTAGAGAGATGGCAAAAATGTGTAACTAGCGAGGGACAATACTTCGAATGAACCATTTTTTGTATTTGTCTTGTAATTTTCGATTTTTTTATTGGTAAAAAAAACCCGGAAATTTAGTTGCGCACCTAGTATCTGGGATCACTACCAAATATTTGGTAGTGATCCGAGGTATTTAAATTTGCATTTCATTTTAATAGGTGACCTTGAATGACCTTGAACGGCTTTGACCCGTCAATGTTTTTTATGCGGCTTGATGTGCTCCACAAGATCGTTGAAAAAAAAAGTGTACCATTCCATTTAAAAAAGTGGAGGCGACCTTCACAGTGCGTCAGCGCCTCGACCGAAATAAAAAAAAATTGGTCGCATTTGATGGCCCCCTTCACACCGTACAACTTTTGTCTGGAACATTTTTTTGTGACGTCGATAATTACCGAGTTATTTCGGGTGGCAGAGATAAAAGGGACACCCTGTGTGTGTGTGTGTGTGTGTGTGTGTGTGTGTGTGTGTGTGTGTGTGTGTGTGTGTGTGTGTGTGTGTGTGTGTGTGTGTGTGTGTGTGTGTGTGTGTGTGTGTGTGTGTGTGTGTGTGTGTGTGTGTGTGTGTGTGTGTGTGTGTGTGTGTGTGTGTGTGTGTGTGTGTGTGTGTGTGTGTGTGTGTGTGTGTGTGTGTGTGTGTGTGTGTGTGTGTGTGTGTGTGTGTGTGTGTGTGTGTGTGTGTGTGTGTGTGTGTGTGTGTGTGTGTGTGTGTGTGTGTGTGTGTGTGTGTGTGTGTGTGTGTGTGTGTGTGTGTGTGTGTGTGTGTGTGTGTGTGTGTGTGTGTGTGTGTGTGTGTGTGTGTGTGTGTGTGTGTGTGTGTGTGTGTGTGTGTGTGTGTGTGTGTGTGTGTGTGTGTGTGTGTGTGTGTGTGTGTGTGTGTGTGTGTGTGTGTGTGTGTGTGTGTGTGTGTGTGTGTGTGTGTGTGTGTGTGTGTGTGTGTGTGTGTGTGTGTGTGTGTGTGTGTGTGTGTGTGTGTGTGTGTGTGTGTGTGTGTGTGTGTGTGTGTGTGTGTGTGTGTGTGTGTGTGTGTGTGTGTGTGTGTGTGTGTGTGTGTGTGTGTGTGTGTGTGTGTGTGTGTGTGTGTGTGTGTGTGTGTGTGTGTGTGTGTGTGTGTGTGTGTGTGTGTGTGTGTGTGTGTGTGTGTGTGTGTGTGTGTGTGTGTGTGTGTGTGTGTGTGTGTGTGTGTGTGTGTGTGTGTGTGTGTGTGTGTGTGTGTGTGTGTGTGTGTGTGTGTGTGTGTGTGTGTGTGTGTGTGTGTGTGTGTGTGTGTGTGTGTGTGTGTGTGTGTGTGTGTGTGTGTGTGTGTGTGTGTGTGTGTGTGTGTGTGTGTGTGTGTGTGTGTGTGTGTGTGTGTGTGTGTGTGTGTGTGTGTGTGTGTGTGTGTGTGTGTGTGTGTGTGTGTGTGTGTGTGTGTGTGTGTGTGTGTGTGTGTGTGTGTGTGTGTGTGTGTGTGTGTGTGTGTGTGTGTGTGTGTGTGTGTGTGTGTGTGTGTGTGTGTGTGTGTGTGTGTGTGTGTGTGTGTGTGTGTGTGTGTGTGTGTGTGTGTGTGTGTGTGTGTGTGTGTGTGTGTGTGTGTGTGTGTGTGTGTGTGTGTGTGTGTGTGTGTGTGTGTGTGTGTGTGTGTGTGTGTGTGTGTGTGTGTGTGTGTGTGTGTGTGTGTGTGTGTGTGTGTGTGTGTGTGTGTGTGTGTGTGTGTGTGTGTGTGTGTGTGTGTGTGTGTGTGTGTGTGTGTGTGTGTGTGTGTGTGTGTGTGTGTGTGTGTGTGTGTGTGTGTGTGTGTGTGTGTGTGTGTGTGTGTGTGTGTGTGTGTGTGTGTGTGTGTGTGTGTGTGTGTGTGTGTGTGTGTGTGTGTGTGTGTGTGTGTGTGTGTGTGTGTGTGTGTGTGTGTGTGTGTGTGTGTGTGTGTGTGTGTGTGTGTGTGTGTGTGTGTGTGTGTGTGTGTGTGTGTGTGTGTGTGTGTGTGTGTGTGTGTGTGTGTGTGTGTGTGTGTGTGTGTGTGTGTGTGTGTGTGTGTGTGTGTGTGTGTGTGTGTGTGTGTGTGTGTGTGTGTGTGTGTGTGTGTGTGTGTGTGTGTGTGTGTGTGTGTGTGTGTGTGTGTGTGTGTGTGTGTGTGTGTGTGTGTGTGTGTGTGTGTGTGTGTGTGTGTGTGTGTGTGTGTGTGTGTGTGTGTGTGTGTGTGTGTGTGTGTGTGTGTGTGTGTGTGTGTGTGTGTGTGTGTGTGTGTGTGTGTGTGTGTGTGTGTGTGTGTGTGTGTGTGTGTGTGTGTGTGTGTGTGTGTGTGTGTGTGTGTGTGTGTGTATTTACACGAAATAAGAGCACAAGCACTAATATCGGTTTGCAGGGCAAGATCACTGTTCTTCCAAAGACATTGCTAAATAACTGGAGTGCTGAGTGACCTCGCTTTTCAAAAGTCAATACAGTCGATAAGGATTCATTTAGCGAAAAATATCGATACGCTTTGACGCGATTATACACCTAATGCAGGTGAATTCGAAAAATAGATTTGATTGCACAATGTGCCGAGACCTCGACCCTCTTTATTTCGTAGAAAATCGATACGGAGTGACCTCGAATTAATCGGTGCTGCTCCAATTCACGCCGGACATCGATTGGTGAATTTGATATTAATTTTTTTGCTACGATCTCGTAGTTTCCTGTCATTGGCAAAGAAATGAAATAACGCCGGTGAACTTAGAGATTTCAGCCGTTGACATTTTATGGTGTTTGCATCGTTGAAATGCAATGAAATTTCTTCTTTATTTTTTAATTTCTTTATTTTTGTTACCATTCAAACTTTTATTCCCGAGTTTAGGTTATGGATAATGAGGATCTTCAAAAATGTTTCAAAAGTATTTTCGTTGCATCCTAACGATGCAAACTTCAATACTACATTTGTTGGTCTTGGAGTAAGAATTAATAAGATATTCCCTTCACAACCCGAATATGTAATAATTAACTGATTTTCGTCCACAACGGAGTAAACGTACATCCCAATATACTGTCAAATTTTTTAGCCAAGTTACCCAACTTTGAACAAGAAATTACGACCTCAAGGGGGAAGAACCTTTAAGCGAGGAAAAAACAGCTGATTTTCATGTTTTTTAAAAAAGGGAATATTTCTTCGTCATATTTTAGTCTTAGGGTATGTTTTTTTGCTACTTTTGGCTATTACGTGTTTTTTTTTAAATTAATCTTTAAAAATGGTGAAGGTATGGCACGGTCTTCGAAACGGGCTGCGACGGATGTTGTCAGACAGCGTGACACCTAGCGTCGGCAGGATTGATCTGAACAAAAAACCGAAGAAGATTTTTATTTATATATGAATATGCACCAAGAAAGAGAAGTGAGAAATGTTGAAAATCGATCAAATGCTTTGAAACAAAAAGATTGAGTTTTCCGAAAAAATGGCTACATTTTGCAATAAAAAATCTTATTTTTGGATTTTTCAAAAACATTTAGGGTCAGGTTTTCGACAATGAGGTTAGAAAGATTTATACCAAATGTCATCAGAATCGGTCGATTAGTTATTTAGCTGTACGTCACGCCAGTTGTGACAATGCAGTTCAGAAGACGGTACCATTTTGAAAGACTAATTATTAAAACAATCCCATTTAACAGCCAAAAGTAGTAATGAAACATACCCTAAGTCTCAAAAATAGTGAAGAAATCTTCCTTTAAAAAAAATCTACAGATATCACACCAAGTACAACTATTTCATGGCTTTGAAAATGTAAGACTTTTCGGATAATAGATAATAGGTTCATGTAAATAATATGAGTTAGTTTTTTTTTCAATGAATATTGATACATTAAGATATATAATTGGGTTTGCCTTTGGCCTTATTTCTTTGTTTAAGTATAATAATTTCTATATAATTTTTACAATGTATTTGTAATATAAGTTGTAATATAATTTCTAAATTAGTAGCAAGATTAGAATTGAGTGGGGAGAGGGCATTTTTCAACCAATCACATGCATTCGGCATGTCGCAGCTCCGCCCACTCTACTACAACACAGTGGCAGTGGAGTGGGGGTGGCGTTAGTTTCGTGTGATATCCAGCTAACTCAGACCCCTATACCCAGTCTACCTCAACAAACATGTACAGATTTAAAAGCATTTTCAATGCTAATATGTATTTTTAAAAGCATTTTTAATGCTAATATATAGTTTTAAAAGCATTTTCAATGCTAAGAATCATGAAAATCAGCAAATTTTTTCCTCGCCTACAGATATTTAATTTAAATTAATTTTTTTTAATAATGATTTTAAATTGAAAAAAGTTAATGTAAAAATCTCTACGCATATGATTTCCGGAAAGAGCATAATGTACTCGGAATTAAATTTTGATCGTTTTTCGGCTTCGCTCGGAATAAATTGTTATTTATTTCGGAAAAGGGTTTGCATATAAAACTGGCACAGACAATTTCATCACCTTCGCTCTTTCTCTCCATCTTTCTCTCCGCGTCTCCGGTACAGAATACCTGCTTGTCCCGGTTTCAAAGAGAACTCGAGACTTTCCATCCCGAGAAGAGTTCGCGAAGCTTCGTCGTGCCAATTAATAATTTTCTCCCTGCAGTGGATTCAATGCATTATAGCCGTTTATGATCTTCGGATTATTTCCTCCGCCTCTCGCGCGTCTTTCGACCAATCCAGTGGTCGGTAATTAGGAAATGAGGCTTCCACAACTAAACGCAAATTGCCTAACCGCGAAGTCGTGAACATTTTTAACGAGCCACTTCGCGCGCTTTTCCGCACAAGCGTGAAAAAAATCATTTTCGAAACAAATCTGTTTCGTAATTTCGGATGCCGAAAAACCAAAAAAAATCATTTTCGAAAAAAATCAGTTTCGTAATTTCGGGTGCCCAAAAATAGAAAAAAATCAGTTTCGCACTTTTGAATACCGAAAAAAAATTTTTTTTTTGAAAAAAAATCAGTTTCGTAATTTCCGATGCCGAAAAATCGAAAAAAATCAGTTTCGTAATTTCGGATGCCGAAAAATCGAAAAAAATCAGTTTCGTAATTTCGGATGCCGAAAAATCGAAAAAATCAGATTCGTAATTTCGGATGCCAAAAAATCGAAAAAAAAATCAATTTCGTAATTTTGCATGCCGCTTAAAATATTACACTCCCGCGTGCAGTAGTTTCAATGTGAAATTTCCAGTAGGATTGGAGTGCGGAGCTTTTTCATTGTGAGAATACTGAACGAAACTCGCTGACTGAGTGCTGATAAGGAAATGTATAATTGACGTTGACGTCGCGGCGTGTGCGCGTGGCAAAATATTGCTATTGCAAAAATATCTTCAGTCACCGACGTATACGCTACCGGAGATTTTAAAAATCCCTATAAAGTGCCTGATTTTTTCGCACGTGTGGCATGACGCTGAAGTTTTCATCATTGGAATTCAACGAAAATGAATTTTTTTAAAGGGGTATGCATAACCTTGAGATATCAAAAAATCGGTTTTTAGTTTATTTTATTTTTTTATTGCGTAGTCTTAACTTTGATTTGGTGCAAAGATTTTGTAAAAATTCCAAATATTGACCTAGTTATGACGATTTTAGTGGAGCAGGTCAGAACCAGTGTTGAGCAACATTTAATTGCTAGGGTAACTGAAGATTGACGATTAATTAACCGTTAATCACGATTATAACAATTAACAATTAATTCATTGTATTTGTGAAAACTCACGATTAACAATCAATTAATTGTTAATTGCTGTAGTCGCAATCAACAATTAACCAATTGTTAATCGTGACTTTCCACAATCAGAATCTAATCAATTTTAAATCTTTTTTATGTATTTGATTAAAAACTAACAATTGAAACTGATTATTGTATAGGGCGCGGAATGCCGTCAGAACAAATGTGTGGGGCCGGGTTGAAATTTCGAAATTTGAATGCTCCGACGGTTTAAAATTCCGAATTTTAATGTTCCGAAATTCAAGATGGGGCCGCGTTGAAATTTCGAACTTTGAATGGTCAGAACGCTCAAAACTCCGAAAGAATAGTACCGCGAAAGATAAAAACTCCGAAAGAATCTTACACAAAAGACCAAAATTCCGAAAATCTTAACACCGTAAAAATAATTCGGCTACGGAAGTTTTAGAAGTTTCAAAATTTTCAATAAATCGACGAATTATGTCAAGATTTTTTTTTTATTAAGAAGTGATTTTGCCTCAATTTTGAAATTTGTCTAGACAATGTAATACGTTCTACGTCATTTACAGTCAACTGTGTAGACTTTCGTTGGTATGATCTTGACATGAAAGCCGGGTTGAAATTCCGAACTTTAAATGCGCCGACGGTTGAAAATGCCTAATTTTAATGTTCCGAAATTACAAGGTTCGTCAAGATTATGCCAGCAAAAGTCTACACAGTTGACTGTAAATGATGTAGAACGTATAACATTGTCTAGACAACTTTGAAAATTAACGTAAAATCACTTCTTAATAAAAAAAATTCATGAAATAATTCGTCGATTTATTGAAAAATTTGAAACTTTTAAAACTTCCACAGCCGAATTATTTCGACGGTACCTATTCACATTTTCGGAGTTTTGGTCTTTCGTGTAAAATTCTTTCGGACTTTTGATCTTTCGGGGCAGTATATTTTCGGAGTTTTGAGCGTTCTGATCATTCAAAGTTCGGAATTTCAACCCGGCCCAAATGTATAGGTTATTGAAATACGTCTATGAGGTTAATTGTTAGTTTTAATTGTTTTTTCGAACAATTAATAAAGTTAATTGCAATTATTTTAATTGAGTGTTGCAATTAAGATACATTAATCCAAGTAAATTAATTGCAACATGCAATTAATCGTGTAATTGCAAGAAACGTTAATTGCAATTAAATTAAATGGAATTACTTTTTTAGCCAATTAATGAACTGATTGGAAATTTAATTGATTAACGCCCAACACTGGTCAGAACTTCCCGTTGCGTTACAGCTCTAGCGCTGCGCGGTGCATTGTATGGTTTCTAAAGGGCATTGATATGACTTTGCCCAACCAGGCTGTTTAATTGTGATACAGTGCAGGAATCGTAGATTGAAGGTACGAAAAATAATTGTAATTTTATCTCATGAAAGTAGTCCATACACCAAGGCACTTTCTTCAAATTAAATTTTTCAAATAGCAATTGGGTCGAAAGAGTACATTTCACAAATAGAAATTTTTAATAAAAGATGTTTAATTTTTTTACTAGCTCCATTAGTAATAGAGAAATAAGCAACGAAAATTAATCGCATCACCTCTCACTCATCGTTTCGTCCCTTTCACTCATCGTTCCGTCTCTCTCATAAAAATGTTCCTTGTTCATATCTCCATTACTAATCGAGCTAGCAGAAAAAATATTTAAAAGAGACATTTTTTATTGTCAATTAAAAAAGAAACATCTTTTATTTCAAACTTTTTTCTACAAAATGCACTTTTTCGTCACAATCGTCATCATAACAATTAAATTGTTTATAACGAAAAAAACGATTCTAGAACAAAATAAATGTCCTATTCGTATAGCCCGTACCTGAAACCATAAAGAACCACCAAAGATATTGAGCAGACCCAAACATTTATACGAAAATTCTATACGGAAAAAGGGGATTTAGTACGTTTTCTCCTCTTGCGTTTATCTCGAAAGTTTTCTTTGAAATTTGGCGTACGTCATATCTCAAAATCTAATCGTCCGATTTACTTCAAATTTGGACTGAACATATTTCATAATATATTCAATCAACAGATCGGATGCTTTTTTCATATGTTTCTCCGTTTGTTAATAACAAACGTTTAAAGTCGTTGTTTTTTTGTCGAAAATCCACTTTTTTTTCGAATTAGTGCAATTTATGCAAATTTTAAAACTTCGAAAAAGTATCCGGTGGTTTTATAGTTTCACCATTGTACTAAGAGTATATTTTTCCATTTTTTACTTTAGATGAATCTAGTTACCGGAATCATGTACGCGATCGAGCCGTGCGGAGGCTACAGTCCTGAGATTGGAGACGAAAATAATATTGAAAATCGATCTGTTTTTAACTTCAAGGTTATGCATATCCCTTAATTGCTCAATTTTTTGTGATTTATGCTGTGAAAATCACTAAAACGTTTTTACCTATTCTTATCAAACATTTATCAGGTTAATTTGCAAAAAAGCTTTGGAATACGATAAAAGCAAACAAATGAAAAATGAATAAAAACATCGTTGCATTCTAACGATGTAAAGTTCAACGTCATCGTGTGGTATATTTGAAGCATTGTGACTTTCATCATAGTTTTTTTTGCGACGTTGTATTCCGATCTTTTTCTGTTTCTCGTTGAAATATTGCTAAGAAAAATAATACAGAACAGCTTGTACAGGGTGCGCCAGAGAAACTTACTTATTTGAAAGGTCAATAAAAACAAAAGTACTTCAATTATTGTTTAAAATTTTTTTTTATTTGAGAATACAATATCCCAATTTTTTTTTCATGCAGTCTTGAAAATGACATCGGATAAATGGCGACCCCCATTGCGCATACACTGATGAAGTCGATTTTTGAAATTCGTATCCACTCTTTGCAGCATATCAATCGGTATGTTGGCAATGGCGTCACGAATGTTGTTCTTGAGGTGTGCTATGGTCCGTGGTCGATCGACATAAACCAGAGATTTCAAATAACCCCATAAAAAGAAATCGCATGGAGTCAAATCTGGAGAGCGTGCCGGCCATTGGAGATCGCCTCTGAGAGAGATGAGCGTTCAGTTAATTCTTGCACAACAGCCAATTTATAGGGATGAAATTGAAGGTCTTCATGGAGAATTCGTCGAACAGTGGTGTCAGAAATTCCCATAGCAGCTGCGTGTTTGCGAGCCGAACGCCGGGGAGAACGCACAACTGACTGCCTCACTCTTTCGACATTTTCCGCAGTTCTGATGGTCCGTTGAAGTCCATTTCTGGGTTTAGCGACACTTCCACACTCCCGAAATGAGTTAACCCACGACAGAATCGAATTACGGCCAGGAATGAGTCTGTGAGGAGGAATTTCAAAGCGAGCGCGGAAGGCACGTTGCGTAGCAACAAGTGAGCGACCGTTAGAAAAGAAGCTCTCGACTGCGAAGGCCCGCTGCTCTCTAGACCAGAGCATGATGGCAACTGACTGGAGGGAGAAACAAACTTGGGAACTTCCCCCTCCAGATGCGCCCCCTCTCGCCCCTCTACCCGCCCAACTCACCGCGCGGGAATTTTTTCAAATAAGTTTCTCTGGCGCACCCTGTAGTTCATTGTTACGTTTCCTTAATTAATATTTAGAAGACGAATACCCGGCTCTTTTTATTCTTCCGATATTTATTGTGAATATATGTACTGAGCACTTGGGTAGGACGGGTGAAGCCTTAGCCACAATCGAAGATTTGAAAAAAAACATACAGTGGGTAAAAAAATATTTGCACATCTCACACGAAACTGTTGTTAATTAGGCTTAATTTTTTTGATCGTGTTTTCCCAAGTTTTTTTGTAAATAGGTGCTATGTATATTTAGGATAAGCTATCGAACACAGAAATTTCATAAAGCATTTTATTTTTTTTGAAGGATAATTTGAAAAAGACAACGTGTACAGATACTTTTTTTAACCACTGTATATACAGTGAAACCTTGTTTATACGCTTGCACTTATACGTTTTCATCATTTATACGGAAAATGTCTTTAGCCCCGGCAGATTCCGTTCATAAAGATGGTAATAAGTTTCATTTCTACGTTTTTCAATAATACGTTTTTCGCGCTTATACGTTATTAATTTTATTCCCCAGCGGGAACCTCGGTTACGAGGTTTTTTTTCTCAGTTATACGTTAATCACACGGGATATTCTCTCGCCGGATAAAAGTTCATGTGACTGCGTTTTGATGTTTCGATGTTTTGATGTTTCTGACCTGGACTATGTATGCATGTACGGTGATTATATATCCCTTATCAATACGAACCTGTCTGTTATTTACTAGTCTAAAACGTCAAAGCTTAGTGCTTCAATAGTATTGAATTGAATTGAAGGTATTTGAATGAATTTTCAGTGAAAAATTTCGTATAAAACTGCTCATAAAATGAAAAGCCTTCAATTAATTAGAAATTCCGTACGTACTTCTCTGCAAAATGCAATTAGGAACATAACTTTTAAATTTAACGTAAATCGAGTGAAAATTGTTGAAGTTATTTGTCACGCCAATTCGAAAAAAGCTGTTTCGAGAAAAACGCGTTTAAAGTTTTAAGTACTCTATGGCCGTGTCAGAGGTGGGCTCACGTTATACGCTCAAATTCAGTGAAAAAAAATGTTCTTGCCATAAATCGAATAGTAACTTATTCTTATGATGATAAAGCACCGTTTTAGCGGGAAAAAAATCGATTTTTTGAAAATTCTACTGTGGCCTTACCCCTTAAATAAAAGTTCAAAACGGCAATTCGATAACTTGAGTTTGCTTATTACTCAATTATTATCAATCAAATTTTCAATTGGAAAATCAATCGTTAACATAATAGAGGGACTGCTATGGAAAAACATCGGGAATTATGCACCAATCGCCATTTTCAAATGATCAAGAGTTTCGGATACATACTGTATTTCACTTCTACGTTATTCTCACTTATACGTCATATTTGATGTACCCATTGAAAAACGTATAACAGAAGTTTCACTGTATATGTTACCGGCAATCTGTATAATCCGGTATTCTACAGCATACCTAGGCATTCTATAGAATGCCTCAAACGTGCAGGCAATGTATAAAATATCATTTATTCCGTACTCTACCCACGCATTCTATACAATACCAAATTTACGGTCGGCAAAGTGTTCGATAGATGCGTTTAGCGAGAAGGCGCGCGGGTATAACCCAAACAAATCCAAGCAAAATGTCACGATAGTTCATCATGTAAGACATGTTGAACTATTGAATATAGTTCAACATGTAAGAAGAAATAAATACCATTCTATTGAAACGATTTATTGAACTAACGATTTGGAGCAAACAAATGATTTATTTGTCCATCATTTTATACTTTACCTGACCTCCTAATGGTATTCTATATAATTCCTAGGTATTGCATACATTACCTAGGTATAGTATGAAATGGTTAACGAGAGATGAAATATTTTATACATTGCCTTGACGACCCCGATATTGTATAGAATAACTAGGTATTCTATAAAATGCCTGCATTATACACATTCCCGGTAGCACATATATATATATACATATATATATATATATATATATATATATATATAATTGTCTATACTATACTGAGTCTATACGAATATATTGAAATTTTTTCACCACAAAACACCAGAGATACAAAATAGTTTAATGTGTCTAATTGTACGTGCGGTTAGATGGGCAAGACGTTCACGCTACGGGTGATGTAATTTTTTGTCTATTTAGCACCAAGATAAACCATTTCTAGCAACGGATTAACGCAAACTAAACCTTTGTAAACATTTAGAAAATACCCATCTTACCCATCGTAAACCGTAGGTATTCAATATTAAACGATCAAGGTTTGATGAAAGATTACGAATCTTGGCTGGCCAATGAGGAGAATTGCTGCCAACCTCAATGACCGCGAAGTTGCCGTATTTCGGCAACACTTAATATCAATTAATCGTAATAATAAATAATCTTGCGACATACATATAAATAGGCATAATTATAGATAACTCAAAACTTCATTCTGAGTTGTATAAAACATTCGCTGACGCAGTTTTTTCATAACAATCATCGATAATGTTATTTTTTTTCAAGTTGGTAGTAACACAAAAGTTTTTCTTATTTACGTTATAAAAATATAAAAATAAACAATTTTACATTTTAATCATATATTTTATAAAAAATTGCATCGGTAGAATAAATCTATAAATACCTCGTATGCATTTTTATGAGGCTCATTGACAAAAAAATCGGACACCGTCATTTGACTTTACTGGACCGCTTCAACCTCCTTAAGGCCTTATATACCTCTGGGAAAAAGCATCGTTTTTTTAATTGGCTCAAATAATGTACAAACATTCCGAAAATTATATTCGAAATTTATTCTAAGTGGAAAAGAAATGTTAAGATCTGTAGAAAAATGGTTTTAAAACTTCAAACGTGTTTTTCGTGAAACCATAATTTCAAAATCGGGCGGCCTCGTATCTCCGACAATTTCTGACCGATCGAGTTCAAAATTCAACCTTGGTTTCTCAGATAGATTTTCTAGCGAAGTACACTCGATTTTTACGATCGATTAACAATTACGGTTTTCATAAACAAATTAAGGCCATTTTTAGTCGAAAAAGCGATGTATTTTTTTTCAAACCGCTGCCAATCCCGCAATAATCAATATTTTGTGATAATCGTGTGTACTTCGCTAGCAAAACTCATCTAGATTATGAAAAAAAAAAAATCTTCTCCGCGCTAATGTGCGTTTCCAGCGCGTCCGCCCGTGGAGGGCCTAAAGAAATAGCGTTTATTTCCACCGGCCTCTGGGCCGCGATTTCATATTTTTTGGGAAAATAAAAAATCGATTTGTGTACCTACGGATATGTAAAATAAGCCCTCTAAACTTCATTTTGATTGCTTTATTACTATCTACAAAAAATCCCAAAAAGCCTTCCGTCCATCCAAAGATATACAGGGTGTCCCTCTTATCTGTGCCACCCGAAATAACTCGCTAACTATCGACGTCACAAAAAAATGTTCCAGCCAAAAGTTGTACGGTGTGAAGCCATCAAATGCGACCAATTTTTTCGCTGACGCATAGTGAAGGTCACCTCCACTTTTTAAAATGGAATGGTACATTTTTCTCAACCATCTTGTGGAGCACCTCAAGCCGCATAAAAAACACTAGGGGTCCAAAGGCATTCAAGGACATTCAAGGTTACCTATTTAGATTTGTATCATCGATACTGACCTTGAATGACCTCGAACGACTTTGACCCCCTAATGTTTTTTATGCGGCTTGAGGTGCTCCACAAGATGGTTGGAAAAAAATGTACCATTCCATTCGAAAAGTGGAGGTGACCTTCACTGTGCGTCAGCGTCTTCACCGAAATAAAACAAAATTCGTCGCATTTGACGGCTCCCTTCACACCGTACAACTTTTGTCTGTAACATTTTTTTTCTGACGTCGATAATTACCGAGTTATTTCGGGTGGCAGAGATAAGAGGGACACCCTGTATAATGCCTCAAGCCTGCGTAAATGTAAAATGACAATTTGCCAGCCGACCGAAATTGGCCAAAATCAGCTCAGCGACCAAAAAAAAAACAGAAAACTTTATTCTTTGCAATTTCGATCTTTTTTTTCTCAAGCCATGTAAAAATCCTAAGGCTCCATGTTGAGTTCGTCCCGCGTGTTACATTAAATCAAACGCCGGCTCACAATAGTTCGCTGGTAATTTTTCCTTATCGAAAGCGGAAGTAGTGCAAGTGTCGCGCCAATATCGTTCGTACGATAAAGAAATAAAAAGAGCACGTCGTGTCGGTTGGTGTGTATCTTGTCTTTCCGGTGATTTCAGGGAAGTTTCGAGTGCGAGAAATCGAGGACGAGTGAAAAAAGAGGGATAGAAAAAAAAGAGGGTAAGAGGGGGGGAGAGAGAGATGGGGGAGGGAAAAAAATATCGCGAGTGAGGCCGACAGGGAAAGAGAGAGGGAAAAACGGCTGAGAGCGGTACCAGCAGGGAAAAAGAGGCAGGTGCTCTCCCTCGCTCTTGATTTTTATTTTTGCGTTTAATTTTTGCACTTGATTTTGCGGTGGTCATATGCGTATTATTTGTTTGATTATTATGATTCGTTCGATTTTTGGCGTTTAAGCGCTTTTTTTGCGAAACTGTTTTTTCTCTCATTTATATAATTAACATGCTAGCACTTAGTCTCTCTCTCTCTCTCTCGCACTCCCTCTCCCTCCACGCTTTCTCTCTCTCTCCCTCTCTCGTTCTCTCACACTCCACCTCTCTCCTTCTACATTCGTTCAAAGATCGGCGATCTGTACGTGCGGACAACGAGGGGTACAGACCAGTTTTTCCGGATTCCTCGATGCGTCGCGATCGCTCGTGGGCCGCGGTCTCTTCTCGCTGAGGACCACGCGCCGGCACAGATGCACATAGAAATTAACGAGCGAGCCCGTGAATCATTCCGAAACCGCTGCAACTACCGCGAATAATCGGCTCCGTATGTACCATGCCGTCTAGTTACACGAAGCTCGTCGTTGAGGGTCCGTCGATTTGTCGCGGATCGACGACACTAGCCTTGAAAAGTTCGCGGCAACACGGCGACGGTGATACCAAAACAGATTTCGAGCCTACCAGAGAGGATTGCTTCCACGACGCGTCGGTACCCATTTCAACGTTTTCTTTTTTTCACTCCGTCAAAAGTGCATCGTAGCGTCTAGAACGAGTTGCGTTGAATTTAGAATGAAAAGAAGTTGCCGATTTTGTTTAGTGCATCGACTAAAACACGCGGTTTTGCGACCGATGGTAGTTAATCCATAAGTACTTTCGGTACTTATGAATTATGGAGATATAAGTACTATAAGTAGGTCCAGTACTTATAGATCAATATCCATAAGTATCCACAATTCATAAGTACTGAAAGTACTTGTGAATTATGAAGATACAAGTACTATAAGTACTTTTAGTACTTATAGATCAATATCCATGAGTATCCACAAATCATAAGTACTGAAAGTACTTATGTATTAAGTATCAAGTACAATTCATAAGTACTTTCAGTACTTCATCCATGGATACTTATTTCATGGATACTTATGGAACCTATAAGTATCCCGATCTATAAGTACTGAAAGTACTTATGAATTATGGGATATAAATACTATAAGTACTTTCAGTACTTATAGTACTTATATCACATAAGTACTTTCAGTACTTATAGTACTTTCAGTACTTATGGATCAATATCCATAATTCATAAGTACTTTCAGTACTCATGGATGAGTACTTACGGATCAATATCCATAAGTACTTCCGGGAACTTCTGGATTAATCGTAATGGCAATTCGTAACGTCAATTCAACACGTATTGCAATAAGTACTTTTTCGGCTTTGCAGTATGGAATTATCTTATTCCATACTTTTGGCTCACCGGACCATCAACAATGCAAAACCGTAAATCATCATCCACCATCGGACGGAAATGAAATTACGGTATTTTATTGATTAAAAAAAAGTGCAGAGGAGGAATAAGAAGGGGGGATAACAGAGAATCAAGAATCAAGGTCAACGAGCGCGATCTCCGTCTCGCTTGATACCGTTATCTCGTGCACGCGTAAGGACCTCGGTGCCCGAGCTCCAATGGCTCGTCGCACGAAAATTTCTTTTCGTTTTTCTGCGTTTACTGATTTATTTGCCAGGGAGCGAAATCGAAGAGATGCGATGAATTTGCTTCTTATCTGGTATTGAATCGGATGCACGTCGCACTCGCGTGGCGCGCGGTAATCCCCAAAAATCCAATTGATTCGATCGTTCTGGAGACTTGTGAGGCGTATGATGAATATTCGTTGAGAAGATTCAAAGATTAAAAAAAAAAATTCTTCGCGGCTTCGGGTACTTGAGGTTCGCCGTAATCACCTCCACCTCTAATTATCCTCGAAGTTAAGGGGTCTTCTCCCTTTAGACGCCAAAAAAGGCTATTTTCATGAATTTTTTTTCATAAGTTTATATTATAGATATTGATATAAAAGTTGTTACACTTAATAAATACACTTTCGAAATGCACAAGATTTAAAAAAAATGTACTTATGTAACCCAAACAAACTTTAAACGCGTTTTTCTCGAAACAACGTTTTTCGACGGCTTGTTGATAAAATCTTCGAACCTACTGAATCGATCCTTATGAAATTTTAATCATATTTTCTTTGCAACTATAGCTATAGCGCATATCAAAGTTTTTTTTCAAATTTCGATATTTACTTTTTCTTTGCCAATAACGATGAAAAAAACACGTTTCTGTTTTTTCGAAAAATGTCCGCTATTTTGTTATTTTTGCATATATAAAAAATCATATGATATGTGCTATAGCCATTAAGATACTGAATCGAAAACCGTTTGATTTTTATGTTTCGGATGATCCATCTCCGAGATTTCATCAACAGCGCAGACCTACAATTTTTTCAGGACATTTTTTTAACTACCATTTGCGTCTATAAATAGTGACTCAAATAAATAATTTTTTTTTTCAAATACATGTCGAAAGTGCATTTATTAAGGGGAGATATACACCTAGGAGCCGGACAAAAAGGTCAATTTTGTGAATTTTTTCAAGGAAAACCATTTGAAATTTCGGATTGCGGTTTTCATTATCTAAAAGTATATACATTCAAAAATATGTTTGATTTTCTTTATTTAAAAATATCAAAAATATACAAGGATATTGTGTGATCCTTGGAGCGTCGTAAAAAAATCTGCGTATACGGTACCCACTGGCGTTTCTTCAAAAATCATCGGAAAAAAAAAACAAAAAAGATGATTAAATTAGATACTATAATCTAGTACTTGTCATAGCCGATTTTGAAAATATCGATTTATGACAAAATGGCGGACGTTTGAACATAAATAGTGATTATTGGGCCAAAAATAAGTTGTTATTTTGCCTACAAAACAAAAACTAAGTAACGGAAAAAAAATCCTATGACAAGTACTAGATAATGATGTATAGAATAACCACAAAAACCCTCAAGGCAATCGGTTCATTGGTTTTCGAGAAATTTTGGGTACCGATTTGAAAAACCTGGTTTTGAGAAAAACGCGTTTGAAAATTTGGGAATGAATAAATCATGAAATTTGTCAAGTTACATGGAATCATCGATACCAGGCCCATAGTGTAGATCTTCTACGGTCGACGGAATGTTCATAGCTTCTAAATCCTCGACCTCGACCATCTAGGTGTATACCTCTCCTTACGTGTAACAACTTTTATATCAACATCTATAATATAATCCTATAGAAAAAAATTAAAGAAAATAGCCTTTTTTAGCGTCTAAAGTGAGAAGACCCCTTAGGGAGTTTTGAAACAATTGACGATGTGTTATTATTTGATTCAAATTTATACAGCAAATTCTTTGTCATATACTGAATGCAGCCTCCAATTTTTTAATCGATCGTCTACACCGTTTCTATAAAATTTACAATTGAAGAAAGCATTTTCATGGATTTGAAGTTTGCATCCTTGGAATGCAACGGAAATTCTTCTCAATTTATTACTTTCATTATCATCCAGAGTCATATTTAGCAGATTTAGGTTGTAGATCGCTAAATAAGAATATTCAAAAATATTTTCGTAGTTTGAATCTGCCAAAGGAAATTTGGGAAATAGAAAAAAAAACATCATTTTCGTTGCATTCCAACGATGTCTGTCTTTCCGGTTGAAAATTTGTAATCCATTTTTCAAGCACTTGCTGTCATCCGATTGAGCTGAAATTTGGCATACCCACGTAACTTCGGTGACAACGCAAAAATATGGTACCACGAATCTGGTTTGATGAGGGAGGTGGGAGGTGGGCAATGCAACTCCTTAATAACATATGGTAGGACCGCCGAGTTTGTGCTCATTTGTTTTGTTATCGTGAGCACTTTTCATTACACGTGATAACGAGAGTCTGATAATGGTGGTGGGAGGTGGGAACTGAAATTCCCTAAAGGCAAATGGTAGGACAATTGAGCTTGGGCTCATTAATTTTGTTGGCTTGAGCAGTATTTATAATTACACTATTATAAAGATCCTCGCGAAATCTTAGTAACCTGAGGTTACTAAAGTAACCTTACCTAAGGCAAGGTTTTTTATTACGCTGATGTCTGAATGGCATGGGGGTCTGGCATGGCACATAAATAAACAAATTCTAGTACTAAAAAGTATAAAATAAAATAAACGTAAAAAACTTTTTTTGAGGGGCGAGATGCAGTCAGGGGCGTGAAAAAACGAACATTCTCAATATTTTTTTAATAGTAATTTAGTTTGTTTTACAAAAGTGGTTACACAGACTTTTTGTTATATTCCAACTTGACTTGTACAAATTTTCAAAGAAAAATATTGATTATTTATAAAAATATCGCTATCTTTGTCGGACCCTTTTCGGCATGTAGTGCTTTGCGGTGACCATCATAAAATTTTACTGCATCATCTGAAATCAAAAAACCAAAAAAAGCTTTTTTTTCAAATATTGACAAAATGGCGGCTTCCGACAGATAACTTTCGATTTTCGACCAAAAAATCGCTCGTTTATTGTTAGAAAAAAAAATTTCAACAGAAATGAAAATTCTTCGATTAAGGACTAGTTTTTAATGCTATCGATAAGCACATCAAATTTCATCAAAATCCATCGAGTGGTTTTTAAATTATAGTGGTCACCGACTTGAAAAACATAGCTTCGAGAAAATCGCGTTTAAAGTTTTTCGATGAGGATACGGTATTATATGTTCGTAAAATTTTGAGCTCGATGGATGAAGCTAAACTTTTTAAATGTATTTTGATCGCTGAATCCGAATACCACATGTTTTTGCCGCAAAGTCGAGCATTCAATTGTTTATAGCCAATTGTTAAAACAATTATTGAAAAAATTAAAGTTTTTCGGGATGAATTATTATTTTTTAAATATTTTGAGCAGTTTCAAAACGAAAGTATTCTCTATAAAATTTTGCTACAGTTCATAGTTTTTGAGTAATACATTTTTGCAAATTTCTGAAAGAATTTACCAATTTTACACTTGATTTATGTATAGAAATACTAATTGAAAAATTACTAACATCGAATCATCAATTCCTGGCCCATACAATAGGGCTTCTGCCGATGTGGAAGTTTCCAAAATATCAATTTGTTGTTGTCTTTGAAGCATTCTGCCTTCCCGGGTATTATCGTTAGCGCGTTTGTCAGCCGCGTCTATACGTTGAGAATCGATTCTTTCTGTGTACCGGTGAGAATTGGGTCCACAATTAATGCCAAGTGTATTCATGATCAGTAACAATGTGTGTGTACCTTGATTGAATACACAAGCAGCAACATATGCAGCAATTTCTACAATAGTACTGCTACAACACACTGTTTTTGAGCTTATTTTCCAAATTAGCTGATTGAAGCTTTCGTTATTGTTTTGATTGAAGCCACCGATACATCTAGAGAATAAATTATCATTACTCAGATGTTCATAAATTGGTTTTATAGCCAATTTGCTATGGATAGCGTCCATAACAATTGGAGGTAAAGAGCGATGATCTTGCTCGTAAGAATCGACTTCCCCATTAGCTTCAGCGCGCCGATATGAACCCCAAGAATCTTCACCTTTTAGGCACATCTCGTGATGTGGTTTTTCATCAGTTGAACTGTAGTGATAGAATGTTGCCCATATCGCAGTTTTCATATTTTCCCGTGAATCACAATGCTGTAGTGATAGAATGTTGCCCATATCGCGGTTTTCATATTTTCCCGTGAATCACAACGCCGTGGAATATCCCGGAAACTATTCATCGGATTGACTTGAAATTTTCAGGGAATATTTTCGAAACATCATACTTCAAGAGAATGTAAAAAATCGATTTTTTGAAAATTCTGGCTGCATCTCACCCCTTGAACAAGCTTTTAATTTAAAGGTGCTGCACTAAAAATTCAAAAATAATTTTCAGTAAAATTGAAAATCAAAGGAGTATGAATACAAAACAGTCCCTCCTCTGGTCACTCATCATAGGTGCAAGTACTTAAAAAGTATATAAACGTAGATATTTAAAAAATATGAAATATACATTTTAAAAGCTTGAGGCGTCAAACGTCATACGTACTAATATTACTTTCAAATTTCTGAAGAAAGCCTCCAGTTTTTAAAATGTATATTTCATATTTTTTAAATATCTACGTTTATGTACCTTTTAAGTACTTGCACCTATGACGAGTGACCAAGACTCGGACTTTTTTATAGTTATACTGTTTTGATTTTCAATTGTACTGAACGTGATTTATTATTGTTTAAATAAAAGCTTGTTTGAAAAAAGTTTTTTTACGTTTATTTTTTAACATAGAGAAATGCCTACGCTCATCGCTGAATGGCAGTTTTGCGCACGGAATGGTGTAAAACTTTTGATAAAACTGATATGCAAAACTGTCTAATCATTCGGTACATTAAAACACTGATGACGAAATTGTCATAATGTACTGAGTGAAAAACTGTCAAATTACTCAGTACGTTATGACCATTTCGTCTCCCTTTTCATTATGACAATTAGGCATCTCCCTACGTTAAAAAGTGTTTGCTTAATTGTCAATTTTAAAGAACCGTTGTAGACGATCGATTTAAAATTCAGAGGGTGCATTCAGTATATGACGAAGAATTTACTGTAGATCTTTAAATCAAATTGTAAAATATCGTCAATTGTCCCTAAACTCCTTAAGGGGGTGATACCTTCAGGCGAGGAAAAATGGCTGATTTTCGTGTTTTTTTTTAATGGAAGGATTTCTTCACCATTTTTTAAAGTTAGGACATGTTTTATTACTACTTTTGGCTGTTACATGGTATTTTTTTTATTCATCAAATGGGTTGCGGCAGATGTTGTCAGACGGCGTGACGCGTAGCGTCGGCGGAATTAATCTGACAAAAAACCGACGAAGATTTTTCTTTCATTAACACTCATATGCAGAATATGAACCAAGAAAATGTGAGAAATGTTGAAAATCGATGAAATGGCACGCTTTGAAACAAAAAGATTGAATTTTCCAGTAAAATAGCTACATTTTGCAATAAAAACATACTTTTCATTTTATTTTTAAAAACATTTAGGGTTATGTTTTAGACAATAAGGTTAGAAAGATTCATACCAAATTTCATCAGAATCGGTCGATTAGTTTTTTAGCTATACGTCACGCCAGTTTTGAAAGTGTAGTTTAGAAGACCATGCCATACCTCTGCCATTTTTAAACATGAATAAATAAAAAAATACCATTTAACAGCCAAAACTAGTGATAAAACGTACCCTAAGTCTTAAAAATGGTGAAGAAATCGTTCCTTAAAAAAAATCATGATAATCAGCAAATTTTTTCAAGCAAAAAAAGCCGAGGAAAACGCTAAACTGTATACATTTGAATCAAATGGTAACATATCGTCAGTTCTCCCGAAATTTCGTGAATCGTGTCCACACGGTCAATAAATATCGCGACCCAGTACTCGACCCAGCACTCGAGAGATTGGAAATACAGTGAAACCTCATTTGTACGTTTTGCACTTCTACGTTTTTATCATTTATACGTCAAATTTCTCTAGCCCTGGTAGATTCCATTCATAAAGATGATAATAAGTTTCATTTATACTTTTTTCACTTATACGTTTTTCGCGGTTACTCGTTTTTAATTTTATTCCCCAGTGTCGGTTTCGGGGTTCGTTTTTTCTCAGTTATACGTTAATCACACGTAATATTCTCTCGCTGGAGAAAAAATTCATGTGACTGCGTTTTGATGTTTTGATGTTTCGATGTTTCGATGTTTTGATGTTTTGATGTTTCTGACCTCGACTATGTATGCATGTACGGTGATTGCATATCTCTTATCAATATGAACCTGCCTGTTATTTTTTAGTCAAAAATGTCAAAGCTTAGTGTTACAAACTTGCATTAAGGCCACAGTAACGGGTATAAAATCATGTGCGAATTTACCATTTTTTTCGTATGAAAAAGTGATTCGCTCATAGAATTAATTAGACATCTATTTAGTATGAATGTCAAGCTGTTAGAATTTTTTTTTTCGATGTATAAAATGGCCGACTACTAATATTTTCTTTTGTTATCTTTTTTTAGGCGCTCCGCGGTCTGACATTTGGCATCCACAATTTTTGACCGACAACAAAAAACAATAATTCTCGTCAATCTACATTAGAATACCTAGAGAAGTACGTACGGAATATAAAAATATTGTTTCATTCAAAAGTTGTAGGTATTTGAACTTGAGAAATGAATTTTCAGTGAAAAATTTCATTATAACTGATCATAAACTGCTCATAAAATGAAAAGTTTTCGGTTAATAAGAAATTCCGTACGTACTTTTCTGCGAAATGCAATTAGGAACATAAGTTTTAAATTTGAAGTAAATCGAGTGAAAATTGTTGAAGTTATTTGTCACGCCAATTGGAAAAAAGCTGTTTCGAGAAGTTTCGAGCAGTCGGCTATTTTGTACATCGAAAATAAATTCTAACAGCTTGATATTCATACTAAATAGAAGTGTAATTAATTTTATGAGTGAATCACTTTTTAATACGAAAAAAAATTGTTAAATTCGCACATAATTTTATACCCGTTACTGTGGCCTAAAACCTTTAATAAAAGTTCAAAACGGAAATTCGAAAACTTTAGTTGGCTCATCACTCAATTATCAGCAATCAAATTTTCAATTGGAAAACCAAACATCAACACAATAGAGGTACTGCTATTGAAAAACATCGGGAATTACGCACCCATTGCTATTTTCAAATGTCAAAGACTTTCGGATACGTACTGTATTTCGCTTCTACGTTATTCTCCCTTATACGTCATATTTGATGTACCCCTAGAAAAACGTGTAACTGAAGTTTCACCGTATCTCGTATCGCGCATTTCACGAAAGTGTAAAACGAAAAATAAATAAAAGGAAAAGCATCGATAAAACGACAAATCGGTAAACCCCCACCAAGCAGAAATCAGGAAAGCGCCTCCCCTTGTTTTGTTTTTGACTATTGCGGTTTCAATGAACAGCGTGACATTTCCGGCTTAGCGTACAAAAAGTTATATGGAGCGACTTTATTACGTGACTTGGCAATGCTTATCGTAAACCAACGAACAACCGCGAGCTCCGTCCGATGTCAATACCGATCCCCCCTGATACACCATACACACGTGGATATAAGTACGGAGACAATTTATATCCCTTCTTCGATCATTGTACTAGTATCGAGCGATCCATCATCCAGCTCGCTTCAGTCTCTTTTCCTCGTATAAATCGAACGCCCCGCAAAATCGTTTTCCCCACAGGCCAGTGTGTGCGAGTTTATACGATCGGTTAGTGTTGATAGAAACTTGATTTTCAACGATCTCGATTTAACAGCTGAACTCATACCATGGAGTGAGTGAATTCAACGTTGTAATAATACGATACTCATTTTCATTTCGTTGCTTGTGATTTTTTTTCGATTGCACGATTTATTTGTCGCGAAGGACAAAAGTGAAAAATCATCGGCGCGTCGATTTTCGTGTTGCGTAAATTTCATTTGAGGGGTTCGGCCACAGTAACGTGTATGAAATCATGTGCGAATTTAACATTTTTTTTCGTATGAAAAAGTGATTCACTCATAAAATTAATTACACATCTATTTAGTATGAATATCAAGCTGTTAGAAATTTTTTTTTCGATGTACAAAATGGCCGACTACTAATATTTTCTTTTATCTTTTTTTTAGGCGCTCCGCGGCATGACATTTAGCATCCACATTTTTTTTACTTAGAACAAAAAACAAAAATTTTCGTCAAACTACATTGGAATACGTAGAGAAGTACGTACGAAATTTAAAAAATATTGTTTTATTCAAAAGTTGTAGGTATTTGAATGAATTTTCAGTGAAAAATTTCGTATAAAACTGTTCGTAAAATGAAAAGTTGTCGATTAATCAGAAATTCCGTACGTAGTTCTCTGCGAAATGCAATTAGGAACATAACTTTTAAATTTGAACTAAATTGAGTGAAAATTGCTGAAGTTATTTGTCACGCCAATTGGAAAAAAGCTGTTTCGAGAAAAACGGGTTTAAAGTTTTAGGTACTCTATGGCCGTGCCAGAGGTGGGCTTACGTTATACGCTCAAAGTCGGTGAAAAAAATTCTTGATGATAAAGCACCGTTTTAGCGAACAAAAATCGATTTTTTGAACATTCTACTGTGGCCTTACCCCTTAATTCATTCGTGGAGCAATCGAATGTGCGAGTTTCGGAACAAACGTGGATAGTAGGGTGGCACAAATTTGAGCTCTATTTTTTTTCCTTTCTCTCACCCAGGGTTGCGAAATTTGTAATGAAAAAGTAATGCATTATTCATTACTTTTTTAATGGGTAATGAAAAAATATTTCATTACCCATTGTTACACATTACATTGTAACGGACAATGGACATTTTTTTCGTTGCATAGTCCAATGTAATGGCTGATGGAATTTTTTTACATTACAAAGTGTAATGTAATGAGTAATGAAAATTTTTTACATTACAAAATATATGGTAGTGAGTAGTGGAATTTTTTCACATTACTAATGTGAAGTAAAAAATCTCCATTGCTCATTACAAGGTAATATGGATTATTATCCGTTTCCCATCGGGCCGGATCAAATCAGTGCAAAAACCGCTGCCCCTAATGGGAAACGAATAATAATCGCCATTACATTGTAATGAGTAATGGGGATTTTTTACATTGCATTGCATTAGCAATTTGAGAAATTCCATTACTCCTTACATAACATTTTGTAATGTACAATATTTCCATTACTCATCACATAGAACTTTGCAATGTAAAAAAAATCCACATTAAATATATTTCACATTACAAAATGTAATGTCATGAGGAATGGAAATTTTTTACATTACAAGATTTTATTCAATCAATAATGACATTTTATATCATTACATAATTTAAAGTAATGAGTAATGAAAACGCTAATGCATTACAAAAAGTAATGTATTATTTGCAAACCTGCTCTCACCATCCAATTATCTTATTAAAAAAAAATTGTCGCGTAACCTCCCAAAAATTTAAATTTTCATTACAAAATCGATTTTTTTTCCTTCCACTTCTCACCGATGAATTTTACGCTTCGTAATGTTAAAATTAACCTCGGGAAGGATGTAGCCGGCCAATGAACATTTAGTGGTCGCTCTAGAGCTTCGAAAATTCCAATTTTCGCCAATTTTTTTACTCGTCTCACTCATAAATTTGACACTTTGTTAAATTTTCAGACAATTATTCCTTTTTTCTTTAGAAACAGATTTTTCAAATTTACCTCACACTTATAACCCAAGAATTACAATCTTTGGTCTCATAAAATAATTATTAAAAGCTCTTGTCTGTAAACAAAATTATAAGTCGTTTTATTCATGAAACTTAAATGGCAGCTGTTTTCCGCGCATGGTAATGCACCTCGTTAGTCAAACTGCGGACCAATCGTAGCTGTACTCTGTGACGAGCGACGCCATAATACAATAATCCATAATAAGACATAATAACACATTTCGTCTAATTGGTGTTTGTTACAAATTATTATCATAAATTATTCAAAAAATGTAACACTTCGCTGTTTATTTTGTTTTCATGCTACAAGAAATTATAGTGCATGCGAGATTTATTTTTGGCGGAAATGATAAATTTCGAAAACCTTGAGCGACCACTAAATATTCATTGGCCGGCTAGAGCTTTCGCAAGGTTAATTAAAAAATTATAAGTCATGGGTCAAAAGTGGACGAAAAAAAAACAATTTTTTAAATGAAAATTTGAATTTTGGGAGGTTTCAGCGACCTCTAATTATTTTTTGACCGCTCGCAGCTTCGGTGGGAATTTTTTTTTTTTCAAAAGAAGATAATTGGATGGTGAGGAAAAGGAAAAAAAATGGAGCTCAAATTTGTGCTACCCTAGTGGACAGGTGTGTCAGCGAGAAAGAAAATATTTTTATGGCCATCCGGTCGGCGCTTCTTGTACGGAATTCCAGTCGATCGAAATTATGGATCGATAATTTGTCGCAAAATGAATATTCATCGAAGATCATCACGATTTATCGCGCCATTTGATTATTCTCAATTGCTGTGGATTATCATTATTGCACTTTAGACCACACTGTTTTTTTGTTTACAATCAGCATCGGTGGAAAAAAATGCTAGCGGTATAGCCTTTAGAATTGTATACTCGAAGAATCGCCTTGTTGAATCCCATTTTGCGCACGGTCCGTCCAAGAGATAAAGCACGAAGCTGAAGGATAGCAAATAGTTGTATTGTCTAGATAAAGACGAGAAGTCATCATTGCCGTCTATTTTTGTTCTATACATCAACAATGCAATGTTTACGAACGTTTTGTTCTATAAATCAACAATGCAATATACTACGATTTATTTTATTTCTGGTACAAATTAAATTAATGAGCTACAGGCGCCGGGTTGAAAGTCCGAACGTTGAATGCTCCGACGGTTTAAAAATCCGAATTTTAGTGTTCCGAAATTCAAGATGGGGCCGGGTAGAAATTTCGAACTATTTGAATGGTCAGAGCGCTGAAAACTCCGAAAGATCAAAACTCCGAAAGAATTTTACATGAAAGACCAAAACTCCGAAAATCTTAACACCGTCAAAATAATTCGACTATGGAAGTTTCAGAAGTTTCAAAATTTTCAATAAATCGACGAATTATTTCAAGAATTTTTTTATTAAGAAGTTATTATGCATCAATTTTGAAATTTGTCTAGGCAATGTTATACGTTCTACATCATTTGCAGTCAACTGTGTCGACTTTCGTTGGTTGAAATTCCGAACTTTGAATGCGCCGACGGTTCTACAATTCCTAATTTTAATGTTCCGAAATTACAAGGGTCGTGGAGATTATGTCAGCGAAAGTCTACACAGTTGACTGTAAATGATGTAGAACGTATAACATTGTCTAGACAAATTCGAAAATTGACGTAAAATCCTTAAGGCCTTAGGCCACTCTAGAGGCCGAAAAAATAGGCTTTTTGGAGATTTTTTCAGAAAAACTACAAAATAAATCGAGATTACAATAAAGAGTGTTTATCATACATATCAGTAACTGTATACAATAATCTTTTTGAAGCGATTAATTTCAAAATGGCGGCTGTGCAGCGATTATCTCAAAACTGCATTTTTTTTTAATTGGCCAGAAACATAACTCAGACAATTATCAGCCGATTCACTTGAAATATTGAATATATCTTGAAAAATACATTGTCTATGGAATTACGTAGGATTTTCTTTGTTATATTGCATAGTTCATTTGTTATTAACGATTTTTTAGGCAAATTTTTTAAAAGTGAAAAATATGCTTAAATAATCGTCAGATCATTGTTAATAAAAAATGAAACTATCCAATATAAAAAAAATCCTACGAACTTGCATAGAGCCTATTTTTTCGCCCTCTAGAGTGGCCTAACCCCTTAATAAAAAAAAATCTTAAAATAATTCGTCGATTTATTGAAAATTTTGAAACTTTCAAAACTTCCATAGCCGAATTATTTTGACGGTGTTCAGTTTTTCGGAGTTTTGGTCTTTCGTCTAAAATTCTTTCGCAGTTTTGATTTTTCGGACTAGTATATTTTCGGAGTTTTGAGCGTTCTGATCATTCAACGTTCGGAATTTCAACCCGGCCCCGTTCATATTTTCGGACTTTTGGTCTTTCGGGTAAAATTCTTTCGCAGTTTTGATCTTTCGGAGTTTTGAGGGTTCTGAGCATTCAAAGTTCGGAATTTCAACCCGGCCCCGGGCTACATCTACCTAGAGAGGCCCGAAAAGAATGGCCAAATTCCGATTTTTTTCTGGGATTTAACACAAAGGTACATACATACAGAGCAGTAAAAAAATCACCAAAAAATACAGAAAGACATAAAAAACATGCTCGCCGGCAGATTAAATTTTTGTCGAGAAGTTTGGCGGTGGACACCAGCTTAACCGGTCCATCCGAAATCTAAGAACCAAACGGGTTATTCAAGCTAACAATAAATACGATGACGATCGTCGATTTTGTAAATCATTTTTTTTAACACCGTGGCGACGAATTGAAATTCGAGCTATGAAAAAGGTCGTCATTTTCACGTAACTATTAAAAAATGAAGATCGATTTTGAAAAAGTGAGATCGTCAACGACCTCTAAATGTTTCTCATCGCATCTCCTGTAAATTTGGAAACAATCCATCAAGTGGTTCTCGAGATATCATGTCCACCGACTTTGAAAACAGTGTTTCGAGAAAAACGCGTTTTAGATTTGAAGTATGGCGCTGCTACCGTTCGCCCAGCCGACTGTTAGAAGCCGTAACTCATTCAATTTAGGAATATTTTAATGAAATTTTTAGGGAATATAGCTAAAAGGTGATACTATCGAATAAAAATATTTTTGGAAAATGCATTTTTTTTACCCATCTAGGTAGATGTGGGGTGGCACAAATTTGAGCTCTATTTTTTTCCTCTTTCCCACCATCCAATTATCTTCTTTACACAAAAAATTGTTGCCGAAGCTGCGAGCGGTCAAAAAATATTTAGAGGTCGCTCAAGCCTTCCAAAAATCGAAATTTTCATTAAAAAATCGTTTTTTTTTCCACTTCTCACCCATGAATTATACGCTTTATAATTTTTGAATTAAACTCGCGAGAGCTCTAGCCGGCCAATGAATATTTAGTGGTCGCTCAAGGTTTTCGAAATTTATAATTACCGCTAAAAAATTAATCTCGCATGCACTATAATTCCTTGTAGCGTAAAAACAAATTAAACAGCGAAGTGTTACATTTTCCGAATAATTTATGATAATAATTTGTAACAAGCACCAATTAGACTATAAGTGTTATTAAGTATTATTATAGATTATTGTCTTATGGTGTCGCTCGTCACAGAGTACAGCTATGATTGGTCAGCAGTTTGACTAACGAGACCAACTGTGGGACGCATTACTATGCGCGGAATACAGCTGCCATTTCAGTTTTACGAATAAAACAACCTATAATTCTTGTTACGGACAAGAGCTTTAAACAATTATTTTATGAGAACAAAAATCATAATTTTTGCGTTAAAAGTATGAGGTAAATTTGAAAAATCTGTTTCTAAAGAAAAAACGATTAATTGTGTTGAAAATTTTACAAAGCGTCAAATTTATGAGTGAGAAGAGTTAAAAAAATTTTGCGAAAACCGGAAATTTCGAAGCTTATGAGCGACCACTAAATATTCATTGGCTGGCTGAAGCTTTCGCGAGGTTAATTTGAAAATTATGAAGCGTAAAATTCATCGGTGAGAAGTGGACGAAAAAAATCGATTTTTTAATGATAATTTGAATTTTTGGGAGGCTTGAGCGACCTCTAAATATTTTTCGACCGCTCGCAGCTTTCGCGACAATTTTTTTCTTCTTTAAAGAAGTAATTGGATGTTGAGAAAAACTGAAAAAAATAGAGATCAAATTTGTGCCACCCTAATGTAGCCCGTTAATGAAGATAATTAACGAACGACAGCTCGAGATCAATGATCGACACGTTGAAAATAATTTTTGATTCATTGCTCAACGTTTCTTAGTAATAAAAATGAAATTGTGGGCGAGTGCAGCGACAATGTGGCATACCACGTTCGTGACTATTTTATATACAATTTCGTGTCTCGTTATGAAATATACATTATCTGCGAGAAGGAGAATTCTAATGAACTCGGTGCACGCGTTCTTCCGGTACTTCTCGACACGATATCATCCTGAATTACTACGAATGCTAATATTTCAATAAATATTACCGGTGTCGCTTCTCGATAACGCGCGCGATTGACGTAATTGAATTATTCATACATATACAGGGTGTCCTGTCACGAATGGATAATCCTGCAACTATCGATAAGTCAGATCATATCCTTCTACATGCTGAAATTTCAGTTTTGTAAAAAACCCACGGTTTTCGAGATTTTGGGCTTTACGTTATTTTTTGAAAAAAAATCATCTACTCTTGGTTTTTCGCATGCCATTTCTACAAATGACATGAATCGACGATAACTAAGCAACTTTTTAAAGCAATTGGCACGATATGCGTAATACATTTTTTTCACACCGCAGGCTCTCAAAGTCAAATGTTCGAATTGGGTTGTATGAAAATTCTGCATAAGATCTTTTTTCATAAAGTTTCCTTAACATTTAAGGGGTCTTCTAAAAAAAGCTATTTTTTAAATCTTTTTGATAGGTTTATATAATAGATATTGATATAAAAGTTGTTGCACTTAATAAATACACTTTCGAAATACATTTAGAAAAAATCTATGTATTTATGTAACCCAAACAAACTTCAAACGCGTTTTTCTCGAAGCAACGTTTTTCGACGGCTTGTTGATAAAATATTCGAAACTACTGAACCAATCCTTATGAAATTTTAACCACGTATTCTTTACAACTATAGCTATAGCGCATATCATGGATTTTTTATATTTTGATATTTACTATTTTTTGCCAAAAACGGTAAAAAAACACATTTTTTTTTTTTTTTTTTTTTCGAAAAATGTCCCCCATTTTATTATTTTTGCATATATCAAAAATCGTATGATATGCGATTTAGCCATTAACATACTGAATCTAAAACCGATTGATTTTTTTGTTTCGGATGATCCATCTCCGAGATTTCATCAACAGCGCAGACCTACAATTTTTTTAGGATATTTTTTTAACTTCCATTTTCGTCTATAAATAGTGACTTAAATAAATGATTTTTTTTAATGCATTTCGAAAGTGTATTTATTAAGTGTAACGACTTTTAGATCAATATCTATAATATAAACCTATGAAAAAAATAATGAAAATAGGCTATTTTTTAGTCTAAAGTGACAAGACCCCTTAAGGTTCAAAAGAAGACTTTTCTAGATAAAACAAATAACCATGAGTATTTAAAAAAAAACGGCTTAAAAAAGTTATCATTTGTAGAAATGACATGCAAAACATCAAAAGCAGATGATTATTATCTCGAAAAGCGTGGGATTTTTACTAAACTGAAATTCCAGCATATAGTAGTACGTCATCTGAGCTATCGACAGTTACAGGATTATCCATTCATAACAGGACACTTTGTGTGTATATATATGAGGTATTCCACGTGAATCCGGTGGACTTTTTTCTGACCCCCACCAATTTGATTAATTTTTTTTTATCTGATTCCATTGACTATAAAGGACACCCTGAATTTTGTTTACATTTTTCAAAGTAACCCTTAGTAAAAAAGGTGTTCTCCCAAAAAACGCCCTGATTTAAAAATCTGAAAAAGATCCCAAAAATGCGTGATAATGTGGAAACATTTTCAAGCTCTCACCCGCAATAGAAGTATGATTTTTTCTGTGCTTTCTGACCGATTAACGTTTAAAAAATCCAAAAAATTGACTGCTAACCGTTCAAGGTCCATGATTGTGATTAGGTTATTCAAAAATCGTCAAAAAATTCATTGTGGGTATCAAAATATTCAAGTATCCGCCCGAACTGAGCCGTTCTTGAATTTTTCAGATTTTTTAAAACGTTAATCGCTCAGAAAGCACAGAAAAAATCATACTTCCATTGCGGGTGATAGCTTGAAAATTTCCACATATAACCACGCATTTTTGGCAATTTTTTCAAATTTTTAAATCGGGGCGTTTTTTGTCGGAGAAATTTTTTTATTTTGACTAAAGGGTTGTTTCGAAAAATGTAAAAAAAAATCAGGGTGTCTTTTAGAGCCAATGGAATCATAAAAAAAATAAATCGAGTTGACGGGGGTCAGGGAAAAAGTCCACCGGATTCACATGAAATACCTCATATACAGGTGTCCCTCTTATCATTGCCACCCGAAATAACGTGGTAATTATCGACGTCGCAAAAAAATGTTCCAGACAAAAGTTGTACGATGTGAAGGAGGCCATCAAATGCGACCAATTTTTTTTATTTCGATTGAGGCGCTGACACACAGCGAAGGTCGCCTCCACTTTTTAAAATGGAATGGTACTTTTTTTCAACCATCTTGTGGAGCACCTCAAGCCGCATCAAAAACATTAGGGCGTCAAAGTCGTTCAAGGTCATTCAAGGTCAGTATCGATGATACAAATCTAAATATCTCCGATCACTACCCAACTACTACCCAATATTTAGTAGTGATCCGAGATATTTAGATTTGTATTTCATTTAAATAGGTGACCTTGAATGATTTTGAATGACTTTGACTCCCGAATATTTTTTATGCGGCCTGAGGTGTTCCACAAGATGGTTGAAAAAAAGTACCACTCGATTTAAAAAAGTGGAGGTGACCTTCACTGTGCGTCAGCGCCTCCATCGAAATAAAAAAAATGGTCGCATTTGATGGTCCCCTTCACACCGTACCACTTTTGTCTGGAACATTTTTTTGCAACGTCGATAATTACGGAGTTATTTCGGGCGGCAGAGACAAGAGGGACACCCTCTATATGCAATTCTCACTTCATTACTGTCAATGTTTTCTGTTTATGATCCACGCATATAGACAGTCTCATCGTCGGAACAATTGGATCTCAATTCATTTTCAGTTGTCCGTTCGTCGCGTAAAGGCTTTCCAACGCTGAGTAAAAGTGCATTTTCCATTTTTTTCACCAAGCGGGGCGCACAACTTCGATGCTTTTCTTCTCCTTGCAATTTAATTGAAAATGACGTAATATTCTTTTCTTCGGAGCTCATTAGAGCTAGTCGTTCGAAAAAACACTAGTTACTCGACCTAGCGAGTTTCTTTTGCCAAATCCGCTATTGTTCTTATGCTGTTCTTTTTTTGTTCAGGTTCACGGACCAATCTGTGTTCGGATACGGCACTACCGTACCACCGAATAACAACGAACTCGAGGACAGCGATGTCGCTACAAAGAGAGTCATATTTTGCGTGCACGGGAAATTATCCGGGTGCTGTACCGTCGTCAAAGGTGTCGGGGGTGACGAAATTATCCCCACGCAATATGACAAAAATCTCAGTCACCGTGAGTACAAAATTAATTTACGAATCTGAATCAAACGAGCGAAATTCAATTTTTCTTGTGTACTCGAATCAACAATATTCATATTATGAAATGAAACGCTTTTTTTGTTCGTTGCAGGAAATGCATTCAAAACTATATAATTTGTTCGCGATAATTTTTTAGATAGTGTTAATAATATATTGTTCTCGGCTAACAATATATCTTTCGAATGGAAAAAAAACTTTTAATTTTTTCATGTTATTAAAGTCAATAGCGTTTTGTTTGGACTAATAAATCCGATTATTTACACCAACAATTTTACAATTGAATCAACGACATTTTATTCAATGACACCAATGATTTTGGATCAATGATTTTTTTTCTCAGTGTGGAAGCCCAATTTGAAGCGTCAGAATCATGATTTTTTTTCTAGTAACACATTGGTGGGAATATATTAATTCTTTCCCAGCATGTTGTACACATGTTTGTGGTTACAATGTAATTTTTTCGGAAGAAAATCTTCCAAAGTTTTCGTGGTGCTGCAGGATCTCTACGGGATCTCTACCAGGCTCAAATGTAATCCGAAACGAAAACAAACAAATGTTTTCTTCAAATATATCCAATTGGCTATGGGTTCACGATCGACTTTTCGAAATTTCGAAAAATACGAAAAAGTGACAGCTTCTCCAAAGAAAATCTCATTTTTCTCTTGAAAAAACAGCATACTGAAGTCATTGTTATTAACAAATGGTTCGTCCAATTAAAAAATGCGATCGTAAAGCGAAAATGACTACTGTTTGAACGCTAACTGTGCAAGTTCAAGTAAATAGTGTGGAAGTTACTCAAGATATCAATCCCGCTGTGTCAAGATATGTAGTTTCGAGATGATCGCGTTCAAACTCGACAGGTCGCGGTAAACCCGACGCACACTGTTCCACTAAAATAGGTGTAAGTTCGTCAATTTTGAGAATTTCAGGGTTCGATTGGTGTTAAAATATTCTTGAACGTTCACACTATGACAATATGCAAAAAACAAAGTTTCCAGAGAGGGATACCCCCTTAAGGCGGGATATACATTCAGACCAAAAAAAATTAAGCAAATTTAATGGATTCTTGAAACTGACAATTAATTAATCTACTATGTATTAATAATTGATTTAAAAATAATCAAACTGCAGGTATACTTTAACAGTATACAAATGTTAGCAAATGTTAGCTAACATTTGCCATACTAACCCAAACAAACTCACTATATTTTTCTACTTCCCGCCATTCCTGGTGCTCATTTCTACTCTATACTCAATTATCTCTACCTCCCGCCATTTCTGGCACTCATTTCTACTCGATACTCACTTATGGCTATTCGACTTATGGATATTCACTTATAAATATTCGACGACAATGAGTTAATTTACCCAATGAAATTGCTACTTTTTATACAATGTACGAAATTACGACGAAAGAAAAAGTTCAAGTTTGATATCTTTATGCCTGCTTGGGTGAAACTTAAACAAAATTTATCAATCATTTGAATTGAATTATTTTGGATCGATTTTGGGGAGGCCTTCTGGCTACGTCAATGCTCCAGTGTTTGGGTTTGGTTGGGCGTCGTATTTTCGACTCGTGAAATGTTCTCAGATGTCAATTCAGCAGAATTTTTCGTACTGCTTTGAATTTATTCTGCATTTCTTCAAATGTTTAACATCGTAATGATGCGTTACGTTTTGCAGTTGAGGATCATTGTCACAGGGAGAGAGACGAGGCAATCGACAAAAAAGCTCGGAAGAAGCTAATCATCGCCTGCATTCTATGTGTCATCTTTATGATAGCCGAAATTGTTGGTGAGTCAATTAAAGTGTCTCTATTGGCACTGCCACTGTGTGGAAAATCCGCTCGAATCAGCTGGCGAAAGAATTTTATGGATTCATAAAAGTCGGACGTTAGACATAGTTCGCGATAAACTTTATTTCATTAACGTTAATTAAGGCTAAATCAATACGAATGCAGGTCAAATATTTTCTACATGCTTTATGTATTTTATATGTTTTTTATGTACAGTGAAACTTCAGTTATACGTTTTTCAAGGGGTACATCAAATGTGACATATAAGTGAGAATAACGTAGAAGTGAAATACAGTATGTATCCGAAAGTCTTTAGTAATTGAAAATGGCGATTGGTGCATGATTCCCGACGTTTTTCAATAGCGTACCTCTTTTATGTTAATGTTTGGTTTTCCAATTGAAGATTTGAGTGGTAATAATTGAGTAATGAGCCAACTCAAGTCTTCGAATTTCCGTTTTGTACTTTTATTCAATGCAAGTTTGTAACACTAAGCTTTGACGTTTTAGACTAGTAAATAGTAGACAGGTACGTATTGATAGGAGATATGTAAATCACCCTACATGCATACATAGTCGAGGTCAGAAACATCCAAACATCAAAACATCGAAACGCAGTCACGTGAAATTTTCTCCGGCGAGAGAATATCACGTGTGACTAACGTATAAGTGAGAAAAAACGAACCTCGAAACCGACGCTGGGGAATAAAATTAATACCGTATAAGCGCAAAAAACGTATAAGTGAAAAACGTAGAAATTAAACTTATTACGGAGTGTCTTCCCGTCCGGATATCAGACGAATAAGCCTACCCGAGTCGAAATTTTCGAGCCGCGTTCAACCCACAAAATGAAGGCGAGCAGAAATCGGCGTGAGCGGGTTATTGGGTATCTAAAGGAGGGTACAATGTTTGAAAGTACCATGCGTTAGAGCCTCCGATGAACCTCCGGCATGGCAGAAAGTAGACTTTTTGACTCAAAGGAGGTCAGGGAGGGTCACAATTGAACCTACGGAACCTCAGGTGGGCCTACTTCGAGCGCTCCCGCAGAACCTACTGCCCCCCCTTTCGGCCTACTGTACACGGCTAAACAAAAAAATTAATTTATATAGAATCTATTTAAATAAAATAGGTTTTTTTCCTTGTCTCCCAGCCTACTACGATCATATTTCTTTCAAATATATTTATATATGTTAATAAAGATGAGATTCAAATTAATCTTCATTTGCTTACAATGTACACTGTATAGCTTAGTGTACTATATGCAAAAAATATTTCATAAATCGAAAATAAAATGAACGCATTATTTGAGAGCTTTACTACAAGGATTTTTCATCGTAATTCGTCATTCCCTGGCCTTTGGAAATGATTTTTTTCGAAGAAAATATTTGCCCTATATGCGATTTGAACCTAGTCCTACCTACTCATAACTACGCGCCGCTGCCCCTATGCTACCGAGTGCTTATAACATTTTGGTCGCTGATATGGCATAAGAGACCAAATGAATACCTCCAACTATTTGTTGTATCACATAAGCTATAGATTTTTCAAACACACAGGCACACACACACACACGCGCGCGCGCGCGCGCGCGCGCGCGTGTGTGTGTGTGTGTGTGTGTGTGTATGTATATGTTTATTTATAGAAAATCAATCTATTTAATATCGTCTAATAACTACATATTTTATTTGATTCTAATAAATCTGTGATTCGGTTTCATCAGTTTAACATTTTCATCTGTTCAAAAAAACAATTTAGTCAAGTTCACTGAATGGATCTAGTTATTTTTTTTAATTTACCTTAAATAAAATATTTGTAGAGTTAAGCATTTTTCTATTTGATTGAACTAATGGTCCATCTTTATTGTAACACTCATATCAAAGGGGCGGGGGGTAGTGAAGGTGGAGAGAGAGGAATTTTATATATATATATATATATATATATATAAAATAGGCGGGGGGTAGTGAATTCCTCTCTCTCCACCTTCACTACCCCCCGCCCCCTTGATTTGAGTGTTGCAATAAAGATGGACCATTAGTTCAATCAAATAGAAAAATGCTTAACTCTACAAATATTCTATTTAAGGTAAATTAAAAAAAATAACTAGATCCATTCAGTGAACTTGACTAAATTGTTTTTTTGAACAGATGAAAATGTTAAACTGATGAAACCGAATCACAGATTTATTAGGATCAAATAAAATATGTAGTTATTGGACGGTATTAAATAGATTGATTTTCTATAAATAAACATTTTTAAAGTCAATCATTTTAATAATGGAATGCAATAGGAAAAATTTGGTTCTATGAAAAATCTAGTTAATACAAATTTTAAAAAAACCAAATAGACGCGGTTAGTTAATATCATAATATTTAGCGGGAAAAAATAAAAATATGCTTCATACATAAACGTGGAAATATTTTTTTAATTTTCGACGTGCTAAAAATGAAAACAAGGAAAAATCAAACATCTTATTTGAAATCGACGGTAATCGGCCGTCGCCATTTATCAACTCATTATTGAATAAACAAAAAAAAAACAAAACGAACAAAAACAAAAAGAAAAAATCGAATGAGGTTGAATTCTAAACCGACAATTTCAATCCTTCAGAACATGAAATAGACTATAATTAACACCCTATCGTTCCATATAGAAATCAACATTATATGTTATTTAGATATACACTGCCAGCTAAAAGTTTTCGGACACTCCACATAATCGCAAAACTTTTGAGCGCTGGATAATTGCCAAATAATGTTAGAGTAATATAATTCATTTCATTTATTATTTCACGAAGATACTATAAAGATCTATATGATTAAGTAATTTCACAGAGCTTTATAGTATCTTCGTAAAATAATTATTATTCTACCATAAGTTTGCAATGATCCAAAGTGATATTAAGTTTTGCAGTTATCTGAAGTGTCCGAATACTTTTGACTGGTAGTGTATATTCGAATATATTAACGCAACCACATATTTCGATATATATATATATATATAAAGTATTATATAATATATACCGTCGCTTAAATGTTTGGATACACCAGTCGATATTTCTTGCTGCACTAAAAGTCACATAGCTTCGTAAAAAAAAGATAACCAAATTTACCGAACGGCGTTTTGACGGGAATAAATTCAGCTGTATGTTGCTTTTCTGAAATGTTTTTTTATCATTTTCTTTTCGACCCGGTACGCACTTTTATACGTGACTGATTTTCGGCTTTTTTTCGAGCATCAAGAATTGAACGCATGACTTATGGAAAAAAAATTGTTACGTTTATCCATGATGAACTTAAACGGGGTAGCAGGAACTTCATTTGCGTTTTTTATAAAGTTTTGTACGATTTTTTTCGCAATGTTATTTCATTTTTTGCTAAAAAGACTAATTCTAGATAATGCAATGTAACTCAAGAACTAGAGGGCTTAAGAAGAAATGTCAAGAGCGAAAAACGTCGCGTAAGCTTATACTGGATAGACTGGCATTTTTTAAAGAATTTTCCTGTGAGATTTTTTCTCACAGGAAAATGCCTATTAATCCGATAGAATTGGAGTAAGACTGTATGCACAAGCATTCTTTTATCAATTGCCTATAAAATAATAATAAATCGATATTGAGCAAATTTGATTGTTTTCGCATATTAATATTGGACTATTAATTTGATAAGGGGACGATGTATTTTTATTAATTTCGTATTATTTTCGTCATCGAACGGGTTACCGATCAGGTCACAATGGAATGATGATGGAGGAGATATCGAATTTGGGCCGAAAGCAGGTTAGGTGGGGTCGAGGCAACAGTTTGAGATTGAAAGCAGGTTAAGGAGGCCTGTGCTCTGCACGTTTCACTGAAACTGGGGGTCGAGAGAAGGTTTGGGAGGTCTAGCAGAGGCTACCCTGGGCCAAGAGGAGGTCTCTTCATGGCACTGAACTCGACAAATGAGGTTTCGTAGGTTCAACGGAGGCTGGCGGCTTATGTATTACAAAAGAAATGGGTCTTGCGAGGGTTCAGAGGAGGCTAAAAATTTCGACTCGGGATATGTTATTCGTCCGGATAGCGGCTCAGTTCACAGCGTATTTCCAGTAGACGTACATATTATTGTGATTCGTGTAAGCTAGTATCCGGACGAATAACATATATGTAATCGTCCGGATAGAATGTGTTAAATTGTTAAACAAACTATCCGGACGAATAATTTACACGTATTCTTCCGAATAAAAGTTTTCCAATTTTGTTTCGGTTGGTTGAGTTTGTTTGCGTTCCTTTGTTTGGGTTTGTTCGTTTGGATTTGTTTGTTTAGGTTTGTTCGTTTGGGTTTGATTGTTTAGGGCGTTGTACAGCGTGAACTGCGTGAACTGAGCCGCTATTATAACCGGATAACCGGACGGCTCACCGATAACCGGACGGCTCGCCGCAGCGAACTTATTAACATCTTTATGCACGAAATCTGCCGGGGTTAGAGAAATTTGACGTATAAATGATAAAACGTATAAGTCTAAAACGTATAAACGATGTTTTACTGTATTTATGTATTTTATGCTTCACGTAAAATCCTTTAAAGGGATTTTTTTTACATATTAATGTCTACATTTATCGTGAACTCCATGAACTGGGCCGCTATCCGGACAAATAACATACGCTTATTCGTTTCATTTCGCTTGGATTTGTTTGTTTGGGTTGTTCGTTAGGGTTTGTTTCTGTTGAAACTATTGACTGCGAAAAGTCCCTATTGTTAAGAAGATCTCCTGGTTCTCTCGCTCACAAGCGCCCTCTACAACTTTCTTGCGTTCTTGTATCACAGTCTCTCTCCTACGTTATTAAACTAAATCCGTTATATTCATCATAATCCTGCGTGAAAACCGATTTATTTCCATTTCCCTTAACAGGTTATGGGCCCAGTGGTATCGGGTGGTGAACATTTTCGAGATTTGCGGTTTTTTTGTCACAACGAAGTGAACGAACGTAAAACGTGTCTCAGCATAACCTCTCGCCTCGTGCAAAAGTGAGGAATCAGAGACAGAGACGATGGAGAGTGAAATCGTTAAGATCGCGCATCTGAAAGGCGTGGACAATTGGGCTTCGTGGAAATTCCAAATTCGCGTTATATTGAATGCCAGTGCCGCGTGGAAAGTCGTGAACGGCGATCAGGTTAAGCCCGAGGCAGTGGCCGCCGGCGCGAACTCCGCAGCAATCGCGGAGTACGAGGAAAAACTTGCGCAGTGGGAGAAAGCCGATCGCATTGGTCAAAAAGTCATCGGCACCACAGTCGGACCTCAAGCACTTTTGCACATAATAAATTGTGAAAACGCGTTCGACATGTGGAATAAACTAAAGTCTGTGTATGAACAAAAATCGGAAGCTAGCATACACATGTTGCAGCAACAGTGGTATAGTGCAACGATGGGTCCCAAGGACAGTATCTCGGCACATATAGCGAGACTCGAGGATATCGCGCATAAACTCGAAGTCATGGGTGAGAAGGTTTCCGACAACATGATCATGACGAAGATTCTCATGACTTTGCCGAGCAGCTACGCGCACTTCGTGAGCGCATGGGAGTCGGCGGCGATGGCTGAGAGAACGCTCACGAACCTGACGTGCAGACTCACGATCGAGGAGATGCGTCACGGTGCCGGAGAAAAATCGGAAAACAGTGCCCTCGTGGCGAATCAAAGTCAAAAGTCAGGCAGAGGAAAGAGTCGTGGAAGAGGTACTCGAAAACCGGGTAAGTGCTATACATGCGACAAGCCTGGTCATTGGGCTCGAGATTGCCCCGAGAAGAAGAAGGGCACGAGCGAAGAGACGAATAACAATAAGTCAAAAGGCGACGCGCTTATCGTCGAGATTCTCGCATCTACGACAGAGACGCACGATTATGAGAAGATTTGGTACCTCGATTCGGGGGCGAGTGAGCATATGTCGACGCAGCGACAATGGTTCACCAACTTCAAGATTCTCGAGAACGAAATACCAGTGCGCATCGGAAACGGAAAATTCATCCCAGCGACTGGAAGAGGCGACATCAATGTTCTCGCGTTCGACGGTCACACGTGGAACGAGAAACATTTATCCAATGTGCTCTTTGTCCCTGAACTAAAATATAATTTATTTTCAGTGGGAGCGGCATTGGATAAAGGTCTGAAAATGCAATCGGACGACACGATGTGCGAATTTCAGAAGGACGGAAAGACGGTTCTAACGGGAAAACGGCAAGGAAAACTCTTTCACATGGAATTGAGAATTACCGCCGAAGAGAACCACGTCGCAGCGGTCTGTACGTTTCGCGATTGGCACGAACGCATGGCACATCAGAACGCAAGATACGTAAAGAATTTCCTGAAGCAGACAAATAACGAGGCACCGGCAGAAAAGGATTTTTTCTGCGAACCGTGCGCGGTGGGAAAGATGCATCGAGCGCCGTTTCCAAAGAGCTCGACGAAGGCAAGTGAAGCTGGAGAACTCGTACACGCGGACTTATGCGGTCCGATGCAGGATGATTCCGTGGGAGGATCGCGCTATTTCCTTCTCTTGAAGGATGATTTTTCACACATGAGGACGGTGTTTTTCGTGAAGCAGAAATGCGAGGTCAAGGATCATCTGCGAAACTTCCTCCGACGATGCGAGAAGATTCTGCCGCGCGGAGTTCAAACCTTGAGGACGGACAACGGATTAGAATTCGTGAACCAGGAGGTACGCGAATTAACGAACGGTTTTGGCACAAAGCACGAAAAAACTGTACGATATACTCCCGAGCAGAATGGCGTAGCCGAAAGGGAAAATCGGACCGTTGTCGAGGCGGCGAGGACGCTGCTAATTGCGAGGAAGCTCAGCACGAAACTGTGGGCCGAAGCGGTCAATACGGCAGTTCATGTATTAAATCGAACGGGACCGAGCACCACGAAGGAGAAAACGCCGTACGAGCTGTGGCATGGTAAACCGCCGGACATCAGCTACCTCAGAGTCTTCGGAGAGGAAATATTTACGCATATTCCGAAAGAAAAGAGGCGTAAATGGGACCATAAAGCCAAGCGTGGTCTGCTTGTCGGATACGATGAAGATACGAAGGGTTATCGCGTTTGGTTTCCGTCCGAGAATAAAATTCAAGTCTGCAGAGACGTGAAATTCTCAGGCCGACAAGTCGTCGAGGAGCAAGTCTCGGAGGATGAATACACGCTCCTTGAAATACCGAGCGAAGAAGACATACCAGAAAACGCAGAGAATCCAATCAACGAGGATGAGCTCGGGCGAGATGAGGAAGACGAGATCGACGACTTCGAGGATGCGCTCGACGATCACGACCACGAAGAAGCGGCTGTACAGCAGCGCGAAAGGTACGGTCTACGCAATCGGGACGAGATCAAACGACCTGCACGATACGTGGACGCGCAAACGAGCGTCAGTTTCGCGAATCGAAGCGAAGAACCACGCACGTTCGAGGAAGCTGTAAACTGCAGAGACGCAACGCTGTGGAAGCGTGCAATGGACGAGGAGATGAGATCTCTCGAACAAAATAAAACGTGGATTCTCGCTGATTTGCCGAAACAACAAAAGGTCACCGACAATCGATGGACCTTCAAACTGAAGAAAAATGCTGATGGAAGTAAACGTCGCTACAAGGCGAGGCTGGTGGCGAGAGGCTTCACGCAACAGTACGGCATCGACTACGAGGAAACTTTCAGCCCAGTGGTGAGATTTGAGTCGATTCGAAGTATCCTCGCAGTTGCAGCATGTTCGAGGATGAAACTGCAACAGTTCGATATTAAGACGGCATTCTTGTATGGCGAGCTTGAGGAAACAATCTTCATGAATCAGCCCATGGGCTACGAAGATGGGACAAAACGCGTCTGCAAGCTGAAGCGCAGTCTATATGGCCTGAAACAGGCCTCTCGCTGCTGGAATAAACGATTCACCAATTCGCTAAATAAATTCCAACTACAAGCGTCAGCAGCTGACACGTGTGTATTCACGTCGGGTGAAGGCGAAGCGCGACTGATTCTCGCGATCTATATTGATGACGGACTGATTGCATCGGCGGATGAAGAGAAAATCGCTTCGCTGATGGAAGAGCTTAAAAAGGAATTCGAGATCACGTCCGACACAGTGGACATGTTCCTCGGTCTTCAGATCGAGCGACAATCAAGCGGCGCCATATTTCTCCACCAGGAAGCGTATGCAAACCGTGTTCTCGAGCGTTTCCGGATGGAAAACGCGAATCCGGTGGCCATTCCGGCAGATAAGCAGCACGAATCAGAAAAGGCAACGTGTGACAGCAAGGAGGCTGCGAACGCGCCTTATCGACAGGCGATCGGCAGTCTCATGTATTTGTCCGTCGCCACGAGACCGGACATCACTTACGCGGTGAACAAGGCGAGCCAGCAGCTCGAGAAGCCGTCGAAAGCACATTGGAACAGCGTCAAACGGATCCTGAAGTATCTTAAGGGTACGACGCGTCACGGGTTGTACTACGACAGTGGGAGCGACGAGAAAATTCTCGTTTTCAGCGACGCGGACTACGCTGGAGATACAAAGACCAGGAGGTCCACCTCGGGTTACGTTCTGAAATTGGGTTCGTCAACGCTCACGTGGAAATCGGAGCGACAAAAAGTTGTGGCGCTCTCAACGACAGAGGCGGAATACGTCGCGGCCTGTCATGCCGTCAAGGAGCTTATTTGGGCAAAAAGACTGCTACGCGACTTGACCCCTACAGCACAGACGACGGTGCTCTGCATTGACAATCAGAGCGCGCTCCGGTTGATTAAAAACCCAGAATTCCACAAACGGAGCAAGCATATCGACATCAAGTATCATTTCATACGGGAGATGTACGCAGCAAAGGAGTTCGTACTGGAGTACGTTCCCACCAGTGAGCAGCAAGCGGATATTTTTACAAAGCCGCTCACGAGAAACACGTTCCAGCGTCAACGAGAAATGCTGCGTGTTCTCGATAAATCGGACCTGGAGAAATAACATTAATATTTAATAAAAGAGGCCAAAGTTATGAGCAAGAAATAGAGACTGAAAAGTGCAATGGACTTTCCGAGGCGTCAAAGTGGGAGTGTTGAAACTATTGACTGCGAAAAGTCCCTATTGTTAAGAAGATCTCCTGGTTCTCTCGCTCACAAGCGCCCTCTACAACTTTCTTGCGTTCTTGTATCACAGTCTCTCTCCTACGTTATTAAACTAAATCCGTTATATTCATCATAATCCTGCGTGAAAACCGATTTATTTCCATTTCCCTTAACAGTTTCTTTGGGTTTGTTCGTTTGGATTTGTTCGTTTAAGTTTGTTTGGTTGGGTTCGATTGTTTGGGGCGTTGTACAGCGTGAATTGCGTGAACTGAGCCGCTATTCGGACAAATAACATGTGCTTATTCGTTCGATAACCGGACGGCTAGCCGCAGCGAACTTATTGCCATCTTTATGCACGAAATCTGCCGGGGCTAGAGAAATTTGACGTATAAATGATAAAACGTATAAGTCTAAAACGTATAAACAATGTTTTACTGTATTTATGTATTTTATGCTTTACGTAAAATCCTTTAAAGGGATTTTTTTACATATTAATGTCTACATTTATCTGCACTGAAGGCAAAAACAAATTGGGCGAAACATTATTTTGCCCTCGTAGGTGGTGTAATGTCGAACAGTTTGGCAATCGCGACAGACGCGGCGCACTTGCTCACGGATTTCGCGTCGTTTCTCATCTCGTTGTTCTCGATATGGGTGTCTGCGAGGCCAGCGACGAGGAAAATGCCTTTTGGCTGGTACCGAGCTGAGGTAAACCCTTGAGGAACTCCTCGAGTTGAAAAAAAATATCGTATCCAGTCTCTCTGTCATTAGCGATCTCAGGGAATTCTGTACAGAACTTTTCTTGTACTCGTTCGTATGAAAAAAAAACACGCTACATCTTAAGGGGCTACATCTATCTACACGTCTGAAAAAAAGGCTCTCAACATATATTGAGAGCCTTTCACCAAAATCACCAAAAAATACAGAAAAACAACCAAAACCGTTGAAAAACAACCAACCAATGACCGCCGGTAGTGACGAAATTTTCTTCGCCACCTTTGGTGGTGGACACTTTCTAACTTAAACGGTCCATCCGAAATCTAAAATCCAAACGGGTTATTTAAGTTAACAACAAATGCGAGTCGTTGGCGATCGTCGATTTTTAAAATCATTTTTTTAAACATCGTAGCGACGAATTGAAACTCGAGCATACAAAATCTATGAAAGAAGTCGTCATTGTTACGTAACTATCAAAAAATGCAGATCGATTTTTTAAAAGTGAGATCGTTAACGACCTTTAAATGTTTCTCGTCGTATCTTCTATAAATTTGGGAACATTCCTTCCAGTGGTTCTCGAGATATCATGTCCACCGACTTTGAAACCAGTGTTTCGAGAAAAACGCGTTTAAGGGGCTATACCAGTGTGAACGCTGAAAACTTGGGTGACTTTCGGGAATTTTTTGGAAGAAAAGTGCTCAATTAAATGTTTCGGAAAATTAATAATATATTTGGCTATATTTGACCTATATTACATAATTTCGCTCGATTGATTCAGATAAAATTTCTGTTGAGTAAATATGTTATTTTATTTTTTTCGCCATATCCGATATTGATTTTCAAGTACAATATTCGTTAAAATATTAATATTTTATTTTGATAGAAAAATATTAAGCGAATGTCTAAATTGGTTAAAAAATTATGCGAAAATAAAAATTGTATCTTGCGCATTTGGTTGAAAAAATTCAACCAAATCAAGGCTGAGCGCCACCGAAATTATAGGTGTGAGGAAACCCTTAGTTCTCGGAGTAACCGCTAGAAGCCGCACGCGCGCTCGTTTCTCGTAAGCGTAGCGCGAACCGAAAATCTACTTAAACGCCAGAGAAACTCTAAAGAGTATCGCTTCTTGGCCTGTGGCTAAGATCAGAGTGTAGAATCTGTTCTTATAAGTTGAATATCTGATATTCTCTCCATGGATATTCCATTGAATTTGTAACAATCTCATATATCGGTGGCACTCCGCGATCAGACATTTATTGGAATCAACCAATATATATTTTTTTATTCAGTTGGTTTTTTTTCTCAGTGTAGGGTGCAAAGAAAACATGTCTCCATTTTACATATAGGGGAAACATCGTAAAAAAAAACTCGTTTTCAAGATTTTGCCGCATATTTATTAAGATCCTCATCAGCAGCATCTGCTCACAAAATTTGACGCATATATACCCAAAAAGCGAAAACTGTGAGGCTGTGACAGGCAGACGGACATGACGGAGTTCCTTATTAGATTACGGAACACTAAAAAGCAAAGCGAAATAACCTACAATGTTGCAACGTTTCAGGTAATCGGCGCTCTCACCTCAGTCCTGATGATCTGGGTAGTGACGGGAATTCTGCTGTATCTCGCTGTCGAGCGTGTGATCCACGAAAACTTTGATCTCGACGCATCGATAATGCTGATCACTTCCGCGGTCGGTGTCGCGGTGAACCTCGTGTTAGTACCAACAAAACAATAACCCTGTTTAAAATGTTATGAAAAGCTGTCAATTGACAGTTGACTGTCAAGACAATTAGGTATCTTCCTATGTTGAAAAGTGTTTCTCCAATTGTACACTTTATATTAGGACGTTGAATAAGTTCTCGCTGTTTTCCAACAGATGGCGTTACCAGAACTGCGTGCCTGTAGTTTAACGTTTCCTTGACGCACTGGGTCATTTTGACCGCGACGAATTTTTAATAAAATGCTCACATCCCTAAAACTGAAAGTTTTGAATCATTTTTTACAACGATACAATCTTGTACTTTCCGAATTTTAATTATGCAGACATATTAAGAAATGCTTAAAGTGTATCCCGGATCTTTTTCAATAAGAACGGACCGAAGGGTTATTAAGAGGTTAGGCCACAATAACGGGTATAAAATCATGTGCGAATTTAACAATTTTTTTCGTATGAAAAAGTGTTTCACTCATAAAATTAATTACACATCTATTTAGTATGAATATCAAGCTGTTAGAAAAAATATATATTTTTTTCGATGTACAAAATGGCCGACTACTAATATTTTCTTTTGTTATCTTTTTTTAGGCGCTCCGCGGCGTGACATTTAGCATCCACAATATTTTACCTAGAACAAAAAACAAAAATTCTCGTCAATCTACATTAGAATACCTAGAGAAGTACGTACGGAATTTGAAAAATATTGTTTTATTCAAAAGTTGTAGGTATTTGAACTTAAGAAATGAAATTTCAGTGAAAAATTTAGTTATAACTGCTCATAAACTGCTCATAAAATGAAAAGTTTTCGATTAATTAGAAATTCCGTACGTCCTTCTCTGCAAAATGCAATTAGGAACATAACTTTTAAATTTGAAGTAAATCGAGTGAAAATTGTTCAAGTTATTTGTCACGCCGGTGGAAAAAAGCTGCTTCGAGAAGTTTCGAGTAGTCTGCTTTTGTACATCGAAAAAAGTGTATATATTTTCTAACAGCTTGATATTTATACTAAATAGATGTGTAATTAATTTTATGAGTGAATCATTTTTTCATACGAAAAAAAAATTGTAAATACGCACATGATGTTATACCCGTTACTGTGGCCTAAGCCTTTCATGAAGACTCATGTCAGACGCTAGCTGAACTTGCAGTATCGTTAGAAGCTGATCACACAACAGTTTCGAAACGTTTAAAAGCATTAGGAATGGATTTTTGAGAATTGATTTTCATGCAAAAACAGCGAGAACTTATTCAAAACCCCAATATACACCGTGTCGACGACCTATTCAAAATTTAGAGGGTACATTCGGTATATGACAAAGAATTTACTGTATAAATTTGTATCAAACGGTAACATACCGTCATTTGTCCCAAAATTCCTTGCTTCCTGTACAGAGAATGATCTCGTCGTGAAATTAATATAAAAAAAAAACGATTAATTCGCAGCATGGGATTGACCCTGCATCAGCATGGCCACAGTCACGGTGGTGGTCACGGTCACAGTCACGGCAAAGGCGCTCATTCTCATGGCAAAGAGGAAAAGACCAATATCAATGTCAGAGCAGCCTATATCCACGTTCTTGGTGATTTTATTCAGAGCACCGGTGTCCTGATTGCTGCATTAATTATTTACTTCGAGGTGAGACACTTTGGCAATCATGCGCGCTAGGAAGCTTGCGTTTCCTCATAACTTTAAGTATTCTTGCTCAGAGCCAATAGTTTTTTCAAGCGTAGCTTCCTCATAGAGAAATTAGCTGCGCGAGAAGAATGAAAGATTCGTTCTGCAAATCAATCGGTCATGGTAGTCTATCGAGAAAAAAATGCCCCCCGATACTTCGGAGTTTGACATGAAGTTTTCTAGATGTTTGAAAAATTCAAGTTTTCTCAAAAATCCGAATGACTCGAACGATTGTTGTCAAACTCAAAATCAACGAGAACAAGGCTCGCATCGTTGGAATATGCAATGTAAACGAATTTTTCGGAACTTTTCCCCCTCCCCAAATCACTGAACCAGTTTCCAAGACACTAAGTCAGAGCACTACAATCTAAATCGGCAAAGGAAAGATTTTGTGTAATAAAAGTAAGAAAACAAAAACATTAAGGGGTCTTTTCACTTTAAACGCTGAAAAAAGGCTATTTTCATGAATTTTTTTTTATAGGATTAGATCATAGATATTGATATGAAAGTTCTTACACTGAATAAAAACACTTTCGAGATACATTTTCTTTAAATTCATTTATTTAAGTCACTATTTACAGACGATTGATGAAATCTCGGAGATGGATTATACGAAACAAAAAAATCAAACGGTTTTAGATTTAGTATGTTAATGGCTATAGCGCATATCATACGATTTTTGATATATGCAAAAACAACAAAATGGCGGACATTTTTCGAAAAAACAAAAAAAACATGTTTTTCTTTCACCACTTTGGCAAAAGGAATAGTAAATATGAAAATTAAAAAAATCGTTGATATGCGCTACAGCTATAGTTGTTAAGAATATGTGGTTAAAATTTCATAAGGATCGGTTCAGTAGTTTCCAAGATTTTATCAACAAGCCGTCGAAACACGTTGTTTTGAGAAAAACGCGTTTAAAGTTTGTTTAGGTTACATAAATACATTGAATTTTTTTTTATGTATTTCTAAAGTGTATTTATTAAGTATATCAACTTTTATATCAATATGTATAATATAGGCCTATCAAAAAAATTCATGAAAATAGCTTTTTTTAGCGTCTAAAGTGAGAAAACCCCTTGAAATGAACTTTCGACTCCAACGATGCAAACGTCAGCCCCATCAATAATCCATCCATTCGTGTAAAAAATTCAGCTCGATATTTTCAGACAGCTATTTTTTTCGCTTTGATATTTTTTTTATGAACCATGAAAACCCATTATCTTTTTTATTTTTACCACACATTTATTAACATTTTTACAGTCCTTTAGAATTTTATCAAACAAAAATAACGAGTTGAATCGACTCTACACCATTGGGAAAATACTCATGTGTTAAAAAAAGTCGGTTGACGGCTGCCATAATTCCGGAGGTTTTGCTCATCTGAAATGAAAAAAATCAAACAGCATTTTAATTTGTAGACCTGAGGCTATCGCCGGAACTAGAGTAAAGTAAAAATACCGAAAATTGCATTTTTGGCTCGATTTTAAAAGTTAAGTTTTGTCATTTTATTTCGACTTTTTCAGCTTAAAAAAACTGTGGCAGATATAAACAATATTCAAATTCGGATGAGAACTATAGATGTGCTGACTATACCATACAAATTTGAGCGAAATCCGTTCAATAGCTTTTAAGATGTCATGGAAGCCAATTTGAAAAATCCAGTTCTGAGAAAAACGCGTTTAAAAGTTCGAGTACGATAAAGGGAGAACACCACTTTAGCGGCAGAAAATAAGGCCTAACTCTGACAATTTATTTTGGGAGTATGAAAAAAGGAATAGGATTTCTTTTGAGAGGGTTTATTTAACACATATTAAAGGATGAAAAAAAATTATTATAATTTTCATACAAAATGGCGGCGACAGAGCCCATCTTGAAAAACGTGTTTTTTTACAAACAGCTTCACGGGAGGCCGGTTTTCTCGTAAAGTATAAGACCTGGAACAAAAATAAACAAAAAATTGTAATCTATATATTATTAGCTATGGGATTACGTGGGGATTTTTTTTACTCAAATTTTGGAAAAATGGCGGACTTTGAAAGAAATAAATCAGTTTTTTGCCCTAAAAATAAGCAGTAAATGGTTTATAAAAAACAGTTTACATTTAGGTAAAAAGAACGGCTACGTAATCCCATAGAGAATGTAATTGTGAAGCTACTATCAAAATTTCAAATCGATCCGTGCAAAGATGTTCGGGTAATCCAGCCTCCCAGTTTGAAAAAAGTGGTTTCGAGAAAAACGCGTTTAAAGTTGTACGAGGCGCCTAAAAGAAGTCCGAGGCGCTGCGGCAGAATCGATAATTGAGCCTTTTAAACAATTTTTTCCGCTACAGGACTAATCACATATGGTTTTTATGATCCCAAAGTATTTTTTAAGCAAAAAAAACGATTTTTTCAAAATCCTAGAGTGGTGTTATCCCTTAACATATCAAAATGTTGACTGGCCATTAGTCTGCTATGCCGGCTCCATATAACACGCACACATTTTTTGCGATTTGTGCAAATTTTTTTTCGTTTTTTCGACCTGTCACACGGGATGATCGCCTCAAGCTTGGGAATTTAAAAAAATCGAACTTTCGCATAAGCCGAATAGTTTTATCAACATTTTTAATAATCAACGCCAGCAATTCCCTAGTCGTTTTCTTCTCACCAATTTCGTCCCAAAATCAATTGGAGTTAGAGCACGAAAATAATCCAAACACACGCTTATATGTACAATTGAACATTTTTAAAGAATTTTTTTACTTTCGGAACAGCTTAAACATGTTTTCGTTCGAAAACAGAAAAAGAGTTTCGTCAAAACAAAGCTTTCTCCATGAAGAGGAAAAAACATCACAAAATACAAGAAGTGGGTAAATATTCGGAAGTGGGACTCCTGCTAGAATTAGGCTAATTTTATTCTTTATTTTTTTGTTTGGGTTTGTTCGGGTTTGGGGGCCGGGTTGAATTTCCGAACTTTGAATGCTCCGACAGTTTAAAATTCCGAATTTTAATATTCCGGAATTGAAGATGGAGCCGGGTTGGAAATACGAACTTTGAATGATCATAATGCTCAAGACTCCGAAAGAATACTACCCTGAAAGAATTTTACACGAAAGACCAAAACTCCGAAAACCTGAACACCGTCAAAATAATTCGGCTATGGAAGTTTTAAAAGTTTCAAAATTTGCAATACATTGACGAATTATATCAAGATTTTTTTTTATTAATAAGTGATTTCACGTCAATTTTGAAATTTGTCTAGACAATGTTATACGTTCTACATAATTTACAGTAAACTGTGTAGACTTTCGATGGCATGATCTTCACATGGGGGGGCCGGGTTGAAGTTCCGAAATTTGAATGCGCCGACGGTTTAAAATTCCTAATTTTAATGTTCCGAAATTACAAGGTTCGTCAAGATCATGCCAGCGAAAGTCTACACAGTTGACTGTAAATCATGTATAACGTAAAACATTGTCTAGACAAATTTCAAAATTGACGTAAAATCACTTCTTAATAAATAAAAAAAATTCCTGAAATAATTCGTCGATTTATTAAAAATTTTGAATTTGGCCCCGTTCAGATTTTCGGAGTTTTGCTCTTTCGGGTAAAATTCTTTCGGAGTTTTGATTTTTCGGGGTAGTATTCTTTCGGAGTTTTGAGCGTTCTGTTCATTCAAAGTTCGGAATTTCAACCCGGCCCCCGGGTTTGTTTAGGTTGGTTTGGTTTTATATATATATTAAATTATTGAAACAAAAATTGGCCTGATTCTAGCAGAAGCCTCACTTCCTAATATTTACCAATAAGTGTAACAAAAGATTCGGACAGACCGACGATAAAACTTGATTAATTTTTTTGTAGCCAAGCTGGCGATTGGTCGACCCGATCTGCACATTCCTCTTCTCGATTCTCGTGCTGTTTACGACGATAACAATAATCAAGGATGTTATGAACGTTCTTATGGAGGGAACGCCAAAAGGGTTCGAGTATTCCGAGGTCGAGACCATATTTATGCAAATATCGGGCGTCGTCAAGGTCCACAATTTGCGAATGTGGGCTCTGTCGCTTGATAAGACTGCTCTCTCGGCCCATCTAGTTATAAGTAAGTTTCATCGTTCCATTTCAATAGTTTCAAAATTTTTTAAGCTTCACGAGAGCCTTAGGATATTTTCCGACATGTCATATGTCTCAAATTGCCATTTCACAAGCTTTTTCTAAATCGTATATACTTAAGGCCTTAGGCCACAATAACGGGTATAAAATTATGTGCAGATTTGACAATTTTCTTTCGTATGAAAAAGTGATTCACTCATAAAATTAATTACACATCTATTTAGTATGAATATCAAGCTGTTAGAAAAAAAATATATTTTTATTAGATGTACAAAATGGCCGACTACTAATATTTTCTTTTATCTTTTTTTAGGCGCTCCGTGGCATGACATTTAGCATCCACAATTTTTTACCTAGAACAAAAAACAAAAATTCTCGTCAATCTACATTAGAATACCTAGAGAAGTACGTACGGAATTTAAAAGATATTGTTTCATTGAAAAGTTGTAGGTATTTGAACTTAAGAAATGAATTTTTAGTGGCAAATTTCGGTATAACTGCTCATAAACTGCTCATAAAATGAAAAGTTTTCGAATAATCAGAAATTCCGTACGTACTTCTCTGCGAAATACAATTAAGAACATCACTTTTAAATTTGAAGTAAATCGAGTGAAAATTGTTGAAGTTATTTGTCACGCCAATTGGAAAAAAGCCGTTTCGAGAATTTTCGAGTAGTCATTTCGTACATCGAAAAAAAAAATATATATATTTTCTAACAGCTTGATATTCATACTAAATAGATGTGTAATTAATTTTATGAGTCAATCACTTTTTCGTACGAAAAAAATTGTTAAATTCGCACATGATTCTATACCCGTTACTGTGGCCTAAGGCCTTAAGGGGGGAACATAATCCAGACAACGGGTTTTTCAATAATTTTTTACAAAACATTGAGAGCATTTATTGCAATTAATCAAATTACATAATAATATTGACATTAAAATGCAAAATTTCATGAGTGAAAAAAACAAAATGGCGGCGCTAGAGGTGCTCGAACTTGGCTCCTAGAGTTTGCCCCGTGGAACGCCCAGGTTCTTGTAGTTAACTACAATCAACGGAACCATTTTTTTTCATTCAAATTAGCCATTCCGCTTTGTATAAACCTAAATATAGCAACAAAAAAAATTGAAAATTTTAGGACAGAAAGAAACGAAAACACTTTTTTTCAAAACAAATCGTGAAAAACCATATTTATTAAAACAATTTATACGAAATTTTAGGTTTGTGCATAGTCCGATAAGTTGAAGAATATCTGTATAAAAATTCAAGTTGATTGGTTTATTACTTTTTGAGTTACATACCACGGCACGGAAAAAAGCACGTTTCGAGAAAAACTCGATTGAAGTTTTCGTTCTTGAAAGGTAGAGTTTAGAGTAATTTATTTCTATTATCTATATTTCTTCAAAGAAATCACTAATCTGGACTGCATTATTTCTCGTTTTGTGTGAACTGTTGGTGTGAAAACGAAAAACGACATTTACACAGGCCGAAATTTCTCTTTAAAATCGTCGGAAGTGTCCCCTATTATTCAAAAAGTAAACTAGCAAACTTGTTTGGCTAAGAAATTAAAAGGTAGAGGCCGCAAAAGGCGCGCGCTCGTTTACCTACTGTCGGTACATTTGGAGGACATCACTTCGGTGATTTCCTAGGGGCCTTTAAGACTTTTTGTTGGGCTTCAAACTTTGGAAATATATTCTTCAGATTCTAGAAGAATTTTTATAACAATCTAAAAGAATTTATATCTGGAGGAGGTTCTCCCCTTAAGAATAATTCGAGTCAAATGTACCCCCCCCCTTGGCACACTTAATCGCACTTGTACAAGAACATCTCTGCTAGAAAATCGAACATGCGTACGGCGAAATCAATTGCATATTTTTTTTCGTAAATCATTGCAGCTCCAGGCTCGAGCCCTCAAGAAATTTTGCGCACGGCGACAAGAAACATTCACGACCGATACAGTTTTTTCGAGATGACGCTGCAGATCGAAGAATTCAACGAGCGAATGGAAAATTGCAAACAGTGCAAATCGCCGCAGAAGTGAAGATTTTTGTTTGTTTTTGTAAATATAATACCGAATTTGTAACAAGTATTTTGTACGATCGTATCAATGCATTTCGCTATCCTTAGCTCCGTGCCTTTTGTTTACGTCGCGGTAAAATTTTTCGTAAAACGAAACGTCAAGTCGCCGAGGAGGCTTTCCGTCTCGTTTTATCGCGAAGCAACAATGACGATTCTCGAACTGAAGGATTAGCAACGTACGCACCAAGTGTACAGCCATTAATCGTATACGCAAAAGTCAGTCCAGTGTGTGACGTCGATTGTAGTGTTGAGGTGGAAAATATCCGTCGTTGTGTACAATTTTGCACGTCAGCAAGATAAACGTAGAATTTCGACAATGGAAATGTAAAAATGTGTAACTTAACGATGTTACGAGTTGTTTCGGTTTCAAGCGTGCGCAACCTCGCGATTCATGAATGGATGAGTCGAAGCAATTTCCTATATTAACGGCTTATCCATGTAACTTATCGAATAAATTTGAAATCAGTATCATCTTCGTAGGTTTCCCGCCGTTTTGAGCTCTGGTCCGGTGCGCATGCGCAGTACCCTATGACGTACTTTCCAGCAATGGCGCTGTGTGGCGCACAGAGGGCCATTTTATGTTCGCCGGGTCCATTTTGGGGAATGAAGACTTGGGGGAATAGATACCTTTAAGTGAGGAAAAATGGCTGATTTTCATGATTTTTTTTAAGGAAAGACTTCTCCGTTATTTTGGGGCGCAGCGTATGTTTTATTATTACTTCTAGCTGTTACGTGGTATTTTTTTATTATTTATTCATCTTTGAACATGACAGGTATGGCACAGTCTTATAAACGGGTTGGTGCGGATATCGCCAGACGGCGAGACGCGTTGGCGAGATTAATATGAAAAAAAAATCATCGAAATTTATTCTTTCATTAACCCTCATACGCAGAATATGAACCAAGAAAAAGTGAGAAACGTTGGAAATCGATGAAATGGTACGCTTTGAAACAAAAAGATTGAATTTTTCGAAGAAGATGGCTACATTGTGCCATAAAAAAATACGTTTTTTCGTAACAAATTAGGGTCATGTTTTAGACAATAATGTTAGAACGATTTACACCAAATTTAGTTGGTTTAGGAGTTACACCAAAATGCAGTTTAGAAGACCAGCCATACCGCCGCCATTTTTACAGATTAATCATTTTTTTAAACACCATGCAACAGCCGGAAGTACGAATAAAACAAAACCTAAGTCTCAACAATGGTGAAAAAATATTTCCCTTTGAAAAAAATCATAAAAATCAGCAAATTTTTTCCTCGCCTAAAAGTATCTCCCTATGGATCTGCGCCTGATAGTGTCATTGCTGGAGGACATGCTAAGAGTTCCAAAAATCCGAGCGACGCCAACTCAGTAATCGGATTCGTTGGGGGTTTTTAGCACTGAAAAGTAAAGGAGAACTCATAATGGCGGCCATGCGGACTATTGTTGAGTGGAATCTGGGGCCCTAAGATGGCAGCAGGTGTGATAACGGGGATGAAGTTGGAGTCTGTCTGATTTTTGGAACTCCGTGAATCATGGCCACCTAGGTAGCAATGTTCAAGAACTTGTTCAAATAAGTACCAAATTTCCGCTTTGCAACCTGGAAAGTCATCATTTTAAGGCAGTTGTCAACTTAAAGGCACAACTTCCGGGCAGGTCTTTGATACTGAGACAACTTCTTGGAAACCGGAGTACCGGATTTCCAATTGGAACTTGTCTACCGTAACGTGTTCGGAAGTTATCTTTTAGGACGTATGTGGTAGTTAAACGTAACTGCCACATGCAAATGCGGTACTCGTTCGGATAACTTTTAGATCATTTCTTGAACATTGCTATTTGGGATGGTACAGGACATTCTTGGTGGCGTCAGGCACTTTACCGATCAAAGGTCAAGGCTAATGATTCTTTTCAAACGTAAACATATCCAATTAGCTTTTAATTTCTAACTGCCCATAAGTTCGTGATTCCCGAGGGTAATGAAACTAAAAGCTAGACTATTTAGGGCATTTTCTTATATGAAATCGCGAATTAACAGGTGTTTGTCTTGCAGACAAGTTGGCTGCGCTTATCAACGTTTCAGCATAATCCGCGCTTTCCTACACAAAACTGTTGTAAAATAGAGGTTAATTTTTTTCTCCAATATGTGTGGTGGATTTCGGGGACATTTTGGAAATGCGCTTTCTTTGGAAACATATCTTCGTGTTAGAGGAATCAGTATCCACGACATATTATCACTGACATGCTCGGCCATCTTCGAAATAAGGCTTTCATTGAAATATCCGGTTGCGTTTGCCACAGGATAAAAAGTAATAACCCATAAGATATTTTAAAAAACCCGCGTAAAGTATTTTTAAGACGATGTTTTAGGTAAAACATTGCACTTACACGAATAGGATTATGTTAAAGACTATACGATCATGACGTAGAGTACTGTATAGGTATCGGTTTATTGTCATCGAAACCTTACTAATTTTGGAAACTATTGTTTCTGCCTGACCATTCTATTTTTAGACTGAAAATGAGTTGGTAATGTTAGAATACGACGCTGAAACGATGGCGTTCATTTCCGCAATTTTCGTCCGTTTGAGCGAAGTTGGCGTGAAAGCGGCTGGAGATTTTTTTCTAAACCTTTGTCATGTGAAAATAAACGCTTTTAGAATTTTCATTGCGCTTTGTTTCATCTGGATTCGTTGAGTAGAACCTGATAAAATGCGATTTAGGAGTCCCGCGATGAAGAAGCTCTTCAGTAGGTATGCAATGCAAAATAGTTTCATTAGCTTTGGAACGGCTGCATAAACTTGGGGTACAAAAAACAGCTGGATGTTCAATATTTTTTCTGATAAGGCTATTGATACGACGAGGTCAGGATTTTACACACAATTAATACCTACTCTTGTCGAAATTGAGTTTGTTCGGATTTTTTATTTCAAAATATTGATGAACAATGAAATTATTATTTAAACGAAGTGCTGCCGATGCTGGTTGGGAAATCGGTGTAGGTGGTTCCGGCGAATGGGGTGATTTGTCAGCCTTGTCCCAGTTATCGACGGCTGTGGCGATTAAGGTTGTTATGGGGTTTAGGACTATTACCAACTGTAAGCTTTCAAATAATCGTCATATTAATCGTACGTTTTCGAACTATTTTTCTACATCTATTTGTAAAAATATGCATTTCTGAACATTCGGTGATTACATTGAGTGTTTTCATTACTTTGTATAATTATTTTCTAGAACTTTTTCTCGCTCAAGTAACGCGAAACGAATTGGCAGGGTCGTGAATCGTGGTATATCATAATGCCCAGGTTGGCAGAAGTGCCGCGAAGTAAGAGACCAGGGGGCTGACACTGGGATAAATTCTCTTAACAGTAACGTGTCCCCGTATTGTCGCCACGTAACTAACCCACCATGCGGCGCTTGTAGTCACCCGCATGACCGTCATTTTTTTCGTCGTGTGAACCAAGTGAATATTTCTTTTCGTTTTCTCGATCTGTCATTGTTCTCGAATAAAAAAAATCGTAGTGTGGTAAAATAATAAACAATTTTAGTGGAGCGCTAAACAAACATAACTTTTGTGGTTTTTGTGCTCATATTTGAGAATGCCTGCGTGCGTGGTGCTTGGCTGCAAGTCAGGTTATCAATCAAGCGAGGGAAAATTGCATTTTTTCAATGTACCAAAAGATCCAGAAGCCCTGGAATTATAGAGAAAAGCCATCGGATCCACAGACAAATCTATTAAGTCTGGTCAATCGGTGTGCGACAAGCATTTTCGGGAAAAAGATGTATGTAAAGATGTAAAGATGTAAATCTTTACATGTATCACATGTAAAGATTCATTACTAACAACAGAAAGTAATATCACTCTTCCCAAGGCATGTATCACAGATTCTCTACTAAAAGATCCATGGATACACCCAAATGAACACTTGTACCGGTTCGTGATTTTTTTAGAAGAGCGATTTGTGGCTCATCGCAATTCAACACGTGTTTTCGAGTCTATATTGGACGACGTGTATAACTATGAAAAGCTCTCTTTTCCGTGTATAGAACACGCCGATAGTGTTCTTTTACACATAATACAATATTACGTATTGATGCGGATGTAGCAATATTCTGCACGTCTCAACGCAGAACAAAAAAAAAACAATCTCGACAAGAAAAAAATCGCAAAACATTGTACAACGTGACTAATCCATTATTTAAAAAATATTAATGTTATCTGTTTATTTCGTTCAATAAATATTTTTAAATACATAGCATTGCAACAAGTGTAAATATTGCATCCCTTCCTATATACACATATACTTTTAAATTCTATTCTAAACAATGAATTTTCCAGACGCGTCGAATGCAAATTATGCAGACGCTGCGCGACTGGAGTGGGGGTCATGAGGGTGACTACTAGCGCCGCATGGTGGATTAGTTTACGTGGCGACAATAACGAGACACGGTAGATCCAGCAGTGCCAGGGGGCTGTAAGAGACATATGCGCCCCGTTCGTAACCTCAATACCATAGGGGCTGTTATAACCATAACAGCCCTAGGAGGTGTCAAAATGAATATCGGTCCGAGTAAAAAAATTACGCTGGACAAAAAAGTGTGTACTAAAGCTGTCTATAATCTCGAAGAAATAAAAAAACTTTAATGATTTTCCGACATTCTAAAAAAAAGTGCGTGTGAAAAAAAAACCGCGTTATTTTGTGTTTGCCTAGAAATGTCTTGAAATGTATAATTGCTGAACATAGTTATCAAATTAATATGAAGTAATTCATACTAATTAAGAGAATAAGTACCAATAATATTCGCTGTTAATTATCCTGACCGAGTAGTTTGAGGTTCCCGGGCATAGTTACCGAATACCGATGAGATAGGTAGCATTTGTACCGTCTACGACGTTACCATGATTGCACAGTCTAACATTTTGTGTGCTTGACGTTCGCACAAATTCGCTATTAAAAACACTAATCATTTTATAACGATACTGTGAATCCTTATTTTCACGGTACCAAGAGTTAGTCCGATAATTAGTCGAACCGTACCTATTTTTTCAGCTCCGTGGTAACATTCACTTAGCAGATATTAATAATGTACTGAAGAATGATCGGGAGTTTTCCATAAGCGTAATGTAATTAGCCCACGAAATACGTCGAGCTGCCGATTTTTTTTCCAAAAAATCGGTACTGTGGATCGTATTTAAACTGCACAGGATGATCAGCAAAGAGGTTATAAAGGTCCAGAAAAAAATTCTGCTCGGTGGTATCATGTTACCTTAACCCCATAACAACCTTAACATTGCTGAACCGGCAATCGTCTTGTTGTCTACGATGCAATAGATGGGCATCGCTTTATTTCTTAAAGTGCTTTATTAACAATATATAAACGATGTCTAATTAATGGGAATCGGTGTTAACAGATTGGCCAACGAATTCAGACGTATGTAGAAGGGCAGTTCTTAAGGATATTATGTGCCGATTTTATTGGGGGAATACCCCCCAAGGTAGTTCTCGATTAGCGGCGCTGACGGCAGTTTCCATTCTTGCTCTCGCTTCCGCTCGTGGCCTTAAGACGGAATGACACCTCATCGCGGTCGGTATGGTAGAACAATTGTAGATACCCAAAAATCTCTGAAACGGCTCTTCAGATCCCGTCGAAACTTTGTCAAACGAGGTCAAATAGATAGACGAACAGCTGTCTGCCCCTCAAATTTTATGAATTTGAGAAAAAAATGTAGATTAGGTTATCATAAGCCAATCTACGTTTTTTTTCTCATATTCAGAAAATTTGAGGAGCAGACAGCTGTTCGTCTATCTATTGGACGTCATTTGGCAAAGTTTTGACGGGATCTGAAGAGCCGTTTCAAAGATTTTTGGGTATCTACAATTGTTCTACCATACCGACCGCGATGAGGTGTCATTCCGTCTTAAACGGCCCCCTGACACTAGCCGCTGAAATCGGCTCGGGAAATGTAGCTCGGAATTGTCGCCGGAGAGGGGATGGATTTGCCTGTAGGGTGTAGGAGGTGTAGAGCAACACAGAAATTTGAATAATTTACAATATTTAAAACCGCTGTAATGAGGAGGGGGGGTGGGCTAGTCCAAAGAACAGATATTACATGGAACTCCACGGCCCGTGTTAATATTTGGTAGAAAAAATGTAGTTAGTATTTCCGCCGGTAGACTGCGCGGCGATGTATCGGTTTGCCACACATAATGATAGAGTTCAAGGCACGCCTCTCGCGGTTGTCTCTCTCTCGCGTATGCCTATCGGACTATAGTGCTGTCCCGTGTGTATTAATGGTCGACTGACCGACCAAGCGATGGGCGGTTCGGTAGGAGACAGCGCATCATTTAAAATCATGTTGAGATATTTCTGTCGCGGACGGCCGTATTTTGGGGGGGCACAAGGGGAGCCCTTCTGAATCAGTAATAAATTATAGTGGCGCTTAGTAAAAAATAGGTCACAATCAATTATTATACCCAACAATAAACTGGAATAAAAAAGTTTGCGCAAATTTTGTAGATTCAGACGTTTTTGCATTTTTCCTGAAAGGTTGCGGCTACGAAATGTTATCTTAAATATTTTCTTTAAGCATTCGGTCCCCCCTGTTTTTATTGTCGTTATGGGATGAACTTCCGAAAAGCTCTTACACCCGTTTCGCCCGAAATTTTGCACAGATGTTCCATTTAGTATATAAAGAAATCCCCTGAAGGGATTTTTGGCGCGTTCCAATAGAAATCGAGTTTTAAAGTTTATTTTTTAGCCCGCACGAGTATATCTATATCGCTCGCCACGGCCGATCGATAGCCCCACTCCTCCGACTTCACTGGTGGCTAGCGAGCCGCGCTTGGCCCTGCAAGTATATCTATATAACCTAAACAAACCCAACCAAACTCGAACACACAAATCCAGCCGGTGGGACCTGGTGTCCGGAGATCCCTAAAAAAACGGTGCACACGATTTCTCAAAAACTATCGCATCGATCTTATTGCAATTTTGCACACTTCTTCAAAATAGCATTGACCAGTGATTGAATGAAGTATTTTTTAAAAAATTGAAATTTGGATTTTCCGCAGAGTTATATGCAAAAGAGTTCAATTTTTGGTACAATTAACGCTACGCATAGTCTTGTAAAATTAGTTGTAATCGAAAAAAAACCTTCGCTCAATCACTAGTCAATGCTATTTTGAAGAAGTGTGCAAAATTTCAATAAGACTGGAGCATTAGTTTTCGAGAAATCGTGTCCACCATTTTTCCGAGGGGTCACCTGAAACCAGGTCCCACCGGCTGAATATATCAAACCTTTTAATGACATTTAAAAAAAAATATTATTGTAATGTTGCTCTTTTATGTGCTTATCATTTGGAATAAAATCATTTATCAATTATATTTTCTTTAATAAAGAAAATATGCTTTTTGGCTTAAAAACCCACGTAACCCCTTAAAAATTATTTTCGTCTAAATATTTACGTGTCGTCGTTGTTAGGAAAACGATGGAAGCTCAGCTGGGACTCGTCTTAGGAACATTTTTGCATCCATTATAGGCACCTCTGCCACACGATGGTATCGTTAACAATGTTGCAACTCACAAACAATTTAAAACAGCCAATTTTCCGTGGGCAAAGAGTCTAACAGAAAAGCGCGAAATACACGAATACACGATCAATTAACTAGTTAGATTGATATTCACTATTAATAATCACGAATACGTCCGAGGTCTGTCAAATTTCTGACAGATGTGAGCAAAGTAGCAACAGATTTATGTACCGCGTAGCACGTTCCTTGGAAGAAATCGCTGAGGGCATGCTAAAAAGAGATGGTACGGGTGAGATGGAAAGGAGCGAGAGAGTAGGAGCGAAAACAGATCGATTTAAAACCGGGGCTCCCCGGCAGAACGAGCACGTGCCTTAGACCGCTCGACCGTTAGGGGAGTAACTACGAAACTCCTCCAAGAAATCTTGCCAAATCGTCCCATAAGCCGTGTTGTTCCATGTAATATCTGTTCTTTGGTTTTATGGAACTGTGCGGTAGTGGAGTAACGAGAGAGCGCTAGCGAAACGAGAAGGTGCAAGAGAAAGCGAGCGTTTTCCAGCGAGAAAGATTCCTCCAACGCATAACATCTATAAGAGTAAACAGGACGCCGTTATGTCCCCAGCGTTGAAGCCCACGAGCGGAAGCGAGAGCGAGAATGAAAACTGCCGTCAGCGCCGCTAATCGAGAACTAACCTTGGGGGATATACCCCCCATAAAATCGGCTCATAATATCCTTAAGAACTGCCCTTCTAAGTACGTCTGAATTCGTTGGCTTGGTGTAGTATAGCCGTGGACCACGGTCTTACATACAGGTCGGGCAACGAGGCGAAATTTTCGTGGTGGGGGTAGGCACGCTTTTCATCTTCACTTTTCGATTCACTAGGCGCCACTACGCGTCGCCACCAGCAAGGGGAAGTGCTTTCCCCCTTACCTCTTGCCGGCGAATATGGCCGAGATCTGTTTTTGTGGCGCGATTGTTAGCTGGGTAAAGTTAGCGCCACGACTTTCGAATTTCGCATTTGTTTTGGTTCTAATCGTTTGTAAGTCGTTTGTAAGTGATTGTAAGAACAATTCGAACGTTTGTAAGATCGCCGTTTGGTTAAAAAATAGAAATAAAAAATTAGCGTGAAGTTAGCGCCAACATTTTTCTTGGGAATTTTTTTTGTTTCCAATGGTTTGTAAGTCGTTTGTAGGTGATTGTTAGAACAATTCGAACGTTTGTTAGATCGCCGTTCGGTTAAAAAATAGAAAAAAAATTACCGTGAAGTTAGCGCCAACATTTTTATTTATTTTGCCATTGACATTCTTTGGGGGGTCTTTCGATCCGGAATCGTTTGTAGGTGACGAATATTCAAATTAAAACGTTTGTTAGATCATCACTTCTGAAAAAAAACGGCAAATTCCACATGTGGTAACTTCCCTACGCATAGTCATATTACCCGATGAAGTTGGCGCCGAAAAATTCATTACTACGGTATTTCTACATAATAAATGGATTAATCGGTGTGAAATCGTTTGTAAGTGATTGTTTGGTCAATTCGAACGTTTGTTAGATCATCGTTTGGTTAAAGAATAGAAATAAAAAATGACCGTGAATTAGCGCCAACACTTTTATTTATTTTTCCATTGACATTCTTTGGGGGGCCTTTCGATCCGGAATCGTTTGTAGGTGACGATTATTAAAGTTAAAACGTTTGTTAGATCATCGTTTCTGAAAAAACGGTAAATACCATATGTGGTAACTTCCCTACGCATACCCGGGGAAAAAAGTTCATATCTGAATATATCTGAATGTATCTGAATCATATCTGTAGAATCAGATATGATCAGACAAGAAAAATGGCCAGGTCTGATCATGTAATGTCATGACGGATCATGTATGCTTATATCTGAGCATGTATGATCATAACAGAGCCATTTTTATAATTTCGAAAGCAGACCCATCCATATTGCAGCAGGTCTGACCAGATCCAATCCGTAGACAAGATCTGATCTTGTTGGACCAGATCTGATTTTTTTGGGCCAGATCTGATCATGTCGGACAGATCTAATCTTATTAGACCAAATCTGATCTTGTCAGACCGATTTGATCCTACCGGACCAGATCTGAATATATAAGAATAAAATACCGTGGATCCCAGTAGACCTGGACATCTATGAACAATAGACCTGCCCATATGATAGAATCATAGTTTATCTGAACCATCAGACCAGGCATGACTCCGACTATATCAGAGCAAATCTTACCCTGTTGAAACAGAGCAAACCTTATTAGAGCAGTCTTGAAGATATTAAAATGTTCACATATATAGAGCGGGTTTACACGTCATCACTCGACGTGTTAATAATTAACAATATTATAGTAACTTACATGATCCCATATAATACAGTCAAGTGAGATGCCTTATCTGATGGGATATCGTTTCATATATTTAGCCGTTTTCATGTGTGAACAACTGAACTGCATATACGATAAGGTATGGGTGTATAAGACTTCGTATATTTTCCAGGTTTGGTATCGTATCTGATGGAATAGAATTTTATATGAACGTACCTGCTCATATATCACATCATATATGTTCAGATATGGTTTCGCGCTGCCAACTCGCCTTGGTACTTGACCAGATAAAAACATATATGAGATCTATATAGCAGAGTCTGGTACCGTATTTGATCGGATATGATCTTATACGAACAGATACGTTCAGATATCACATAATGTATGTTCAGATACGAATTTACAGTACCAACTCTCCTTGGTACTTAGTCAGATATAAACAGATATCAGTTCATATATGGTCAGGCCAGATACCGTATTTGATCAGATATGATCTTATACATGCATATATGATGTGGAATATGATCAGACCTAATCATATATGATACTGTAAAATGTCAGATATGAATATATCTGATACATATATGACAATATCTGAAACATATATGAACATATCCACTCAGACATGAAATTTTTTTCCCGGGTAGTCATATTACCCGATGAAGTTGGCGCCGAAAAATTCATTACTACGGTATTTCTGCATAATAAATGGATTAATCGGTGTGAAATCGTTTGTAAGTGATTGTTAGATCAATTCGAACGTTTGTTAGATCACCGTTTGGTTAAAAATAGAAATAAAAAATGACCGTGAAGTTAGCGCCAACATTTTTATTTATTTTGCCGTTGACATTATTTGGGTGGTCTTTCGATCCGAAATCGTTTGTAGGTGACGAATATTCAAATTAAAACGTTTGTTAGATCATCGTATCTTAAAAAAACGGTAAATGCCATATATGGGGTAACTTCTCTACACATAGTCATATTACCCGATGAAGTTGGCGCCGAAAAATTCATTACTACGCTATTTCTACATAGTAAACGGCTTAATCGGTGTGAAATCGTTTGTCACTGACGAATATTCAAATTAAAACGTGTGTTAGATCCTCGATTCTGAAAAATAAACTCAAATACCATATGTGGTAAGTTCTCCCCACATCGTCATATCGTTCGATGAAGTAACTACCAAAAAATTCATTACTACGGAATTTCTACATAATAAATGGCCTTATCGGCGTGAAATCGTTTGTAGGTGATTGTTAGATCAATTCGAACGTTTGTTAGATCACCGTTTGGTTAAAAAATAGAAATAGAAAATTACCGTGAAGTTAGCGCCAACATTTTTATTTGGAATGTTGTTTGGTTCCAATCGTTTGTAAGTCGTTTGTAAGTGATTGTTAGAACAATTCGAACGTTTGTTAGATCGCCGTTCGGTTAAAAAATAGAAAAAAAATGACTGTGAAGTTAGCGCCAACACGTTTATTTATTTTTCCATTGACTTTCTTTGGGGGGCCTGTCGATCCGGAATCGTTTGTAGGTGACGAATATTAAAGTTAAAACGTTTGTTCGATCATCGTTTCTGAAAAAAAACGGTAAATACCATATGTGGTAACTTCCCTACGCATAGTCATATTACCCGATGAAGTTGGCGCCGAAAAATTCATTACTACGGTATTTCTGCATAATAAATGGATTAATCGGTGTGAAATCGTTTGTAAGTGATTGTTAGATCAATTCGAACGTTTGTTAGATCACCGTTTGGTTAAAAATAGAAATAAAAAATGACCGTGAAGTTAGCGCCAACATTTTTATTTATTTTGCCGTTGACATTCTTTGGGGGGTCTTTCGATGCGTTATCGTTTGTAGGTGACGAATATTCAAATTAATACGTTTGTTAGAACATCGTTTTTTAAAAAAACGGTAAGTACCATATGTGGTAACTTCCCTACACATAGTCATATTACCCGATGAAGATGGCGCCAAAAATTTCATGCCTACTGTATATCTACATAACAAATGGATTAATCGGTGTGGAATCGTTTTCAAGTGACGAATATTGAAATTAAAACGTTTGTTAGATCATCGTTTCTGAAAAATAAACCAAAATACCATATGTGGTAAGTTCTCCACGCATCGTCATATTACTCGATAAAGTTGGCGCCGAAAAATGCATTACTACGGTATTTCTACATAATAAATGGATTAATCGGTGTGAAATCGTTTGTAAGTGACGGATATTCAAATTAAAATGTTTGTTAGATCATCGATTCTGAATAATAAACTCAAATACCATATGTGGTAAGTTCTCCTCGCATCGTCAAATCGTTCAATGAAGTACCTACCAAAAATCCATTACTACGGTATTTCTACATAATAAATGGCCTAATCGGCGTGAAATCGTTTGTAGGTGATTGTTAGATCAATTCAAACGTTTGTTAGATCATCGTTTGGTTAAAAAACAGAAATAAAAAATTACCCTGAAGTTAGCGCAAACATTTTTATTTATTATTTTGCCATTGACATTCTTTGGGGGGTCTTTCGATCCGGAATCGTTTGTAGGTGACGAATATTCAAATTAATACGTTTGTTAGATCATCGTTTCTAAAAAAAGGTAAATACCACATGTGGCAAGTTCTCCACGCATCGTCATATTACCCGATGCCGTTCTTGTCGAAAAATTCATTACTAAGGTATTTCTACATAATAAACGGCTCAATGAGCATGGAATGTTTGTAGGTGCCGAATATACAAATTAAAACGTTTGTTAGATCAACATTTGGTTAAAAAATAGAAAAAAAAACACGACCGTGGAGTTAGCGCCAACGATTTTATTTATTTCGCCATAGACGTTCTTAGGGGGGTCATTTGATTTAGAATCGTATGTAGGTAACGAATATTCAAATTGAAACGTTTGTAAGATCGGCGTTTCTGAACAATGAAAGTAAATCCCAAATGTGGCAACTTCCCTACGCATCGTCATATTACCCGATCGAGTTGGAGCAAAAAAATTCATTACTGCAGTATTTCTACATTAGCCTAATTGGCGTGAAATCATTTGTAGGTGACAAATATTCAAATTAAAACGTCTGTTAGATCATCGTTTCTGAATAATAGAGGTAAATACCATATATGGTAAGTTCTCCACGCATGGTTTTATTACCAGATGAAGTTAGCGGCGAACAGGGGGCTGAAACTGTGATAAATTCTCTTAATAGTAACGTGTCCCCGTATTGTCGCCACGCAACTAACCCACCATGCGGCGCTAGTAGTCACCCGCATGACCCCCACTCCGCAAAGCACCTCTCCGTATTATTTCGTCATCTTTTTCGTCACGTGAACCAAGTAAATATTTCTTTTCGTTTTCTCGATCTGTCATTGTTCTCGAATAAAAAAAATCGTAGTGTGGTAAAATCGTAATTATTTTATCACATAGTGATAAAATAATAAACAATTTTAGTGTAGCGATAAAATAAAAAACAATTTTTGTGGTTTTTGTGCTCATATTTGAGAATGCCTGCGTGCGTGGTTCTTGGCTGCACGTCAGGTTATCAATCAAAAAAGGAAAGATCGCATTTTTTCAATGTACCAAAAGATCCAGAAGCCCTGGAATTATGGAGAAAAGCCATCGGACCCACAGACAAATCCATTAAATCTGGTCAATCAGTGTGCGCATCGATATTACGTATTGATGTGGATGCAGCAATATTCTGCACATCTCAATGCAGAACAAAAAAAAGCAAACATTGTACAATGTGACTAATCCATTATTTAAAAAATAATAATGTTATCTGTTTATTTCGTTCAATAAATATTTTTATATCACATAATATTGCAACAAGTGTAAATATTGTATCCCTTCGTATATGCACACATACTTTTCAATTCTATTCTAAACAATGAATTATCCAGACGCGTCGAATGCAAATTATGCAGACGATGCGCGACTAAAGTGGGGGTCATGCGGGTGACTACTAGCGCCGCATAGTGGGTTAGTTTACGTGTCGACAATAACGTGACACGGTAGACCCAGCAGTGCAAGGGGGCTGGCGTAGGGAAGTTACCACATGTGGTATTTATCGTTTTTTTTTCAGTGACGATGATCTAAAAAACGTTTGAATTTGAATATTCGTCACCTGCAAACGATTCCGGATCGAAAGACCCCCCAAAGAATGTCAATGGCAAAATAAATAAAAATGTTGGCGCTAACTTCACGGTCATTTTTTTTTCTATTTTTTAACCGAACGGCGATCTAACAAACGTTCGAATTGTTCTAACAATCACTTACAAACGATTGGAACCAAACAAAATTCCAAATAAAAATGTTGGCGCTAACTTCACGGTAATTTTCTATTTCTATTTTTTAACCAAACGGTGATCTAACAATCGCCCACAAACGATTTCACACCGATAAGGCCATTTATTATGTAGAAATTCCGTAGTAATGAATTTTTTGGTAGTTACTTCATCGAACGATATGACGATGCGAGGAGAACTTACCACACATGGTATTTGAGTTTATTTTTCAGAATCGAGGATCTAACACACGTTTTAATTTGGATATTCGTCAGTGATAAACGATTTCACACCGATTAAGCCGTTTACTATGTAGAAATAGCGTAGTAATTAATTTTTCGGCGCCAACTTTATCGGGTAATATGACGATGCGTGGAGAACTTACCACATATGGTATTTTGGTTTCTTTTTCAGAAACGATGATCTAACAAACGTTTTAATTTGAATATCCGTCACTTACAAACGATTTCACACCGATTAATCCATTTATTATGTAGAAATACCGTAGTAATGAATTTTTCGGCGCCAACTTCATCGGGTAATATGACTACGTGTAGGAAAGTTACCCCATATGGTATTTACCGTTTTTTTAAGATACGATAATCTAACAAACGTTTTAATTTGAATATTCGTCACCTACAAACGATTCCGGATCAAAAGACCACCCAAATAATGTCAACGGCAAAATAACTAAAAATGTTGGCGCTAACTTCACGGTAATTTTCTATTTCTATTTTTTAACCAAACGGTGATCTAACAAACGTTCGAATTGATCTAACAATCACCTACAAACGATTTCACGCCGATAAGGCCATTTATTATGTAGCAATTCCGTAGTAATGAATTTTTTGGTAGATACTTCATCGAACGATATGACGATGCGAGGAGAACTTACCACATATGGTATTTGAGTTTATTTTTCAGAATCGAGGATCTAAAACACGTTTTAATTTGAATATTCGTCAGTGACAAACGATTTCACACCGATTAAGCCGTTTACTATGTAGAAATAGCGTACTAATTAATTTTTCGGCGCCAACTTTATCGGGTAATATGACGATGCGTGGAGAACTTACCACATATGGTATTTTGGTTTATTTTTCAGAAACGATGATCTAACAAACGTTTTAATTTGAATATCCGTCACTTACAAACGATTTCACACCGATTAATCCATTTATTATGTAGTAATACCGTAGTAATGAATTTTTCGGCGCCAACTTCATCGGGTAATATGACTATGTGTAGGGAAGTTACCCCATATGGTATTTACCGTTTTTTAAGATACGATGATCTAACAAACGTTTTAATTTGAATATTCGTCACCTACAAACGATTCCGGATCGAAAGACCACCCAAATAATGTCAACGGCAAAATAAATAAAAATGTTGGCGCTAACTTCACGGTCATTTTTTATTTCTATTTTTAACCAAACGGTGATCTAACAAACGTTCGAATTGATCTAACAATCACTTACAAACGATTTCACACCGATTAATCCATTTATTATGCAGAAATACCGTAGTAATGAATTTTTCGGCGCCAACTTCATCGGGTAATATGACTATACGTAGGTAAGTTACCACATATGGTATTTACCGTTTTTTCAGAAACGATGATCTAACAAACGTTTTAACTTTAATAATCGTCACCTACAAACGATTCCGGATCGAAAGGCCCCCCAAAGAATGTCAGTGGAAAAATAAATAAAAGTGTTGGCGCTAATTCACGGTCATTTTTTATTTCTATTTTTTAACCAAACGATGATCTAACAAACGTTCGAATTGACCTAACAATCAGTTACAAACGATTTCACACCGATTAATCCATTTATTATGTAGAAATACCGTAGTAATGCATTTTTCGGCGCCAACTTCATCGGGTAATATGACTATGCGTAGGGAAGTTACCACATGTGGTATTTGCCGTTTTTTTCAGAAACGATGATCTAACAAACGTTTTAATTTGAATATTCGTCACCTACAAACGATTCCGGATTGAAAGACCCCCCAAAGAATGCCAATGGCAAAATAAATAAAAATGTTGGCGCTAACTTCACGGTAATTTTTTTTCTATTTTTTAACCGAACGGCGATCTAACAAACGTTCGAATTGTTCTAACAATCACCTACAAACGACTTACAAACGATTGGAACCAAAAAAAATTCCCAAGAAAAATGTTGGCGCTAACTTCACGCTAATTTTTTATTTCTATTTTTTAACCAAACGGCGATCTTACAAACGTTCGAATTGTTCTTACAATCACTTACAAACGACTTACAAACGATTAGAACCAAAACAAATGCGAAATTCGAAAGTCGTGGCGCTAACTTTACCCAGCTGCGATTGTTGAAATAACCTTTATTTGCGACCATATACCACGAGGTTCGACGCGATTTACCGTGATGCATTTTTTATCGTGTTTTTACGCATAAATGTGAATTTTTTTGGTGGTAGTGTCGAAAAAAATGGTTAATAAGGGTTGCGCGGTTCGCAATTGTAAAACGGGGTACAAAAGTTTTAAGCAAAAATGCTCCGCGTTTCGAGTGCCCAGAAACGTCGAACGATACAAAAAATCGCTCAATGCTATTCCGGGACTGAAAGAGTCACAGTACGTGTGTGAAAAACATTCCGAAGAACGATGTATTATGAGACATTGGAAAAAAAAGGGTGTAAATGGTCGTGCTATCGTTTTTTATTGGTTTTGTATGTTCTGCAGTGTACACGACAGTACGGTACATTAAGTTAGGGCAAACAGCGCATGCGCTGCGGTCAGGAGGGAAAAGAACAGAAGAGCTATTTTTTTCTTCGTCGCACACTACTTTCCCTTGCCGTCACGCACCAAGCGGCAGAAACCGGAATAGAAAACAGAGCCTCTTAGGGTGCCTACCCCCACCACCACCGTTGTCAGACCTGTATGCATGGAGACTAGAGTAAAGGAGTCCGAACGCATATGGTGGAATGGGTGAAAAAGTGACATGTAAAAGCGATGATATTTCCTAGTTTAAAATTCACCCACGGTAGCGCTCTTGTTCCAAAGATACCGCTGTGAAGTTTCGCGTTGGTCATACAACGAAGTGAGCTCTGAGTTTTATTTCCGTTTTATACGTCTTTATTCGCGTTGTATTTCTTTCGCGTGTGTATAAAGTGAAAAAAGTGCTCCTGCAAAATATTGTGACTCGTTACCTCGTAAAAGATAACGTACTGGTAAGGAGAAGGCATTTTTTTACATATTTAATAACATTTGGGGTAATATTTTGTTATTATAATTTGCCTATTAAATAAATTGAGGTTATGGCGCCATATGTGACGTCTTTTTCCACGCTCGAAGCCGGCGTAATTTCTATTGTAGTGAGGGATTAATGTGCATATTTCGAGTTGAAATATGAACAAAATCAATAAACAATACATATTTTCAATTTCAACCATTATACTAGCTTGCAGCGTGGAAATTAGACGCTAGTTCAATTTATTCAACCTGCATATTACAATAACAAAATATTACCCCGCAAGACATCTAATATTTACAGTAATGAATTTCTTCATTTTTTCAGATTGCTTCATCGAGGTCGAGATGGGTAAACCGTGCGCGTATCCGGGATGCCGAACTGGGCGACGTGCCGTCAGGGCGAAACGGACGCGTGCTGGATTACGGCAGCTATCGGTTTTTCAAGTACCCGGAGTAAGTCTTTTGCTCTACATTTTTTTCTTATTTTCGACAGTAAAGCACTTAGCATCGCTGCTCAGTATCCAGTCAACGCGGTTCTCCTGTCGAGCTAAAAATCACATAGCAGTGCCGCCAAGCGCTTTGTTGTAGATTATGCGATCAATACAGCAAACTCCCGCTAACTGTTTAATATGCTGCAGCGATGGAGCGAGGCCGTCCAACACCAGCTTGCTCCGAGTGATTTAGTGTGCGAGCTTCACTTCTCTGACTCCGATGTGGTCAAAGAAGATCGTACACAAACGCCTGATGGAGAAATCGTTATTATTCCCCGCAGGAACTATTCGTTGGTTGCAGATGCATTGCCCATCGCAGTAAATAACGGGGTAAGAATAGTAATATTTTATGTTATACGGGTGTCCCACGATAGAATGTCATCCGTGAAATGCGGGGTTGGGGGTGAATTTCCGAGACGATTGATGTAAGCATGTATGGGTCCCAGATCAACCCCTGAATTGTTATTAATTTTTCAAGGCAGTCAATCAGGCGCGCCCGTTGAGCGGGCCTACTCTGGAGTATCAGATCTTCGATTAATATTTATTTCTCGTGTTATTCGCAGGTATTACCACAGTGTTTCAATATCCTGCTTCAATATCCGGAAGCCGACGTCCAACCATTTTTGGTCAAGTCACACCAATACTTTCAGGGCTTCAAACAGCAAGGTCTCAAGGACATACATCAGGCAAGAAGGAGTCGGAAAAATATTAATGCCCATTGTAACAACCATTATACGACAGGTGAGGGACACCAAATTGTACAATCAGGCTCTCGCCAACAAGAGGCATGAAAAACTAATACTTTTTCTCTTGAAACAGGTATCGCGACAGAAACCCCAAGTACTGCGGTCAAGAAAGATGCCATGGATCCCATTCAGAGTCCAGAGAAATTGAGAGCGCTCGAGGCTCAATATCGAACCACCGTCTCGAATAAATTTAGGCGTGAAAGGGAAAAAGTGCGTGTACACTGCTACACAGCCGAGACATTGAATGTTTGATTAATTGATGTTGAGTGGGCGTAGCTTGTGCGTACTTCGCAGGGGCTGACCATCCCCGATACGTCTCGTGTGTACACGAGGGACAGATGTACAAATTATGAACTCGAGTTCCATTCAGCCGCAGTTTAAACTAATCAATTTTCAAGATAAGCATTGTGGCATTTTCGAAAATATTTATTTGAGAAAAAAAAATGTATCCTTGGAGTAAATTCAAATTATACAATTTTTTTTTAATCGGCCAGTAAATATTGCGTAGATATTTATTGTTAGTCTGGTTTTTAAACCATTTTTATCAGCAAGCAAATATTGTTCGATCTTCCTTGTATTCTTCTTCACTCGAGAGACACATCGAGGATTTTTCGTAATTCGCCACATATGTTTTTTTTATCAATTAAAGATGAAGAAACGATCAACACCGAATGTTCGTTACTGGCTTTATCGTAATTAAGCCAAACACATTTATTCGAAGACTCCAACTCACCTTGACGATCCTTGCGATATATTTTTTTTCTTCAATAATCAGCGTTCGCGATCTCACAGCATGTAATTAATGCCCGTATTCATAGTCCTTCCTTGAGGAACAAGGATTCCTTGTTCCTCATTTCGCGTTTCATAGACCTTCCTTGACAGAATAAGGAGCCTTATTGGCCTCCTTATTTCAAGGCATGTCTCGAGCTTCCTTGAGGAAACCTTCGGCGCTGTGATTGGCTGTTTCGTTTCATATTACTAGCGCTTGCGCTTGCGCTTGGCGTCTATGCAGTTTTTACCTGTATCACAGACCAGTCTACAGGTTAACCTCAAAAACAGTTAAAAGTGGAGCACGAAAAAAGTTTTGAAACGTTTCGCAGTGAACGGAGTTTAAACAAAAAAAAAACTGTTGGAACTCGTAAAAAGTTTCGAGGCGTACCACAATTCACGGCGTAATCGAAATAAGCAATTGAAACCACGTAAAACGTATCGGAGTGTATCAGTGTACGGCGTAACCTCAATAAATAATTAAAACCGCGTGGAAATTCGTACAGAAGTGTTGCATATAATTACTCGGCATAATGAACAACAATTTTTTAAACAATTCTGATAATGAGCTTGATGATGATTTTGAGGAAATTATGAATAGATTTCGATGGCGGCTCGCCAGAAGGTACATTCGGGACTTTCAGAATCCTATCGAAAAGTACGTCGATGTGCCTTTTCGAATAAGATATCGGTTCAGCAAAGGAGCTGTGGTCGAACTTTTATTGCCGTTGTTAACGCACAATTAAAGAGATTTAATAATTGTGGGCTGCCTGTGTCTCCGTTGATACAGCTCCTAATAACTTTGCGTTTTTATGCAACAAGTAGTTTTCAGGTTTGTAAATATGTTTCTCGTATAATGTGATATGAATACGCATTACTAACTTTTTATTTATTTGTGTTGTGTGTTCATTGCAGATTGTTAATGGAGATTTACGAGGATATAGTCAACCATCTGTATCACGAACCGTGGCTCGAGTTTCAAGAATTTTGGCAACGCACTTGAAGCAACATATACATTTCTCTAACGAACGTGTGCGTTCAAGCTACAAGAACAAATTTTATGCGGTGGCCAACTTCCCGGCTGTAATCGGATGCATTGATTGCACCCATATACGAATCGCGAACCCTGGAGGAAATAATGGAGAAGCATTTCGAAATCGGAAAGGCTGGTTTTCTCTAAATGTGCAGGTAATTCTTTGAATGCTGTATTTTTATTGAGGATATATGAGTCACACTTTCCTAGCTAACAATTGTATTTGATCGAAATTTCCGTATTTTATGATTCAATAAAAATCTGATATTATTATGAATAATTGTTGATCATAGCTTGCCAAATGTTGAATTTTTTCAGATTTTTATCGAATCACGAAGTACTGAAATTTCTATCAAATGCAATTTTTAGCTGGAGCAATATAGCTTATACGTACTTAACACATGGACTCTTTATTAATACATGGTGCATTGAATTATTCGTTGGAAGCTGGATAATGAAGTATTTTTTATAGGTTGTATCCAGTCCTGACCGAGAAATTCTTGATATAGTAGTTCGACACCCTGGTTCAACTCACGATGCAGTTATATTTGATCGCAGTGGCCTGCGCTGTCGTTTTGAGCTAGGACAACTTGATGGAATTCTACTTGGTGATAGCGGGTATGCATGTCGCAGCTATCTACTGACACCTGTTTTGAGGCCTGAAACGGATGCCGAAGAGCGATATAATACTGCCCATAAAAAACACGAGTTATCGTTGAACAACTGTTTGGAGTGTGGAAACGTCGATTTCCATGTTTGCAGTATGGCTTAAGAACGAAATTAAGCACAACTGTGGCAATCATTTGCGCAACCGCTGTTTTGCATAACCTATGCATACGACACAATCTGGACGATTTCTTTGAGGGGGAGTTCAATGAGATCGCGTTTGAAAATGATGTTAATCCTGAGCAAAATGGCGTAGGACTTGCACACAGGAACGCTTTTTTATTGAGACATTTCACTTGAATCACTAATAATTGTATATATGTAAATATATGGAATAAATATACATTGCTAAAAATATGTTTGTATTTATTATTAATAATGAAACATGACTTGAATATAAATGACATATAACTTTGATTTCATAACAAAAAACTATATAAAGAAAATTATGTTCGATTTTTTGCAATGAATTTGACTTGAGTTCTTCTTCTAGCTTTAGAAGCTTGAGTATTGCTATCTTCTCTTCTGCTTCGGCGATTTTCATTTTTTTTGCATGAAGCTCTCGCTGCTGTTCAATCGCTTCTCGCAGTCGTATCAGTCTCAGTACCTTTTCATCGGAAATATTCTGAAAAGCAATTGCATAAAATTTTGAATTATATATGTAATTTTGTACAGATCGGCTAAAATAAATAAAAATAATTATGCAATGTTAATAAGATAGAATCCTCACTTTAGCAGTAATGAAATTGATATCCACGTACTTGGGCTCATGTTCCTGATTTTATTATAAATTATTCAGCTGGTTTCTTATTATTTATCTGATTTTTCATTTATTATTTTGGTTTTATACGTTTTATATATTTTATATTTATTAATTGTTTTCACCTTGAGGTTTTCATGACTCGATGTCCCTTTTTTTTCGACGATGACGTTAGGTGCGAAGACACTTGCCTGTGACTTCGGTTTTCAGGAGGAGATTCTACAGTTTCGCTGGAAATATCTTCATCCTGATCCTGCACAGTTAAACTTTCGTTCATGAACCCCATGTCATCTGAAAAAGTTAAGATAATGGTTTTTTCTAGCAAAATAAAAGAATGCTAATAAATGTTTACTTTTAAAAATATTTACAATCTCTTTCAAATGCCGCTGTGCTGTCAAATGGACAATCGACTTCCACGTCGATATTTCCAGTTGCTCCATCCATGAAATCCATGACTGGATCGACACGTTCTACGGGCGCAGGGCCCCCATCACTCCACCAGTCATAAGACGTTGATGCTTCATTGTTGTTGTCAACTTTCGTTTTCTGAAATGATTTTTGATAAAACAATAATTAGAATAGATCCAAATATTTATGACAACGCCCCTATTTTCAATTTTTTTCTAACCGGCTTGGACTGGATCAAAAGGCCATGTGTGGTGAGGCCTTTACCACGAATTTTATAAAACAAGAATGGAAGTGCATTTTGAAATAGAGAAAGAATCATGCATTAATTCAATTAGATAGGAACAAAATAGTTATTACTTACTTTTGTTTGAGATTGTCCCAGCACTTTCTCAATTGTTTACTGGTACGTGGTGTGCACTTTTCGCTTATAAATTTCTTCATTACGCGTTCCCACGCGTCAGCCTTTTGTTTTAAGTCAACAGCACCCGTTTTTTTGCAGTCTATTAGGCTTTCTTCTGATACTAGCTGAGCTAATAACAGCCTTTCGCGCTCTGTATAATGAACATTCTTTCCTTCATCCATAATTTTACTCGTCGCAACTCAATTTCTAATTTTGAACTTTGAGGTTATACACTCGAGGCTATACAATCGAGAGCCAAGCGGTTTGAGTTAGTTTCAAATATAACCGAGTGGCGCTTCTATCAGCGGTTTTACCACCATAAGCAATCACATATCCCTAAATATGTCTTCCTTATGCAAGGGAGAGTCGAGTTGCGACTATGAAACAAGGACGCCTCTGAGATTCAAGGAAGCCTTCATCAAGGCGTCCTTTATTCTTGAGATAAGGAGGGACTATGAATACGGCCATAAGTTGATTCGTGCTGCTAGAATAAAAATATTAATGCATGAAAAAAAAGGCAACACGAACGAGCATAATGAGGCTCAGCGCAAGAAGTTCGAGCCTCGCTCGCGAAATCGGCGAAACACTTTTTGCAATGTTTAATTTCTGAATTTTGATACCCTTCATGTATGCACGCAAATATTGTAGATTAATTCATTGAAAACAAAAAAGAATTCATTATCAAAATGCAGTTGATATACGCGGTTGAGAATTTCTTGTATCCAGCAAAAGTCAGATGGCTATAAAAAGTTCAACGGACCGCCAACGAGCCTTCAGCCTGTCCTGCGCTACATCAACGTATGGGCTGTTCCACACCAACGCGAAATATTTTGAAAAATATATAATTTCATGAAATACAAGTCGTGTTCATTTTTGTGAAAAACAAATCAATGAACTACAAATGATTGATTATACAACCAACCATCGTAAATGTACAATCTAATCGGGGAGATGTACACATTTTTTAATCCCACAACATCTCTGCCACCTTCGTATCTGTTTTTTGAGCATTGTGAACATTTTATGGGCGTGTAAGAAACAAATAAAATATTGGTGGTCCCGAAATTAACGTTTATTATTTATTAATCTTCAGAATTTTTGTTTTGCGAGAGTTTTCGTCTATAATTTGCAGTCCATAATTTCCGTTCAGTTTTTTAAAAAATTACTTACATTTAGGAGCAAAAATAAAACTGTTTTTTTCATTTCGACACTTAGTTTATGAGTAATATTTATTGCAAAAAAAAAACTTTCCCGACGAGGCTGCGATCCCGGGCTCTGGCGCACGTTACTCCAGCGTGCTAACCATTGAGCTATCACTTGCATCACTAAAATAAGTAGTTTTTTATATTTAAGCAGTTCCCCCCCGGATGGAGTTTAGATTCGGTTTCGATTGTTGGTTGGTTTGAGGTTTAATGTAAATTCTATATTGTTTTATTTTTCTTTGTCGTGACTTAAAAAAATATTTCTCTTTGAAATCGAATAAGCGATTAGGATTTGGTTGGGTTGCATTAGGAGTTAGGTTGCGTTATGGTTATTTAATCGTTCATGTCACCGAATAAAAATAAAACATTTGCAGTATCGATCGGCTCCAAGTCGACAAATGACTGATATATTGACATTTCATAACTATGGACACAAGCATATCAATATAACTCATCAATTTAATAGAAAAAAATTACGACAAACTATTTCGAATCACCGCGTTTCCCCGCGTTCCCCGGCGTTTCCGGTATCGCCGCAGTAGAGGCGCCGCTACGCGGTAGGTGGTGTAAGTCGTTGCCGTCATCGCTTTTTCAGACCATTTCTCTAACACTGCGTTCGGGCTCCTTTACCTCTAGTCTCCATGTGTACAACGCTCCCCTCAAGAAGACTAGAGCTAAGGAGTCCGAACGCTTACGGCGATCACGATCCAAAAGCGTCCACGGAAATCCAGTTATTAGTGGTTGGTGGTTTCACCGCGTGCGTCGCTGCTCATCACCGAACCGAAATTAACTGAGCGACAAGAACGCAACCGACGCCATCCGCCAACGATGATTCCTGCTTGTCATCCATGTTGGAATAAAGCGTGTGCGGACCGTGCGGACTAACGAATTTCGCGTTTAATAAAAAATAATTGTGTCTCGGTGTAAAATATATTTATCGTGATCTGCGGCGAAAACTATCGAAGGAGTGTTATGTATTGTCTGATGTTTATAAATAAATTTTGTTTGTTACTGCTTCCGCAACGATAAGAAAACATATCGACTGAATTTCGGTATTTCGTTATTATTTTTTATCTGTGCAACGTATAGTATCATAATATGGGAATATGATGTGTGATAATTTGTAAAACTTTTATCTGGATTAAAAAATTCTTATGAATGTTCTTGTGTTTATAAATAAATTCTGTTACTGCATCCACAACGAAGAAAAAATATTGTCTTAATTTCTTTATTTCGTTATTATTCTCAATCTGTACAGCGTATCATCAGTGTGAATATAATGTGATTCAAAATTCGTATCAATTTTCTTGTATCTATAAATATATTTTCTTAGTTACTGGTTCCGCAATGAAAAAAAATATATTGTCTTAATTTCTGTACTTCGTTATTATTCTCTATCTGTACAGCGTATCATCGGTGGGAATATGATGTGTGATAATTTGCAAAACCTCAGTCGTGATTGAAAATTCTTATAAATTTTTCTTGTGTCTATGAATGCATTTTGTTAGTTACTGCTTCCATAACAAAAAAACCATATTGACTTAATTTCTGTATTTCGTTTTTATTATTTATCTGTACAACGTATATAATATGTGAATATGATGTGTGATCATTTGTAAAAGCTTTATCTGAATTCAAAATTCTCATGAATTTTCTTGTATCTAGAAATAAATTTTGTTTGTTACTGCTTCCGCAACGAAAAAAAACATATTGACTTAATTTCTGTATTTAGATGTTATTCTTTGTCTGTACAGCGTATCATAATGTGTGATAATTTGTAGAGGTTTTGTCTAGATTCAAAATTATTATGAATTTTGTCAGAGTCATAAACAATTATCATGTCATGGGAGGATCCTTTCTAGCCTGATCTAGCGGAAAAAATCAAATCTGTGAGATTGTTTTATCTGTACAGTGTATCATAACATGTGAATGTGATGTGTGATAATTTGTAAAAGTTTTGTCTTGATTCAAAATTCTTATGAATTTTCTTGTGTTTATAAATGAATTTTGTTTGTTAGTGCTTCCGCAACGAAAACAAAAATATATTGACTTCATTTCTGTATTGCGTTATTATTATTTATCTGTACAGCATATTATAATGTGTGAATATGATATCATAATGAGTGATAATTTTAGAAGTTTTGTCTAGATTCAAAATTCTCATGCATTTTCTTGGGTCTATAAATAAATTTTGTTTATTGCTGCTTCTGCAATAAAAAGAAACATATTGACTGAATTTTCACATTTCGTTATTATTCTCCAAAACAATCTATATTATCTATATAAGACTTTTATCTATCTAATATAAAGAAATTTCCTGCACCAACTGGTTTCACAATTAATTTGATCCAATTACCGTTCCATATGAAGAAGAAAAGGGTGCTTCTTGCATATCGTACGGCACTGTTTTTAAATTAATTTGATCAAATTATCATATGAAGTAGCAAGGGGTGCTTTCTGCATATTGTACGGCACTGGTTCGTTCCTGATTTCAATTCGGTTCGGTGGAGAGCAGCGCCACCCTTCTCATCTGGATTTCCATGGACGTTTCTTCAACACTGCGTTCGTACTCCTTACCTCTAGTCTTCTTGGCTCCCCTTTTCGGCGTGCCTCGGAAATGGCGCTAAATCGCGGCGGCGAGTTCGGGAAAATAATTTTGTGATCATCGCCTCTTTCGAGGCTGCAGATTCCCTTGTAGTCGCACGAGTCGTGATCACCGCTCAAGTCGGTATCGCAGGCAGCGTGAACACAAATAGGTAGTTCGGTGAGGGAAAAGTCTCCGCCCCTCGCAAATCGTGGTTACTCGACAGGCGAACAGAGCGAGGTTTTTTGTCCGATCGAGCTCGACATATATGTGTGGCGGTACTGTGGATTAGAATATGCATTAAATGAATTTCAAAGTGAATAACAGTTATCGAGATCATTGTTTTCTCTCGGTTGCCTTTTATGCCGTGAATGCGGGTTAAAAAAATTGACGACGAAACGCGTTGAAAAACAAAACGCCGAAACGACCGTGAAAGGTTCAAAGAGCCTTTGCCGCGGTCGTTTCGGCGTTTTTTTTCAACAGTAAACATTATGGATAAGCGTGTATCGTAAATGTTTTTCTATCCTTAATGAGCGTCGTGGCTGAGTTGGCAGCATGACGGATTAACGATGCTTGCGGTCCGGGTTCGAACCCCGGTGAATCGATTTTATATCTATTTTTTTCTCTTCTTTTTGTATTCAAAAAATGTCGAACTTATTCTCGGTATAGCTGCTCGCGCCTGTCCAGGCATTATTTATAGTATTTAATTCATATATGTTAAAAAAAACAGATTGCTACCGGGGATCGAACCCGCGTCGTCTACACTCAGAGCCCGCACGCTGATATCTCAACCGCGAGACTCTTGTGACTGCAAACCTCCCTTACGTATACGCACTTATCCAACCTTTAAAAAAAAAGTTCGCTGCAGGACCAATTACATATTGTTTTTATGACCCCAAAGTATTTTTCAAGCCAAAAGAAAACGGTTTTTTTTTTTAATTCCTAGAGTGGTGTTATCCCTTGAGGAAAAGAAATTGATTTTTTGATCGTTGTAAATGTATATTCCTCCTTAAAGAGTTTAAAAGAGTCTCTTACGTGTTAGCGAAAATCGGCAGAAAATTATGAAGCAACTCGTCCACTTCTTTGATGTTCGCTATTTCGGTGTTCGCTACTTTGGACCATCGCTCGTTTGCCTATGTACACATTCGAAGTTCGTATTCTCGATCTATGCCTTTTTGCTATAGATGGCATTACCAATATTAGATACTCACTTCTTTCTATTTCGGAGATATGAATATTCTAGATTGTTTGAATCTGTATTTGGATGACTCAAACTGCAGAGAATCGGAATACACGTTCTCGAATAAATGAGCTCTCGAATAAATAATTCTTTGGTGTAATAGTTATTCGATTTCGTCATCGGTCGAAGGATAAAATTTCGAATAATTTACAGTTCGTTATTTTGAGTTTATAATTCTGTCATTTCGAAATCTTTGTCGTTCTATATTTGGCCTTTCAAAGTTTTGACCCCCACCCCAAAGTGAAATGTGTTGAAAAAAAAAAATGCCGAAACACCTATCCAATGTGAAATGTGTTTTGAAAAAAATGCTGATCGAGAAAGATTCAAAGTTCTCTTTGAGCCTTTCTCGATCGTTTCAGCACTTTTTTAAAACAATTTGTAGCAAATTCAGGGTGTTGAAATTATTCAACCGTTGATTGATTATCAAAGTCGCACCTGTCTGCAATTGGAGGCTCTTTAAATAGCACTTTCGCAATTTCATCTTGAATTGTCGAATTGCGTAGTCAGAGGCTTTTCAAGCTGCTCTTCGATCGATCAATAGTTCCTTGAGTTGCGTTTTTCAGAACCACATATTCTCGAAAGCGTCCCGTCTTCAAGACGAGACTCTTTGAGCCGACGGGGGGTGGAGTTGATTGCCCTCCGAGAACGAGGGCACTTATTTATTATGAGATTAAATAAACTTCACTTGCAGTTATGCAGTATTTGATTAGTGCACTCGGCTAAACAATTAACAAAGTATTTTTTAATAAATAGACATTGGATAAGTTGGAAAAAAGTGCCGAAACGATCGAGAAAGAGAAATTTTGAAAAAGAAAACTTTCAGTCTTTCTCGATCGTTTCGACATTTTTTTCCAACACATTTCACATTGGATAAGTGTCTATACCTAAGGCGGCTTTGCCGTCACAAGAGTCTCATGGCTAACAATAAGATACAGCCCCCTGATACTGGTAGATAAATGCTGTTCGCAAAATGTCCTTGCTGCACTGTGGCGCTAGTAGTCGTGTGACAGCCATACATATATATGTATGTTGCGCCGGTGTTTCGAATATTTTACATGAATAAAAGTCTATTGATATATTTGGAATTATTTTCCGTTCTAATGATTTACCATTTGAACACAATAAATACGTCTCCATAACGATAACAGGCGTAGGCCACGAAAGTATCGAATCGTTCAGCTGATCGGAGTATTCAGAGCCGAAGGCTGTCACACAACAGCCAACGCTAGGTAGTGGCAATTTCAAGAACTAAAAAGCCGGTACAAAACGCGTTTTCGTTTATCGTATAGGAATAGTAGGCCAGTGTCTGGCCAGAGGGGGCTGATATCAGCGTCCGGGCCTAAGTACGGACGACGCCCCGGCAGCAACATCTTTTTTTTTATTAAACATATTTGAATTAAATATAATAAATAATGCCTGGACAGGCGAAAGTAACTAAAGCGAGAGGAAGTTCGAAATTTTGTAAATATAAGATGAAGAAAAAATATAGATAAAAAGCCGATTCACCGGGGATCGAACCCGGATCGCAAGCATCGTTAATCCGTCATGCTGCCAACTCAGCCACGACGCTCATTGAGGATAGAGAAACATTTATGATACACGCTTATCCATTATGTTTAATGTTGAAAAAACGCCGAAACGACCGCGGCAAAGGCTCAAGATTTCTCTTTGAACCTTCCACGTTCGTTTCGGCGTTTTATTTTTCAACGCGTTTCGTCGTTAATTTTTTTTTAACCCGCATTCTCGGCATAAACAGGCAACCGAGAGAAAACAACGATCTCGATAACTGTTTTTCACTTTGAAATTCATTTGATGCATATTCCAATCCGCCACACATATATGTCGAGCTCGATCGGACTGAAAACCTCGTTCCGTTTGTGTTCACGACTCGCGTGGCTACAAGGAAATTTGCAACCTCGACAGAGGCGATGATAACAAAATTATATTCCCGAACTCGCCGCCGCCCAGTAAACCAAGCGTACCTTTGGTACAGCGTATCGCAAATGTGGAGTACGCCGTACCCCACAGTACCGGTAATGTACGGGTACAGGATACCAGCGTAGTCGTACCTCCACGGTATCGCTACCGTGGAGTTACACCGTACTGCAGTGCACGGTGCCTCCACGGTGGCGATACTGTACCGGTACCGTACTAGTACATTGGCGGTAGAGCATACCGTACGGCGTACCGATAATGTAGGAGTACCGTCCGCACGTACGAGGTGGCAACAGTAGCGGTACGGCGCTCTCCACATGAGCGGTACATTTCCGATACTTGGTTAGCTGGGCGCGATTTAGCTCCACTTCCGAGGCACGCCGAAAAGGGGAGCGTTATACATCTCCCAACTAATCTCTGCGGGCAGCACTTAAAATGCCGAGTTTAGGCTCCTGTATCTACCCCAGTTAACCAAGCGTACTATTAGTACAGCATACTGCAAATGTGGAGTACGCCGTGCCTTACAATACCGGTAATGTACGGGTACGGGATAGCAGCGTAGTCGTACTTCCACGGTATCGCTACCATGGCGTTACACCGTACTGCAGTGCACGGTGGCTCCACGGTGGCGATACTGTACCGGCACCGTACTAGTAAATTGGCGGTACAGCGTACCGTACGCCGTACCGGTAATGTTCCAGTACCGTACGCACGTACGAGGTGGCAACAATACCGGTACGGCGCACTGCACATGAGCGGTACATTTGCGGTACGTGGTTAGCTGGGTACTCTCCATGGCAAATATCACGACACATTCGACTACGTTACCCATTCGTCGTATCGTTACCCATCTGCATTGAGTACGAAACGCGACGACCAGAGCGCGCTCGCGATCGCTCGAGTACCAAAAACGGCCACCGGAGCGCTCTTCGTACAAATAACGCGGACTGTTATCCGTCCTCGTGTTTTTTCGTTCGTTCGGGACGGACGATCGAAGAATCCCAGATCTCTCGTGTCATCCGTGTTCGTGCGGTGAGTCGGTGAGAGAGAGTCCTTGTCTGCGGTACTCCGGGGGCAAGCGTCGCTCGGCTGTGTGCTACATGCGTGCGTGTGCGTTCCCCGCCTCGCTTCCTCTTATCTAATCCGGTGCGCGTCTTATTCGCGAGCGAATAAATAAATAACCACACGCACACATACACACACACATATATATACATATATAAAATATAAAACGAAGCAAAAGTTCCGTTCCTTAGGTGTTACATTAATCGTCGAGCACCCGCAGGCAACTTGCTCGACGCTTCCCCGTAACGGCAAAGTAACTAAAAAACGGAGAACAAAAAAGGTTAAATTACGTGTACGCGGTGTGTTTTGCGGTTTGATACCGAAAGTGTGCGCGCGTGAGAGTGTGCGTTGCGTGTGTCTCTTCGGCTGGGCGGAACACACAGGGACAGTAGGAGGAAAGTGCCCCGCGTCGAAGGCGGAGAAAGAACAGAGAATTTTCCATACAAGTGCCCCCGGGCCGAGAAAACGCTGCGCCTGAGCGCGAGAGTGCGACAGAGACGCGACTATATAAATTCCTAGAGCTCGCGAACTCCCGTAAAAGAATAAATAAAAACGGACTGAACAGACAAATAAACGGCGAAGAATCGAGAGACGCCCGGATAGAAACAAAACTTCTCGTACCTACCGTTTTCAACTATTTTACATCCTATGCGAGAATCGTCATGGTCAAAATAATTTCCGATGAGAAAATAAGACCGAAGGGTCGTTCCCTCAAAGGGAGACACTTTTCGCAAGTGTGCGTGTGTAATTCGCGACAAGTGTACGAGTAACGAGCTCTCGTGCGTCTTCGAGTGTCTCCTGCAGTCGCGATCGAAGGGTCGAAGGTGTGTTGGGCGGGGCGGGAGGACAGTGCCCTCCCCTCCCCCTGCTACTCTAAAGGGTTGACGAAACTGCCAAAACGACTATATCAACCCGGAAATAATCCTCCCCCCCTTTTTTTCGGCACGTCGCGAAAATTCAGCACAAAAACGACAGTTTGAATTGTCCAATGACGCGCTCACTTTGACGGTTGGATCGTAAATAACGGTAGTCCAAGTCGAAGTACTTCGGTAGGCGCGCTCGTGCGTCGTGTTATCGCATTTAAAATTTCGCTCGATCGGCACGCGAGCGGAGGTGCTGCGCATACATCCGTACTAGTTATATGTATATATGGATATAACGGACGTAACGCGGACACGATCGGTCGGACGCAGCACAGTGACGGAAAAAATACTCGTGGTCGGAAGTGCGTACACTGACGCATTGTATATATGATACACGTATATACACCTAGGTATGTGTCCATATATATATATAGTGCAAAGCAGGGCACGTAGCGTCGTTGCAACGATATGGGAAGGCATCCATGCCTGGCGCGAGTGTAAACATAACTACCATACATCTCGAAAGCCTACCGGACTTATATCAGTCGCGTATATATAATAATATAACGCGCAGTCGGCTATGCCAGTCGACGCGCCCCAGCATCCTGCTTCTATTGATACTTTGAATGTTTTTCAATTGTTTTTCTTCCTTTTGCTCGCGAGTGACCGAGGGCGACGTGAAATGCTGCGAAAATGTCACGGCGAAGTTTGCATCGTTGGAATGCAAATTTTTTTGGAATTGTACACAGCGATTTTTTGCAAATTGAGGTTGGGAATTTATAACGAGGATATGTAAAGCGTTTGCGGGGTTGCTTGAGCGTAAGCTCGGGGCATATTTTTTCGGTAGTTTGAAGGAATTAAGGGGGAGGGGGTATTAAGCGAGAAATGGCTGATTTTCAGTTTTTTAAGGAAAGATTTCTTCACCATTTTTGAGACTTAAGGTATGATTTGTTGCTACTTTTGGCTGTTGCGTGGCATTTTTTTTATTAATCGTAAAAAATGGCGGTCGTATGGCACAGTCTTCTAAACGGGTTGCGTCGGTGGGTTTAATCTGGAATAAAAGCCAACGAAGATTTTTCTTTCGTTAATACTCATACGCAGAATGTGAACCAAGAAAAAGTGAGAAATTTTGAAAATTGATGAAAAAACTAATGGACCGGTTCTGATCAAATTTGATATAAATCTTTATAACCTTAGCGTCTAAAATATGACCTTATATGTTTTTGAAAATGAAAAGAAAAAAAGTATTTTTTCTTTTAATTTTGATTAAAATTCCTTATTGAAAAATACAACCATTTTTTTCGTAAAATTAAATTATTTCATTGCAAAAGAAATCTTTCTTTTGGAAATTTTAACCTTGAATGTTTTTGAAAATTAGAAAAAAAAAAGGATTTTTTATTGCAAAATATAACCATTTTTTCGGAAAATTAAATGATTATCATTGATTTTTTATAATTAAATATTTTATAATTGAAAATAATTGAATTTTCCGAAAAATGGTTATATTTTGCTATGAAAAATACTTTTTTCTTCTTCTAATTTTCAAAAACATTTAATGTCATGTTTTAGACAGTAAGGTTAGAAAGATTTAGACCAAATTTCATCAGAATTGATCGATTAGTTTTTTAGCCATACGTCACGCCGGTTTTGAAAATGCCGTTTAAAAGACCGTGGCAAACGATCGCCAGTTTTCGTGATTTTTTTGGGGGGAAATGGGTGCAGGTTTTTAACGTTTTTTTTCCTAGTAAAGGGTATCATTTCGAGTATCTTTGACAATTTTTTTATTGGGAAATATTTATAAACGACGGAGATACAGTAAATTGCACAGACCACTGTGCAAAAAAGGTCCTTCGCGGTGACCACTCGTACTCGGGAATAAATAATCTGAAATCAAAAAACCAAATGAATTTAGTTTTTGTACCGTATTGTCTAGACTTTAATCGAAGGATTCAATAAAATAATGATAAAAAAAAAATGGTCGCCCATCGAAAGTGACAGTCGAAATTTCGGTGAAAAAACACTCTATTTTCCTTGATATAAAAAAAGTATGCATTGAAAAAAAATCCTTCGATTGAGGACTGCCTTTTGATATACAAAAAATGTCTGTGAAATTTGAAGCAGATCGGTTTAGTTGTTTTTGAGATATTTTGGTCACCGATTCTGAAAAAGTCATTCCGAGAAAAACGCGTTTAAGGGGAGGGTAGAGGTTTCAGCGTGAAAAAAAAACACTTTTTTTGCGAATTTTTTTCATCTATATGGAGAGAGTAAATTTATTGAAACCTTTTGTAAATTGTTAAGTGTCATTTCAAGAACATTCCGTGAAATTTGTACGCGAAAATATCCACAAACAAGCCGGTGACAAAGCTTTTCCAAGAACGCCTTTGGAAAAACACGATTTTCGGTGTTCACTGTATCTCAGCTAGAAATTATCTGATATCAAGTACCATTAAAATTTAGTCAAAGTATCATCAAATCCTCCCCCCAACGGTCTTTGATCATTTTTATTTTCATTTCTAAATTTTTGCTGGTCATGTAAAGTGAAGTGTTATTTTTCACGAAAAATTCCGCCATTTTGGGGGTGGAAAACCCCCTCAATGTAAACAAAATCTCAAACTAACCGTTGGGGGAGGTATTTTATATGTAGAAAGTGTGTACCAAGTTCGAAATAAATCGGTCATGTAGTTTTCAAATGGCAGTGAACACGGACTTTGAAAAAGTGGTTTCGAGAAAAACGCGGCACCGGCTTGTTTGTGGATACTTTCGCGTACAAATTTCACGGAATGTTCTTGAAATGACACTTAGCAATGTACAAAAGGTTTCAATAAATTAACTCTATCCATATGGATAGAGTTGAAAAAAATTCGCAAAGAAGTATATTTTTTTTACGCTGAAACCCCTACCCTCCCCTTAAAGTTTTTACCTGTAACGGTAAATCTAACGGTAAATTTCAACGGACCGACTTGAAATTTTCAGAGAATATTTTTGAAAGGTTATACTATAAGTATCCGTCGAAAAAGAAAAATCGATTTTTTCAAAAATTCCCACTAGGTGTAACCCCTTAAAGACTAATAAAAATTAAAAATACCATTTAACAGCCAAAAGTAGTAATGTATACCCTAAGTCTGAAAAATGGGGAAGAAATCTTTCCTTTGAAAAAAAAATCACGAAAACCAAATTTTTTCCTCGTTTAAAGGTACGTAAGGGGTGAGGCTACTGTCGCGACCCGAAAGTCAAGGTTAGTTTGAAAAATTTATTTTGAAGGAATAAGTAAGATGGTTGGAAAATCGTTTGGACATTTATTTCTATGGACATTAACAAATCTCTGTACCAAATTTCATTGAAAAATATTTATAATTGAAGAAGTTATGAATAATCTTGTAAAGGACCTTTGAACGAAAGAGGCCCAATGACGCTGAAGTTTGCATCGTTACGATGCAACGAAAATAATTTTTTTTCTTTCTACTGCCCAAATTACCTTTGGCAGACTCGAGCTACGAAAATCACGAAAACATTTGTTAGGATTCTTATTCAGCGATCTACAACGTAAATCTGCCAAACATGACTTTAGATAATAATGAAGGTGACAAATTAGAAAGTATTTTCGTTGCATTCCAACGATGAAAGCTTCACACCCATGATAAGGGTTCCGGAGGTTTAAAATCGTGGCGAATTGTTTTGTGGCTTCCCTTAAAGCGCCAAGTATTGATAACGCAAATGAAAAAATTGAGAGAATGTCTGTACCGCTCGAGATATTAATTTTTTCACTTCCAACCCCTCAAAAAGAGTGGGTACTAGCCTACCAACATTTTTTAAACGTTTTGTACGGCCTCTACAGATATACTGGAGTCGAAATGGACACGAATTTTTTTTTTTTTAATAATACATTTTTTTATAATTCGTTCGAATCCAAACTTCAGGCCCATGATGGTTAATTATGGGCAAGAGTACGATATCCGAGGTGCCGAGGTTCGACGGTGAATTTGGGGTCATCGACTCAAAATAAACAAAATATGAAGAGTGGTAGAAGTTAATGTTTCGCTTATTTCGCGTTAAAATTGGAATTTTTCGTTAGTAATCGACGATTTTTTCGAATTTGACAATTTCAAGAAGAAGAAGAATATATAGTTTCAACAGTGTCTCAGAAACCAAAAATGTATTTTAAATACCACTACCATGTTTTCCTCGCTTATAGGTGCGACCAGACAGAGAGTAAAGCAGTACTTTTAATCGCTAGGAGTCCGAAGAGGGATTAAAAGTATATGGTTCATCCCTCTTCGGTCTAGTAAGGCTCCAAGTTTATGTAAAATATATCGTTTAGTAATTTGGCGTAGTAATTATATGGAACAATTCTTATTGTTATAAATAAACAAAGAACATAAATAAATAAAGCAGTATAATCTCGGAATTTATGTTGAAAATCATATAAATACTACGTTTAGTGTCCTAACCCAAACAAACCCAGACAGATACTTTTCGAAGCTCGCCCGGTCAATTTCCATTATTTGTGATAAAATACAGATATTGTACCCATGAGCTAACAACAATCGTTGAATTTTCCCGTATTTCCAATTATTGCTAAAAGCGCTTATAATCCCGTAAGGAAGCCGAAACTGCGATTTTTTTATTCTTGAAATTCTGGTTGTTTTGGTTTAAATATCAAGAATCAAAGGTCAAAACTTAGCGCCTCGGATACCGTACTGTCCCCTCAATATTGAATACATATCGACGCTGCTTACGAAAAGTAGCACGATTCAAAGTTCTTACGTAAACTAGCATTATTATGCTTTCGCCACGGAAACTAGCATGTTTCCATACTCACCGCGAAATCCAGCATGTTTCGGCTTTCGCCGTGAAAACTAGCATGTTTCGGCTGTCACCGCGAAAACTAGCTTGTTTGATTTTCTCTGTACAAACTAGTGTAAAAGGAGTAAGTTTAAAACTAGTAGTAAGTAAAAATCTGGAAAAATAAACCGTTAGTATTTTTTTAATATGACAATTTTTTGCGTAATGACATTTAAATTTTATACTCGTTGCTTTTCTTAACATTTTGATAATAATTATCAATTAAAATCGATAGTAGTAATTTTTATAAAAGAATAATATCGAAATTGTAAATATAGTGAAATATTTATTGTGATTTTCTATTAAAAAATAACGTTATTGAAAATATAACTCAACAAATTTACTGTAATCTTACAGATGGTTATAGTCGAAAATGTTTGAAAAATCTTGCTGATGTTCGATTGGAATTACCTCCATCAAGCATGCCCTGTAATTCTTTTTTTTTGTGCAAGAGGCAATTTTTTATCTGACGTCTGTTTTAATTGAAACATTCGAACATCATCCATGTTTTTGTTTTGTTTTTAAAGATTTTCATCTCTCGTCCTTTTTGGTCAAAATCATATTTAACGTGGATTGTATCGACATAAGGTTGAATGGATATTTCCCGAATACTTGCAATTTTAATTGAAGTCCAATTAAAATTTTTTGAGAGGTCTAAAAAATCGGAAATTTCCGACTGCGGTCAAAGGAATTGGAGTAAAAATATAGAGGCAAGGCGTAAAAAAGCATGGAAGAAAAGTCGGAAACAATTCCAGTGTTACTGAAACATGTTAATTTTCGCGGTGAATATCGAAATCTTCGTTTCGTGGTGAAAGCCGAAACATGCTAGTTTTTGCGGTGATATTAAACCTGCTTGTTCTCGTAATAATTCTGAAACATGCTACTTTTCGTAAGCAGCGTCGATATGGTTTGCGATTGGCAAGATCGAGTTAAAAAAAAATCTTTACAAAGGTTCAGATTGCCTTAAGGGATAACACCACTCTAGCGGCAGAACACAAGGCCTAACTTTGACAATTTATTTTGGGAGTATAAAAAAAGGAATAGGATTTCTTTTGAGAGGATTTACTTAACACATATGAAAGTATAGAACAAAATTTTTTTACCATTTTAATACAAAATGACGGCGACAGAGCCCATCTTGAAAAACGTGTTTTTTACAAATAGCTTCACGGGAGGACGGTTTTCTCGTAAAGTATAAGACCTGGAACAAAAACCAAAAAACATTATAATCTATATGTTATTAGCTATGGGACTACGTAGAGATTTTTTTCATTAAATTTTGAAAAAAATTGTGCACTTTGAAAGAAATAAATCGATATTTTTACCAAAAAATAAGCAGTAAATTGTTTATAGAAAAAAAAAATTTACATTTAATCAAAAACGGCTACGTACTCCCATAGAGAATGTAATTGTGAAGCTACTATCAAAATTTCAAATCGATCCATGCAAAGGTGTTCGAATAATCCGTCCTCCCAGTTTGAAAAAAGTGGTTTCGAAAAAAACGCGTTCAAAGTTGTACGAGGCCCCCCAAAGAAGTCCGAGGCGGTGCGGCAAAATCGATAATTGAACCTTTAAAAAAATCGCTACAGGACCAATTGCATATTGCTTTTATGACCCCGAAGTATTTTTTAAGCAAAAAAAAAACGATTTTTCTTTTTTGCCGAAGTTATTCGTTTCGGCCGAAAACGGTGCCGAAAATTTATCAAAATAATACAGGTTTTTTTCGCCAATGTTGCGGTATTTTAAGTTCGCATTTTTTTTGTAACAGGATCGATACTTTCCGGTATACGTTGGTCTAGAATAAATAGGGGGCAGATTAGCCATCGATCATTTGTCCGTCAAACGTTCCGAAGCCTTTACTCGCAATGCGATCAATTGATTATTGGACTTGTCTCGGGGTAATGCTTTATTCCTTGGCGATTAGTTTTTCAATATTTATCGTTTCGCGGGAGTGCTACGAATCTCGGTGCGCAAACGCAGCTCTTACAGTTATCTCGTGTCATCGATGAGATACGGAAAAATCATTTTCGTAATCATCGTTGCGCTTGTTTGCGCGCAAACATCATGCGGAATTCTTCCGGATACGCGCGTACGCGAAACTCGAACGAATCTCGGATGTTGTAATTTTTCGACTCGTCCTTTTCTCGCGTCGGCTACGCCATCAACAAACGGGTGGAACCTGCATATGTATGCCGGACGAGGCCAATGACCCGTAGTCATCGACGAATTTGGAGAAATCTCGTATTCACGGAATTATGCCTTAATTCTTTCTCTCTCTTTCTCGTCCTCCCGATGAGCGGCCTCGCTCTTACGTTTATTTCACGAATTCGTGTTGGGCCGCGGGAACACACAGGCCTTGAATATTTTTTAAACCACGCGAGCTCGGAAAAAGGCGACGAATCGGTGACCCAATGAGGAAAAAAGGGGCCTTTGAAAGCGTCTGCTCAGGGCCTCAAGACACAGGTTAATTTTGAAGTTTTTCCTTTTTATTAAGGCGGGCAACCACTTTACACTGAGAAAAAAATCATTGATCCAATATCATTGGTGTTATTGAATGAAATTTCGTTGATTCAATTGTAAAATTGTTGGTGTAAATGAGCGGATTTATTAGTCCAACCAAAACGCTATTGACTTTAATAAAATGATAATATTAAAAGTTTTTTTTTCATTCAAAAGATATATTGTTAGCCGAGAACAATATATTAGTGAAACTATCTAAAAAATGATCGGGAACAAATTATATAGTTTAGAATGCATTTTCTGCAACGAACAAAAACGCGTTTCAATTCATAACATGAATATTATTGATTCGAGTACACAAGAAGAATTGAATTTCGCTCGTTTGATTCAGATAAAATTTCTATTTTCTCACCATATCCGATATTGAGTTTCAAGTACATTATTCGTTAAAATATTAATATTTTATTTTGATTGAAAAATATTAAGCAAATGTCTGAATTGGTTAAAAAATTATGCGAAAATAAAATTTGTTTCATGCGCATTTGGTTGAAGAAATTCAACCAAATCATGGCCGAGCGCCACCGAAATTATAGGTGTGAGGAAACCCGTAGTTCTCGGACTAACCGCTAGAAGCCGCACGCGCGCTCGTTTCTCGTAAGCGTAGCGCAAACCGAAAATGTACTTAAACGCCGGAGAAACTCTGAAGAGTATCGCTTCTTGGCCTGGGACTAACACCAAAGTGTTCTGTTCTTCTGAATCTGTTCTTATCAGTTGAATATCTGATATTCTCTCCATGGATATTCCATTGGATATCTGCTATTCTCTCCACTATTATCGTGGATGATCATTCTAATGCTCTCTTTTTATTTAAGATTTTATAAAGAAAAAAATTGACAAACTTTCAATTTTTTAATAAAACGAATTCGATCAAACACTTTATTGTGACAATTTTATCCTATTCCAAAGGACTGCATGCGATTTTTTAAAATACTTTCAGCAATTCTCGTGAGTGTATATTTGAACCAACGATCAAGAAATGTTTGCAAGTGCACATAGAATCATATTAAAAACATGACTTCTCGAATTCACAAATATATTCTTTTGATTGCAATGAACATTTATTTAATCGAATATTCTATTTTTTTCTACCAGAGACTAAATGCGTTGCTACAGATGACACGTGTACTTTGTGGAAAAAATACCATGATTTCGGATCCATATTGTTGATATTTCAATCATGAAATACACTTGTCTCTATCTCATACTAGTTGCATGATATTGCACTTTTTATATTGTACGGAGTATGAAAATGTTACGTCTAACGGCATATTCCGACTCGTGACCCCAACCATAATTCAATTTCATGCTCGGAAAGTCTCCAGAGCCGTAGGGCTACGTGATTCTGCATTAAAAACGAAAAGAATGAGCCCAAGTTGAACCCTTTTCGTGAGATTTTACCGGAGATAAAAAATTTTCAAAATTGGGGTGGTTTATGGCCCCCTTATGGTTATGGTTATGGTTATGGTTATGGTTACCATAACAGGTACAAAAATAAGGTTACCATCTAGGGTTAAGGATAATGGAGATATGGAGAGAACAGAAGAGATTTTCAAATAAAACAATATGTTATTAAAATCAATCACATTTTCCAATACTTTATAGTAATGTAATAATGTCATATATCGGTGGCAATCCGTGATCAGCCATTTATTTGGGTCAACCAATGTATTTTTTTGATTCAATTGTTTTTTTTTCGCAGTGTAGAAAACCGAAAACCGGAAACTGAATTTGTTTTAAACAATCTAATCTTTCCAACTTGGGTTCATGTTTTAATAAATTATATTATGTACACGTGTTCCAAACTTGAAGATGATTCATCAATTAGTTTTTGAGTTATGATTCCCGCAAATTGAAAAAATGTCGTTTCGAGAAGAAACCCGATTGTCAGTTTTAGTATATGTAAATCGTTGCGCTACCTGTTGTCACTAAATCGTCTGCCACTTGGTCACTTTTCAATATTTTAACTTGAACTTTTTTCACATATTCTCGAATATGTACACTCTGAGAAAAAGCAAAATAAAATCGACTGTTTTGGCCCGTCACAGTGGTTGGGAGTCGAGCGGAGAGCCTTTATCGTTTATATACATACCGTTAGAAGGAATCCGAATATCGTTTTGAAATGTCCAGGGGGTATTCTTAAGATATTTTGCTAACAATTTATGAAATGAAAAAAAAATGAATCACCTAAAGTGGTTGCCCGCCTTAAAGCCAATTAAGGGGGAGATACCTAGTAGTACGAAGTTTTATTATATGCATATAATAAAACTTCGTACTACCAGGTATTTCCCCCTTAATTGTCTTGCCTTTTCGGCATTTTGCAAAGCTGTTAAACCGTTAAACATCGCTCTCTTACAATCTAACTTAAGGGGTAACACCACTCTAGAATCAGCAAAAAAGGCCTAAATTTGATAATTCTTTTTTAGAATATTGAAAAAGCCATCGGTTTTATTTTTTCAGGGTTTATTAAACACATATTGAAGTATGTAAAAAAAAAGTTTATTGCTTTTTTGATAAAAAAAATGGCGGCGACAAAGCCAGTCTTCAAGAACGCCTTTTTTTCAATACCTCCACTGGCGGACGTGGAACTCCGAAAGCATAAGAGCTAGAACAAAGAAAAATGTTTTTCTTAATCTATGTCATTGGCTAGAGAAGTACATAGGGGTTTTTTTAAATCAATTTTTGCGAAAATGGCACAAGTTTTAAAAAAATCATTTTTTCGGCAAAAAAAAAATTGCAGCGATTTGTTTATAAAAAAAAGTTTACATTCAATCAAAAAACGGAGATGTACTTCTTTAGATAACGTGATCGTGAAGCTACAGTGAAAAATTCAAAGCAATTCAAAGTAACTCATCGAACGGTTTTAGAGCATCGTTTCCGCCCCGTTTGAAAAAAGTGATTTTAAGAAAAACCGATTTTCCGAGTAAAGAAGAAAAGAATTTTTTGTTGCCTAACAAGGCAGAAACCTCCCTCAAGCTAATAAATGTAAAAAATATGATTTTCGGTACTAATAAAAATAAGGAGGTAAAAAAATCGTTGCATTCCAACGATGCAAACTGCAAGCCCATCGCCGTTGCTGCATGGGGAATCAGTCCAAGGTGGCAATCACTCGGGTGAACAGAAATGAAAAATAAAAAAATGTACTTTTGTAATAGTCAAATAAAATAAAACTAATGAAAGTAAGAACGGACCAAAAAATCCAGTAAGATTGGAGCAAGATCGAGGCGTCGATATACTGTAAAGAGTATAAAAATAGGAAAATAGGAATACAAATGGAAAAATATTGGGAATATACGACAATTAGCGGAGAGATGAAAGAAACGTGGGCAAGGATGAGATGCGGGAATGTGGTGAGAAACAAGAAAAAGGGTGACGCATACGCCAAATGCAGAATGTACAAAGAAGAAATCGAAAGTTGGAGCCACGTTTGCAAGTGCCCCGAAGTGAAGGGAAATATCAATCAGGCAATAGTGGCCGAATTAGAACAATGATTGGGGAACAACAAGGGGGAGGAAATCAATCAGAAAATATAGTCGCAACTAAAATTGAAACCGTTAAAACAACTATGTAACTACGTGAGGACATTCAAGAGGCTAGCAAAATAAGAGAATAGAAAGTAGGTTTAAGCATTCACCAATGTCGATAGATGTAAGCATTCAAATTATATCAAATATATGTAAACTTATTGTAAGTGGGGATAGAAAAGGCCCAAGCATGTAAACACCCTTAAAGGGTATACACGGAATAAATACTACTAAAACTAATAATCATAACAATAATAAATATAGTACTAAATAAATAAGGAATAAATTAATAAAACTATCAAATATAACAATAATAATAAAACTAATAATTAAAATAATAAAATATAAAACTTTCGTACAACCGGGTACCTTTTTGAAATTTCGGGAATTACGAAAATGGCATACTATAGAAAAAAAGTTCGACTTTTGAAAAATTGCACCTTTAATCATTTGTTATTAAGAAATTAATAAACATTTTGAAAAATCATCCAGTCATACGACAGAAAATCTTATAAACTATGGTCTGCCCGAATTTCACGTGAATCTGACGCATAGATATTTCGATGCTACCTACACCGTTTCCTGAAACATATTTTCGAGAAAATTGCTAAAAAAGGATAAGAGACGTGCAGTGAGCGTCTTTGCCATTCCACAAAAATCGTCATAGCTCGGTCATAGCTCATAGCTAGGAGTGCTCGTCATATCTAGGAGAAACTCCTCCGCTTGTCGTAAAGTTTTTTTTACCAATGGCTTCTCTCTTCTCTCAGACAAAAGTAACAAAAACTCCAAGGAAAATAATAATAATAAAATATTTGCAATAAAAAGAACACGTTGCTATAAAATTGCGGTATCCAGTGTACAATAAAGTATGGAAAATCGATGCTCCCAATGCGCAGAAATAAAAGGAAACTTGATGAGTGTGCATCGTGTCCGAGAACTATTTCTTACGGAACTTGATACAAAAGTTTTAGCGAAATTTTCCATGACGTTCAAGTTTGCAACGATTTTTGTGTTAATTTTTTATTTCTTTATTTTGATGCTTATCCAAAGCCTTTTTTACAAATTGAGGTCGTGATTCTGCACTAAGAATATACGTGAAAAGGTTTGAGCGATTTTCAGAGCCAACAAAAAAATTGAACAAATAAGGAGGCTGGAGCGTGAGCCCTAATTGAAGATTAAATTTTTAAAAATATATGTTATTTTTCTAGACTACTGAGAATTTACGATTTTTTTCAATTTTTTCCCCTAGTAATGACCAGAGATAAACAGTAGTTTAATGTACGTAATTTTACGTGTGGTTGGATAGGCAAAGATGCTGAAGTTTGCATCGTTGGAATGCAACCAAAATTCTTTAAATTTTTTTTTATTTCCTTATATTCATCATCATCCAGAATCTTTTTTTTTACATATTAAGGCTGGAAATCGCTATGAAGGATTTTGAAAAACCTTTGGGTGATTGTGGAGGGCTAAACGTGCCAAAAAATTGGGCTTCGAAACTTCCAATGGGTTCCAACGGTGCAAACTTCAATAGCATGATAGGCAAGACGTTCACGCTACGGCTGATGTAATTTTAATCCCTTTATAACAACAAATTAACGCAAGCTAAATCTTTGTAAAGATTTTTTTTAAATCCATTTTGCTCACCGTGAACCATATATATTTAATATTGAACCATCAAGGCTTGATGAAAGGTTACGAATCTTGGCTGGCGTATGAATAGCATTGTTGCCAACCTCAATGTCCGCAAAGGTGTCGTACTTCGGCAACACTTAATATTCATTAATGGCAATAATAAATAATCCCGTGACAAATAGGCATAATTAAAAATGACTTAAAATTCCATTCTGAGTTGTATAAAACATTCGTTGACGCAGTTTTTTCATATGATCTTGAAGTTTGCATCGTTGGAACGCAACGAAAATGAATTCTTCTTCATTGATAAATTTGCTTTTCGGCCCATCTAGGCTATGAAAATCATTCCAACATTTTTACGTATCTTTATTACAGATTTTCGACTTCAAGTTACAAAAAAAAGGTTTTCAATGATAATAGAAATGAAGAAGTAACAATGAAATCGTTGCATTCCAACGATGCAAACTTCACCGTTATTTTGTCATAATAATCATCGACAGTGTTATACTTTATCAAGTTGGTAGTAACACAAAAGTTTTTCTTATTTACGTAATAAAATTATAAAAATTTATAATTTTGCCCTTTAATTATATATTTTATGAAAAACTAGCGTCTACAGAATAAATCTGTATCTGTATTCATTTTTTTGAGGTTCATTGAAAAAAAAATGATAAACCCTCAGTTAACTCGATTGGATCGCTCTAACCTCCTTCAAAATAATTATTTTTCGTCGCATTCCAACTATGCAAACTTCAACATCGTTATTTTTCTTCGTCGCTCAGTCTCCAAAATCGCGGGAGTGACAAAAGTAAAAAAAAAAAACGTATATGTCTTCTCGTCCCGCGGAACAAAAGAAATGGGATTCGCAAGAGATATGCGAAAGATTTTCAGAAATGTCGGCGAATAGCGGGAAAAGGGCTGCAAGACGTGGAAGTTGGTATCGATAAGGCTGACCTACCTCCAAGTTACATTATTATTATCATTGTATTATTATAGAATCGATGAGTGATTATTATCATTGTTATATCACTAGAGAATCGATACCATCATTATTATAGCGATTATCGAGCGATCGGTGTTCCGTTCAGTTGATTATTATAAATTTTCACTTTTTTTCTTTTTTTTTCGTGCGAGACCATTCCCAAAGGGACCGTTTTACCACTCGAGTTCCCTTTACTTTTTTTGTCCGGTTCTATACTCTTCCCTTCGATCCCTTTGTTTTATGTGTTGTTTTTTCTCGTCACTTGCCAGTCCTTTTTTTTCTCTGTGCAATGAAACCTCGTTCGCGCCAAGGTCGCGTAATTTTTACTTATGCTTTTCAACAATTGGTTACGTGACGAAGCCACGCGGCTCTTTATGCACGAAATTTGCGTCGGGGAATAACAATTGTGCGAATTACGTGGATTGCGTTTGAAGAAAAATTACAAACTGCACGCTGCGTTCTCGTTATTGTTCGTCGAAGCTTTGCCAGCGAAGTTTCTGATTTGCACGATCTTTTTTCCTGAAGCGTCCCTCCATCGCGGGCCGTGTAAAAAAATTGACCTTTACCTGGACCTTTATAACTTCTTTGCTGATCATCCTGTGCAGTTTGAATACGATCCACAGTACCGTTTTTTAGAAAAAAAATCGGCAATTCGACGTATTTCGTGGGCTAATTACATTACACTTATTGAAAACTCCCGATCATTTTTCCGTACTTTATTGGTATCTGCTACCCAGGTAGGAAATAAAAAGGCTGACGATGGAAACAAGCTTGTGCGAGCCTTGTTTCACCGAGCCTGAGTGAGACAGACCTGGCCCAGGTTTCATTGCATCGTTTGGAGCAGCCTGAAACCAAGACTGGCTGCTTAGCCTAAACTCAGGGTTATTTCAAGCTTTATTCAGCCGGTGAATTTTGAGGCTGAAAAATCAAGGCTGGATGTAGGCTTGTTTCAGGTTGTGATAAAATAAAATAAGTTTAAAATAATATTTTTTCTGTACTTTTATGAAAAAAAATTTAGCAATAAATTTGGCGGGTGCGAAGGCACGAAAAACGAAAGCGAAGGAGGCAGCTCAGAACATTTAAACATATGCTCTTATCGATATTTATGAGGTACACAAAAAAGTATATACGAAAATAAAAGTACGCAATAAAATAACGTATTGTTTTTTAAAATATTTTTTATATATATTTTGTAACAAATAATAAATATATATAATAAATCAAATGAATTCTTTACAAATTTATTAAATTTACCCCAATGTAGAATATAGAAAACTAAAAACAGGCCTCGTATAGTCTCGGGAAGAGTTTGGGTAAAGCCTGGTCATAAATGCTCGTGAAGGCTTTATTACGGCTCGTTTTGAACCTTGTTGTTTCGTCGTTTCAGGCTTAGTACAGGCTTTTCTACCAGCCTTTGGTCAAGCCTGTGTGCAAGAGCCTGAAACCGCGTTATCATTCAGAGGTTCAGCTAGGCCTGAAATCAGGCTGGTGCTCAGCCTGAATTAAAAAATGTGAGCCTTGTTTCAGAGCTTGGCGAGCCCTTTTTTCATCGTCAATTCCTACCTGGGTAAGTGAATATTGTCACGGAGTTGAAAAAATAGGTACGGTTCGACTAATTATCGGACTAACCCTTGGTACCGTGAAAATAAGGCTTCACAGTACCGTTATAAAATCATTAATGTTTTTGATAGCGAATTTGTGCGAAAATCAAGCTCACAAAATATTAAACTGTGCAATCATGGCAACGTCGTAGAGGGCACAAATGCTACCTATCTTATCGGAATTCGGTAATTATGCTCGGGAACCTCAAACTACTCGGTCAGGATAATTAACAACGAATATTGTTGGTACTTATTCTCTTAATTAGTAATAATTACTTAATATTAATTTGATAACTATGTTCAGAAATGATACATTTCTAGACATTTCTAGGCAAAGACAAAATAACGCGGATTTTTTTTTTCATACATACATTTTTTTTAGAATATCGAAAAATTATTCAAGTTTTGTATTTCTTCGAGATTAAAGACAGCTTTAGTACACGCTTTTTCTTTTCAGCGGAATTTTTTTTACTCGGACCGATATTCATTTTTGACAGCTCCTTGGGCCGATATTGAGGTTACGAACGGGGCGCATATGTCTCTAACTTCGCGACATTTCTGTCAACCTGGACATTATGATATACCACGATTTACGACCCTGCCAATTCGTTTCGCTTTAATTCAGCGAGAAAATAATTATGCAAAGTAATGAGAACACTTAACAGAGACTTTGTCCTTGGAGTGCCATATTTCAGGTGTTTACATTTTATTTTTTTTAAAGGAAACGAGTAAAGCTTTTTGAGTGCGGTTTTCTTCTTGCTTTTATTCATGATATACAGAACGTAAAAAAAATGTTTAAAAAAAAAAAAAACGAAAATGGCGGCCGTTGCAGCTCCGCGAAAACAGGTCCTCAAATCGCGGGAGGTAAACGGCTGACATCACTGCCCCCTCTTTGTTGATCTGAAACACAAATTCAAAGCATGTTATCAATCTGTGACCCTTTGGTCATGGAATGACGGTTTTTCGTTTAGTACAAATTTCGGAAAATGGCGGCAATTTAAAAAAAAATCGAATTTTCGCGTTTTTTTCGCATAAAAAGATAAATAATAAATGCAAAAATGTATCTATCGAAAAAACGATCCGTCATTCCGTGAAGACATATTTTCTGAGTATGCTCTCCAAATTTCAGGTCGATATGTTAATTACAGCGGTCAGGAGAATGTCAGCCATTTTTAAAAACGTGTTTTCGAGAAAAACGCGTTTAAAGTTTTGTAATGTGTTTACACAAATGTGTTTATAATTACCGCTAATCGGCAATGCCTGGTCCATAGAGACATCCCTCCTCTTCTTCTAGCTGCTCATGTTGAGCTCAAATTGATTTTTTGAAAATTTCAAGGACTAAGTCTCCCTTAATGTAATCACCAAATGTTCAAAAATGCATATTTTTACAAATAGATGTAGAAAAATAGTTCGAAAACGCACGATTAATATGACGACTATTTGAAAGCTAACAGTTGGTAACAGTCAACCGGCTCCGTGCATAAGCATAGGGCGCTCCCCTCTTACTTCACCCCCGACGGCTGAACCCCGTAACAACCTCAATGGAAAGATTTCTTCACCATTTTTGAGACTTAGAGTATGTTTTATTACTACTTTGGCTGTTACGCGGTATTTTTTTATTTTTCATTAATCTTCAAATATGGCGGAGGTATCGCCCGGTCTTCTAAACGGGTATGAGGTTGAAGTTTGCATCGTTAGAACGCACCAGAACTTAATATTTCTGAATTCCTTTCATATCTTTTGGTGAATTTTGCCTAAAAAAATGTTTCAACCATTTTTCAAGATATTTGTTTAGCGATCTACAATATACATCTATAAAAACAGATCTACTATAATGATGAGAATACGGAAGTAAATAATAAAGAAGAAATTTCATTGCGTTCCAACGTTGCAATCTTCAACGCCATAAACGAGTTGCGGCGAATGTTGTCCGACCGCGTGACACGTAGCGTCGGCGGGATTGATCTGAAAAAAAAACCAACGAAGATTTTTCTTTCATTAATACTCATACGCAGAATATGAACCAAGAAAAAGTGAAAAATGTTGGAAATCGATCAAATCGTACGCTTTGAAACAAAAAAAGATTGAATTTTCCGAAAAAATGGCTACATTTTTCAGTAAAAAATACTTTTAAAAAATGTGCCATACGTCCGTCATGCTTACAGATCAATAAAATCTATACTAAAATAATCAGAAATATAAAGACATTAAAAAATAAAAATAAAATTTCGTTGCAATTCAACGATGTGAACTTCAATACTATTGAAGTTTGCGTCATTCGGATCCAATGGAAATGGTTTTATTTTTTCAGTTTCATTGTCCAAAATTTCCTATTGCAGGTTTGGATTGTCAACTTTCAATATACGGATCTACAAAAAATTGGGCAGTTTGAAGAATTGATTTTCATTGCATTTGAACAATGCAAGCTCCGTCATTTTTTATATTTTTTTTCAATTTTTCATTCCTTTATTCTTATCACTATACACAGCCATCGTACATATAGGGAAAAAAATCGAATGATTGGAAAGAATTAATTTTCGTTGCATACCAACGATGCAAACTTCAACGTTATTATTTATTTCGCGTACAGCATAGAAGTTAGTTTTTCTCGTCGACGATTGTTGAACTCTAATTGCCCTTTATAATTGGGGGCACGATTTCGTAATAGCAAATGTTATTTATGTTTCGCCGACAGCGCGTCAATCTTCTCTCAAAACATTTCGGAAAAGGCGAACGGGAAATTTGGCTATAATTTGCGGAGGACGTGAATGGCGCAGCAGAAATTTCAACAAAGCTTCCTCGAGTATTTTAGATGGTTCCGGGTCGTTCGAGCCGATAATTTCCAATAGGGGTTCGGTTAGTGCCTTTACGGTAACACAAATGTAGCTTGCGTAATTACCCTTTCCCTCGACGTGTAAGTACACCGATGTCTATGTATACACGCATATCCAGATATGCACAGGGTGTCCCATTTAATTTGTGACTTCGAAAAAATTCAAGAACAGCGAAGTAAATCGACAAATCCGGAGTCACCTATCGCGTAAATTCAAACGAGGATTAATATGCCAAGGTTTTTGACATTTCATTCGTTGAACGTTTTTAAGGGAGATATCTTGAATATCTACAAGGAAAGATTTCTTCACTATTTTTGAGATTTATGGTACGTTTCATTACTACTTTTAACTGTTACATAATTTTTAGCATTGAAAGTGCTTATAAAACTGTATATGTTTGTTGGGGTAGGCTAGGTATAGGGTCTGAGTTAGCTGGATGACACACGAAACTAACGTTACCCCCACTCCACTGCCACTGTGTTGTAGTAGAGTGGGGCATGCTGAATGCTTGTGATTGGTGGAAAAATGTCCTCTTCCCACCCAATTTTAATCTTGTTATCAATTTAAAAATTATATTACAACCTATATTACAAAAATTATACAAAAATTAATATACAAAGAAACCCAAACAAACAAACAAACCCAAACAAACAAACATACCCAAACAAACCCAATTATATACTTCAATGCATCAATATTCTTCGAAAAATAATACGAACCAACTTATATTATTTACATATACCTGTTTTTTTATTGCCCGAAAAGTCTGCTTGCATTCTCAATGCCATGAAATAGTTGCATTTTGTGTAATATGTGTCGATTTTTTATATTAATCTTTACAAATGGCGTAGGTATGGCACGGTTTTCTAACCGGGTTGATAGTGTTGAAGTTTGCATCGTTGAAACGGAACGAAAGTTTTTTTTACAATTATCGTCGTTATTTTTATTATTATAGATATATTTTTTAAAGAGATTTATATTGTATTTCGCTGAGCAAATATCTTAAAGAATGGTTGAAGGATTTTTGTAGGCAAAATTTACCAAAACAAATAAAAGTAATTCAGAAATATTAATTTTCGTTGCGTTCCAAAGATACAAGCTTCAATCTCCTACGCGTTGCGGTGGATGTTGTCAGTCGGCGGGATGTATCTGAAAAATGCCAACGAAGATTATTCTATCGTTGACACTCATAGGCGGAATATGAACCAAGAAAAAGTGAGAAATTTTGTACATCGATAAAGTGGTACGCTTTAAAACAAAAAGATAAAATTTTCCGAAAAAAATTGCTACATTTTTCAAGAAAACGTACTTTTTATTTTACATTGTCAAAAACATTTAGGGTCACGTTTTAGACAATAAGGTTAGAAAGATTTATACCAAATTTCATCGGAATCGGTCGATTAGTTATTTATGCTCCTCCGCCATTTTCAAAGATTAATAAAAAATACCATGTAACAGCCAAAAGTAATAATAAAATATTAACGTTAAAAAATAGTACGTTTAAAAAACGGTGAAGAAATCTTACCCTGAAAAAAAATCATGAAAACCATCCAATTTTTCCCTCGCCAAATGTATCTCCCCCCGTAAAAAGTTGACTTTCATATCACGTAGAAAACGCTCACTAAATAAAAAAGTTATAGTGTCATTTTACTTTCCGTTTGAATTTACTCGATACGCCTCTCAGGTTTTTCGATGTACTTCCCTGTTCCGGAGTTACTTCGACGTCTCAAGATAAATGGGGCACCCGGTATATGTATCGCCGTACATATAGCCATTACCCTCGAGAGCCCTGCACTCCGATAAGATCACGTCTTGGCATAAATTTGCCTGGGGAGAACTTCCGAATGTAGCGGAAGTGGAGTACAAGCGAGATGGAATGAGCTGAAACATATACATACACAGGCGTATGTTTACAGACGCCTGTGTATCTATACACGTGTACGTACGTCTTAAGTACACAAGAAAGGAGGGGGAAGGCATAGCCGGCGCATCGATATTTTCAATGCATATATTTCCGTGGAGCTTTCAGACGTATATCGTCTACCCAAGGTATTCCTTTTCTAGCGAATCTTCAATCATAAACATATGCGCAAATTCATAGTTCGATATACTCGAACGTTTTCAGGGTTTTAGCCAATGACGTTCAAGTTTGCATCGTTGGAATACAACGAAAATTAATTCTTCTCAATCGCTCAATCTGTTCTGATTTTTTTTTCTTATTTTTTTATTATTATCGAAAACCTTTTCTTTTGCAAATTGTGGTCGTAAATCTGCAATGAGACCACGTAGAAGTATTCCAGTGATGTTTACAGCTTGAATCGACCGAAAAGAAATTTTATCAATTGAACAGATTTTGTATCCGTTCATGATCTTGAAGTTTACATAGGATTGAAGTTTGAAGTTTATGATCTTGAAGTTAGAATATAGGATTTATTAGTCATTTGACGACCGTTTTTTTTAGAAAATGACTGGAACTGACGTCAAGCTCATAAATTCTAGTTTTCAAAACACATGAATTTACTGTTGGAAAGTTGAATATGTTCATTTTTGTGCATTCAAATGTTTAATAATAGCAAATGTACCGATTTTCGGACAGCTGATACCGTTACGTTCCTGTGTTCGGACACTATCATGTCCCAATTTTCAGACACGTCCCTATATAACCGACCATTATTTGGTCCTAGTTTTCGGACATTCAGAAATTAATTCTTATAGTTACATGGTTTAATTTGGTAATGTACTTCAGATCTCTTATATTCATCCGTATACGGACAATAAGTAATACGGAATATATCTGTGCAACAAAATAGACTTCGAATAAATGTATATGGGTTTACATTGAACATACAATTTGCTTGATAGGTGCGACCTGGACCTTACGAGGAGCTAAAAATGAAGCAATATTTGCAGTAGTCAACTGGACAACAAAAAATATCATTTCAAGCACGAGAATATATTATTATTTTTGTGTTCTTTGCGTGATAGTTTTTGCAAAATTCCAAAATTTTATTCGTGTCATTGCATCATAGTGTTATTTTCATAATTTTTTCGGTGACTCGACCCCGTTAAGCAACCATTTGATATAATAGTTAAGAAAGTAATCTTCCGGGCACATTTTGAATATATAAGTAAGAAAAAGACATCGATGCCGTATAACCTCGCGGAAAGCCGGCCACATAACCTCAAACTTTGTTTGCTTCACAACAAGATACGTTATATTAAATAATTTATCTATTATCCAGGGTGTCCCTTTTATCTCTGCCACGCGAAATAACTCGGTAATTATCGAAGTCACAAAAAAATGTTCCAAACAAAAGTTGTACGGTGTGAAGGGGGCCATTAAATGCGACCAATTTTTTTTATTTCGTTGGCGGCACTGACGCATATTGAAGGTCACCTCCACTTTTTTTAATGGAATGGTGCATTTTTGTTTCAACTATCTTGTGGAGCATCTCAAGCCGCATAAAAAACATTGGGGGACCAAAGTCGTTCAAGGTCATTCAAAGTCAGTATCGATGATACAAATCTAAATACCTCGGATAACTACCAAATATTTGCTAGGGATCCGAGATATTTAGATTTGTATTGCATTTTAATAGGTCACCTTGAATGACCTTGAACGACCTTGACCCCCATTTTTTATGCAGCTTGAGGTGCTCCACAAGATGGTTGAAAGTCATTGTACCATTCCATTAAAAAAAGTGGAGGTGACCTTCACTGTGCGTCAACGCCTCCACCGAAATGAAAAAAATTGATCGCTTTTGATAGCCCCCTTCACACCGTACAACTTTTGTCTGGAACATTTTTTTGTGACATCGATAATTACCGAGTTATTGCGGGTGGCAGTGATGAGAGGAACACGCCCATATAGGGTCGCCTGTCGTAACAAAAATGCCAGCATTCAGCCATTAAACGGTTTGCTGATAATCGGCCAATAATTCGTCGACCAGCATTGGGGTACTGTAGGCGGATGAACGGCTTGCCAGATCTATGCCAGCCATTCGTGGGCCAATACTATCGCACCGATAATATGGCGATCAGCATTGGGGTATCGTAGGCAGATGAACGGCTTGCCAGATCTATGCCAGCCATTGGTGGGCCAATACCATCGCACCGATAATATGGCGATCAGCATTGGGGTATCGTAGGCGGATGAACGGCTTGCCAGATCTGTTCCACCCATTGATGGTTTGTTTTTGGGCGTTTTGCAAATGCAGGTCGTTAAACTGTAACACGTAAAAACAAGGGATAAGGTTTCGAAAAGCATATCCTATTGATGAAGCTGAAATTTTGCACCGACCTTCTTTTCAATATTTTAAGAGAACCTTTAAAAGGATATTGGCGACTAGCAATAGTTTTCGATATATCGGATATTGAAAGTTATTTATTGTACTGCGCTTCTACTATATTAAATAAATCCAAACAAAGCCATCCCACATGGCAAGTGATATGCACATACGGGCGAGCACTGTTTGCCAGGAAGCAGCGCGGCCGGAGGAGTGGGGGGTATCTATGGGGTATATAGATATACTCGTATGGCGTGAAATAATAAACTTTACAATGCGATGTATGGAAAACTATTGCGAGTCGTCAAAAATCCGTTAACGGTTTCTCTTAGGATAATGAGAGGAAGTTCGGTGCAAAATTTCAGCTCGATCAGAGGAGTATGCTTTTCGGAACTTCACCCAAAACGAGCGAGTTATTTTTACAGCCTAAATGGACCAAAAAAACTTTCGGTAAACTTTAATGTCACAAATAAAATTATCGGCATAAAAGTAAGGAACGAACAAACGATGGGTTCTGTAAGTGTTAAAATGGCTAAGTGGGTAGGGCGCTCGACACTAGAACGAAAGGCGCAGGTTCGATCCCGATGAAAGGTAAAAATTTGAACAATGCAGAAACTGTTTTTAATGCAATTATTCTATGTACATGGACATAAGTAAAGCATAAGAAAACAAAAAAGATACTACTAGAATTTTTATATTCATAATTTGTCAATTTTTTGTTTTTCATTCCCGGCAGAAGATCCGGCAGCCGTTGCTGGGCCAATATGGGCGTATGATAGTTGGCCCAGTCTTAGCAGCCATTCCTGGTTTACCATTACCAACCATGCATGGTGCGGATCTGGCCCGTTTGTATAGCCATTACCGCGCCATCGTTTGTTCTCTGGCAACCAGTCGTGGGCCATTACTGTGCCGATTGTAAAACCCTATTTGGGACCCTGTATAATCCAATTGTGGGACGCATGTACACCAATTGATTTTTTCTTCTTTACACAGAAATCGCGAGCTAAGTAAGTAATAAATACTTAAGAGGCTATACAAGTGTGGCACTTTCAAAAAATCGATTTTTCAAACCTTTTTCGACAGTTTATACTTTCAAGAATATCCTGTAAAAATTTCAAGGCCGTATCCCTAATCATTTTATCTTGCAAAAATCGATAGTTAAATCTTTAATCGCGTTTTTCTCGAAATGAGATTTTTCAACTTTGCTGACATTGTAACTCAAAGAGCAATTATCCGATTGATTTGAAATTTGAACTGAGTACTCTTCAATATATTCACTCTACAATGACGTAGGATATTTTTGATTGGATGAAAATTGACGATTTGGCATTGAAAAAAACTACCATTTTATAGGCAAGAAAACAGACGTTTTTTTTTTTCATAACTACGCCATTTGGTTAGTTTTTTATATTTTTCGAAAATCCTACGTTATTGTGCAGGAAATACTTTCCAGTTTAACGACATTTTGTCCTTTTTCGGTTTCAGCTACTCAATCGACCGGAATCATGTCAGCAGTGGAGGAACTTTTTTTTCGGCGCCTCCGAAGGCAGCACATAAGTCGCTTGGATCTCAATATTTTTCTATGAAAAAATTATGTTATATAGGTCACATATAGCCAAATATATTCTTAATTTTCCGAAACATGTAAATGAGTACTTTTTTTCCAAAAAATTCTCGAAAATCACCCAAATTTTCAGCGTTCACAATAGTATAGCCCCTTAAATAAGCAATTTATCGCGAGATATGCAGCGAAACGATACAGACAACGCTTGGTGTCCGGTGTTTCGGTCTCCGCGGCTACGTGCCCTCGGACCAGTAATCGGACATGAGATTCGACCGTGGTACATGCGTGTGATGGATGACGGAAGAAAAAAGTTTGTTCAATTCGTTTTCGATAGGTCATAAGTCTAGTCTAGAAATCGATAAACAATAAACCCCTATTGTTAGAATAAGACTTCCGAGGTACAAGGAAAAGATAAATAATCATTGACCCGAGTGAGGTTTAAGACCGTGTGTGGTAATACTTTTATTGAATTTTGGCTGTAGGCCTTTGAACGATTAACATCCTCTTTTGACCGAGGCCGGGGACAGACTGCTTCCCGAATCTCGTTCAGTCTCTCAACTCACGATCCATCACGTGGTCAACGATATGCGTACTAGCTTACATACCAATATGTAGTGATATAGTATAAATATGTATATTACACTATGACTATCACAAATTGTCGCAACTCTTCACCTCTTTGGTTTCAGAAAAGTGTATTCATGACATGACTGACTCGGACTTGTTATCGTGACTCGTCAATTTTACTACTAATATTCGTTATTAGCGTACAATTTGCCAGTGATGAATTAATAATTGAAGGCTAAATAGTATACAAGTCACTTTTTTTACCTGTAGATTATATTGCTAATATAGTGAAATATTCGAACTACTGTTCGAACAGTGGGGCACATTCGAGCATTGGTACCGTTACCTTAATTCTGTATGACGTTGAAGTTTCCATCGTTGGAACGCAACGATTTTTTTTCTTCTGATTTCGTCATTATTATTATTATTCGAACCTCTTTTTGGCAATCTGAAGTTAACCTGTAATAAAAAAAAAACGCGAAAACGTTCGAACGATTTTCATAACCCAAATCAGGCAAAATGATGTTTCATCGATGAAAGAAGGAAAAAAATCGTTGTGTTCCAACGATGCAAACTTCAAGACTATAATTCTGTTCAATTGATAACATTTTTTTTATCGATTACGGCTATGATTATAACTTAAATACTTTTATGTATTCTCGTTAGAAATTTACGACCACAATTTGCAAACGAAAGGTTTTTGATAATAATAAAAATAACCGTAAAAAATAAATGAAAAATAAGATTCTATTGAATTTCTCATTTTCATTATTATCAAAATGCCATTTTGCAGATTCGGGTTGTAAATACAATTCCTAAAAAATATTCACCCAATTTTCGTAGCTTAAATCAGGCAAAGGAAATTTGAGAAAATAAATATTTCGGTTGCATTCCACGTTGCAAACTGCAACGTCATCGGAATGCGATGGAAATTAATATACTGCTTGCAATGCTCTAAATTCTTCAGGCAGAGTTCGCGCACAGAAATCCCTAAACCATTTTTTTAAATACTCCTTTAAAGTTCTACGATTATAGATCTGCAAAAAAATATTTTGTATAACAATGGAGAATAAGGAAATGAAAATATGCGAAAGAACTTTCGTTGCATTCCATCGATGCAAACTTCAACGTCATAAATTAATTTCGTAATTTACCCGGTAAGATGTTGCTTGCCCGTTAATTCGAACAATTGAAACTGAAATAGTCCATACGTACAGAAGGAGCGTGGTATACTTATCGGTAGCGTCGGTATATCACACTGTGGAGCGTTCCCCTCGTCACGAAGATCGGAAACCGAAGTAGAAAGCATGTCGGTTGCCGACTCTACATACAGTCGTTTCCTAATTTGGCATAAATCATACGATACACACACAAAAGCATACAGCTATATAGATACATACACATCTCCATAGCTGGTAGTTATTTCAAGGACATACATTTCGATAGCTGGTATTTCCAGGGAACCGGCTCAAAAAAGGATTGAGAACAGGATGTAGGATATGGACAATGTAACAGAATGCTCCGATGACTTCGATTTTCCATCTTTCATTGTGTGTATCGCTGGTCGCAACTTTACCCGGCATGCGAAATTCTTAGGAAATTCAAATACGAATGTGATTTACTCCTTACAGTGACAGAAAAATTCTAATGTTAATAACTAGATGCGTCTATTTGATTTTTTATTAATTTTAATCAACTAGATTTTTCGTGGAATCAAATTTTTCCTATTGCATTCCATTATTGGAATTATTTCTCTTAAATATGTTTATTTATTGAAATGAAGATCTATTTAATATCGTCTAATAACTAAATCTTTCATTTATTCCTAATGAATCTGTGATTCAGTTTCATCTGCTTAAAAAACAATTCAGTTGAATCCACTAAATGTATCTATTTAATTTTTTAAATTTAAAGTAAATATAATTTTTGCCGAGTCAAACGTTCTTCTGTTTGATTAAATGAATGGTCTGTTTTTATTGCAACAAATACTTATTTGAACCAAGCTATTGACCGACGTTTGTTTTGGGGGGGGGGGGATGAGTTATATAGGTTATGTTTGAAAAATCCATAGCATGATATTTGATGAATCTCTCTAATTATCACAATGCCATTAACTAGTTTTTATAGTTGATGTGATACGACAAATAATTATAGGAATTCATTTGGTGTCTTATGCCATATCTGCGACTAAGATGCTACAAACACTGGGTAACGTAGGGGGGGCAGCGTGCGTAGCTATAGGCAAGTTGTAGGTTCGATTCCATGTGCAGGCGGATTATTTTTTTCGAAAAAAAATCACTTTAGAAGGTCAGGGAATGACGAATTATGATACAAAATCGTTGTAGTAAAACTCCAAATTAAGTAATTCATTTTATTTTTGATTTATAAAATATTCTATGCATATAGTACACTTGGAATTGCAGTGTATATTGTAAGCAAATAGAGGTTTATTCGAATCAAATCTTTATTTATTTGATTCGGATATATTTAATATTTAACAAGAATAGCTGAAACAAATAAAAATATACATTTGAAAGAAATAGGATCGTAGTGGGGATGCACCATATATAGGATACTTTTGTTTGAAATTGAACGAAAACTGAACAATTGCTAGGACCTTGTAATTTTACGATTTTAGCATCTGCATGTCATGTACAACAAGATGCTAATAATTATTTTACACATTACATTTGAATATTTTGAGTTATATTATGTTGTACAAAAAATGACAGAAACCATGGTGTTTAAAAAGGCTGCCTATAATTGGATATCCGATACAAGGACCCAAACTCGATTTTTCTTATATCTGATATTAGGGGACTTTTTATATAAAATAAATCAAAACGTTTATTGATTTTACTTTCTAATTACTAAAAAGGTCTATCAATTAATTTTTGATTAGGTACAAACATTCTGGCACAAACGAATGTCCAATATTAGGCTCCATTAAGTATCCGATATTAAGATTCGGCATGGCCGAATATGAACAGTAATATTTTTGTACATATTCCTATGTTTACGAACATTATATATTTATTAAGTAAAATAAATGATATAGTTCATAAATAATAACAAAAAAAAATCATTTGGAATTACCTCAATGAAAACAACACTTGTTAAAACGAAAAATATTTTTTCACACCGGCGAAAAGTAACATCAGTTCACTGTTGTGCCATTTTTGTTGCTAGGCAACCAAAAGTTTTGCAGTGGCAACATCTTACGATTAGTTATTAGTGTATAAAATAAAAAAACAGATGTCGCTGTAGGAAAGCTCGAGATAGTCCACTATCCGATATTAAGGGGTAAGGCCACTGTAAATTTTGCCAGACGAAAATTTGGCCATCGAAGGACAAATGTATGGTGCTGGGATTGCAGACTAACGGTAAATTTTTTTTACCTTCTTTTTTTTATTTTTTCCAATAAAAAACTATTCGCAAAAATTTAAACGCGTTTTTCTCGAAATACGGTTTTTCAAAATGGCACGCAGCATCACTCGAACAATTTTCATTTTTTTTACTTGAAATTTTGACCAGATGTGAACATTAACATTATCTTGAGAATGTCGATCGGGATTTTCAATAACTTTATTTATTGATTTTTTATTAACAAAAAACTAGCCGTTTTTTTCGTCAAAAATCAATTTTTTTTTCAAACGCACGCCAAATCCACAAAATTGATACTTTTTAAAATCCGATCGACATTCTCTAGCTATAACCCTCTAGATTGATGGTTTTTTTTTGTTCTAGATTCAAAAGTGCACCAGTGGTGCTGCGTGCCGCGGAGCCCTGCAAGCAAAACATGCCCCGGGAAGATAGCTGTGGAACCGCCATTTTGTTTTTTTTTTGCTGTAAAAAAATTTGATAATAAAGTTTAATGTATGCCCGATAACACCCTTAAAAGTTTTTTTTCAATTACCTTCAATTTTGGAAGCAAAAAATTCGTGAAAAAACCTTTTTTTTGGACCGTTACAGTGGCCTTAGGCCTTAAGCACCTATCCGATATATGGTGCTTCACCCCTAGACGGCTGTGAAACAAGGAAAAAACCCATTTGATTTAAATAGATCCCATTTAAATTAATTTTTTTTCTTGCCAGTGTATACTAATACGTACCGACGAGAAGTACCGGAAGTATGTGGGGTGCCTGACAAATCGAGAAAAACATTGTAGATAGAATAGAGCTATTGCGATTGGTGAATATATCGTCCCACTTGCCAACATCATTCAGATTCAAATTGAACGAATAATTGAGTCTCGAGTGGGGGAGCGCAAGGGATATCTATAGACAGAAAAAGAGGGAGAGAGAGGGAGAGGGAGAGAGAGAGAGAGAGAGAGAGAGAGAGAGAGA